>JAAAYG020002508.1:0-31053 GCA_009936455.2 Tomocerus minor
TTATCCTTCGACTCTATGTTTAGTTTCTTTAGGGAGGAAGGAGAGTGAGCAGTTAGCGTTTAGTTTGCCAATAGAGAAATACCTTGAGTTACAGCAATAATGCAAGGGATGCAAGTAAGCGATAGTTAGAGTTGAGAAGAAGGCTAACTCTTTGAAATAACTATGCTAGTAATGCAAGTGAGTAGAGTCATAAGGCTAAGAGTTCAGTGTCAGTATACACTTTATGTGTGTCTATATGTATATATTTGTTTAATTGTAAGTTAGTAGCTCATCAGATCACATCCCGTCCTACAAACAATCCAATGCATCTCAACAACTTTATTTTCGCCGACTCTTCTCCACGCTAAATGTCTAATCTCACCAAAGTGCCTGCCTTTTTACCAATTTTATTGTGACGACTACAAAAGATAGAGCCCCTTCAATCCCACTCTTAATGTCTGCATTCTATATCATGTTTTTATTTCACCCAATCCAATTAGCTCATGATAATTACAAGGATATGCTATTGACTTAGAGCACGAGCCAGAATAATCGACACCAAGACACCATCTTGATATCCCACTACTTACAACACATAATATACTTACTTAAAGTGTTTTTACTAGTTAGTTATGTCCTGTAGCTGCATGCACATGCACTTTTGTGCTTAATGAAAAATTCCAAGTTTAACCTATAGCCGTGATTTTCTCATTTTATTAATATAACCTAAATACACGTAAACAAATAATAGAGTGTAAACGTATATTATAGGTTTAAAATTACTGACATATATAAGTATATTATTGTCTGTTTTTATTATCGAGCCAGCTCAGCAAACCAATTTCGTCCGGCATTCTTGTGATAATTGAATTTGAATGCATTTTGCTAGGAATCATAAAAAACAATATTCTTATGATATTATACGGGCAAATTATGAAGACAGATCTACATAAGAAACGAAATCGTAGTAATCCAGTTAAAGGATTCAAGAATTTTTATATGTAATTAAAATATATAATTAAAATGCATGGGCATGACATCTAATTATTTATTATGGCATGGAAAGTTTAATAAAAATACTCATTCTTATACAGATCCAGTGGCAGTCAATTATGATAAAAAGCAGTCCTACTGAATTAATCAAATGATCGACAAACGTTACACAGTTAAATATGCTTAATATGCTTCAATTTATTACTGCATTGTGGTTTATTAGTATCAAATGGATAAAACCCTGAAATTTTCTGTGATTTTGCAACAAATGCTAAAACAAAATTGCCCACAATTGCACTGTTTAGCTTGTATAGAGAAGAATGTATGAAAGTGCTTGCTATGTAAGTGTAGGGATAAAATTACAAAGATAAATTGGAAAATGAGAATAAATCCTGGGAGCTATAAATGAAATAGGGTGCAATATTGGATTGTGATCTGTTGTATTGTGACGGGGAGTTTGTGTGGGAGATTTCATGAGTGTCTCTGGATATTTGTGCTGTTCGGAGGAAAAGAAGATTTGGGAATGCCCTCCTCCTCCCTTTGTAGTCTTTAGGTGGTAGTAACATTTGAGATAGTGTGCTCTTGATATGGGATGGTTGTTTGTGTTTGAAGGGAAGCTATTGCACATGTATTATCAGCTCCATAAATGTCACCCTCAGCCAAGAAGCCTCGGACAAAATTTATACAGGCGCAGTTTTATGAGACAACTTTTCTTCCAGCAAACTCGGCTCATTTCAACCAACCAACTAGCTAGCAAGTGAAGAAAAAGTGTTTAACTCGCTCTATAGAATCTCTCACACATTATTATATTGCATTACAATGTACTATATCATTCTGGGAGCGAGCTACTTTAGAAGAGAGGCGCTTTATTTTATAGCTACACTTTGTAGGTAGGTACTATGATTCAGCATCCTATTTTATATCCATAATGATAATAAATGTTATTTACTATCACTATAATATATATTTATCTAGGAACAGTAATAGCTAAATAGTACACAGACAATGCACACACAACAAACAGACACAGTAGACGAACAATAACGTAATAAGTTACTAAATGTACTATATGCTCATAAGTGTTTGCTTTGCAGTTCAGTCGAGGCTTATCATCAAGACAAGACAAACGGTACCGCATTCCATATCACTATCTATCACTCCTCTATATCTTCTGCAACTTAGAACTCTATATTACATTTTTACCTACTAACTTCTTTCATATATATAGCTTGAGTCTTGAGAGATAAGAAGATGAGATCTCATCTCTTATATATTCTATTATATTCTTTGTGAACAGATACTTACTGATGATTGTGGCTCTAGTTCTAGTATCTCTCTAATTCAGAATAGAATGAAAGAGACCGACAAAACAAAACGATAAACTTTCTATTGGTTTCTTTTCCTTTCTATAATCATCCCTTTGTTTTATGCTAACTAGATTCGACTGTTCTAGACACTAAACCATAATAGTAGTATTTTTACTATTAGCTACTAACTTGTAGTTACTTATTATATCCAGTCCGATAGGTTGTTGTGAAGAAAACAAAAATGAGATCCTAATAGAAATAACGACATTGATATAGAGAGATAAAAGTTTATGGACTCATTCCTAATGTGAGCTTCTCATCTGACGTACTTATTATACTCTCCCTGTCCTCTTAAAGATGAATGCCCCAACATAAAACCAAATTCACTTGGCACACTCAACTCAACTCTTAACTTTTACTCAGCTTTGTTTCCCTACACACATTTAGTCTACTACACTACTCTTCACTTAAATCAATAAGACAAATCTGATCTTAAGATCAGGAAACTCCTATCATACAAACTTATTGTTCTACTAATATCAAGAATAGTCTTATACATTTAATATTCCAATTCTACTTTGATTTTCTATTCTTTTAGTTAGAAGTACTGTACCTTTTAACTAGTGATCTTATTTTAAATCTCTAAGATTATATCTTGCGTGTTGGTGTGTAATAAATGCCAGAGTTTTCATGTGGGAGGTCTGTCCCGTTCAAAGAGCAGCCGCTCGCTCCTATTCTTCAGGAGTTCATACAAATGTACTTTACATTTCATTAACTGTCATTTAAATTTCAATTGTCAAATTTTGAGACGAACCTACTATATACTATTTATTTATTATATCATAATTCTGCATCATTTTGTAGCTAGCATTGAAAAAATTCCAAGCTATTTTATAATTACCTAAATAAACTCCATTTTTAAATTAACAGTTAACAAAACCCGTCAACCTGTTTTTAATGATGGTAAATATAATTTGCAGTGTAAATCCAATATTATAAAATGTTGAAATAATACTGTACAAATAAAAAGTGAAAATGGTATCTTGCAAGATAGCTTTTCGGTTTTCGTACAAAGAAAAGTATTTAGTTAGGAAAATAAAGTTATTGATTCGTAATTGAGACTTGAATGAGAATTGTATTGGAAATAGGAATAGGACGGCCCAGCGTGGTCGCTTTGTATTTAGCAGTATAAAAAATTGTAAAGTTCAATTTCACAGACAATGAAAGAAAAGGGAGGCAGCTGTTGCAAATTCCCCACCTGTCTCTCTGTCTGTCTCTAATTATGAGTTGATCGGATTGTTTGGTAATAGAAAATGATTATTGGTTGAAAGGTATGACGTCGGAAATGGTGCTTAAAGACTATTGAAAGGTCGGGTAGTTAAGTGAGGTTGTTTAATTCACGAATATTATGTTTTATGGACACATTAGAATAATATGTTGTGCAAAACGGATTGTTTTTTTGTTTTGTTTGTTTGTTGTGTTTGAATAAATAAATATGGTGTAGAGCGGAAGGAAAAGAAAGAACTGTGCAAAAGTTGTGAACATAAACTTGCTGTTATTATTCAACAACATAAATACACAGAGACGGACTAACAAGAACAACCTAGTAAAGTTAATCTAATTAATTACATATCCTGTCGGCCAAAGGAGCTTGAAAGACAATGCAACTGTTTAGCATATGCCGAAGAGTCTTTTGTTGTCGGGAAGATGCCGACTGTGAGCTAATGAATTTATGATACATGCAATGCAATATGTAATACTTTGAAGAAAAAGGAGAAGAAGCCACTTGACTTGAGTTATATTCTGAGCTTGTGCAGATATTCAGTCAAAAGAATTATTCTCTATCTAGCTCCGTAGAAAAGGAGAAGAGGAGACAGAGCACAAGACTCTAACAGAATCCATACTTTTATTCTACATATTATTATTATTCTGAGTTGATGATTTTCTATAGCGAGGTCGTGTCGTGTCGTGTCCCTTTTTTATTTGATTAACATGTTTTTGCTTCAATTCAACGGATGCTCGAATTTCAGACTACTACTACGAGGATACCATTCCCATCCATTTCTTTCTCTTCTCTTCTCTTCTGACAGAAAAACATTTGGCTAATGTTTCAACTAGTTACATATTAATCCTCTCCTCTGCTAACAATTAAATAAATGTGCATAGAAATCATTCACCCACAACAATAAGTAGCACTTATTTATTAAGACCAGAAATATTCTTCCTGTTTCTCACTTCCAAAAAAATTAATTGCTTTAATGCTCATTAATTGCCACCTTTTTCATCACACGATTCACAACATCAGTTTTATTATCTTTTTTAAAGTTCTTATTATTAATTGTCTAGCACAGCAGGTTCAGATCAAGATATCCAATGCATTGACCTTCTCCATTTTAAAATTTTGCACGAACATCTTAATTTATTTAGTATATAACCGGAATTTAATTGTCAAGCTTTTACATTTTATTGTTATCGACGAATATCAGTTTTATATTTTCGTAGATTTATTAACTTGCAGTATAAACTAGAGCAGGTTTCGACAAAGCATCTGTGCCAATTATAAGGGTAAAGTGGCTAAAGTGAGTTGTAGGTGTAAATAATGATTTCCAGGAGTGAAATTCTTGTTTAAAAAGCAGTTAGGGACTAGAAGTCAAACGAACGAAAGGAAAAGAGCTCAACCTTTTTATGAATCCTTAGGGAAGGAAGATTTTAGTTTAAGAACCTCGAGTGAAAATGTTTAGGTCGAGCGAGAGTCAAGTAGCCCGTGCCGTTTCGACTGTTCCAACAACCAACTCCCAAGAGTGTAATCATATTCTTTAGTGTTTAGTAATGTAAAAATGGGTCTGTGACTCTATTGAGGCATATCGTATGAGACGAGAGTCATAATAATGTATTTCGTAACAAAGTGCTTAATGAGTACATTATTAGTGTACTAAAATAAAAAGGAGGAAATTCAATTAGGGAAACGATGTATTTTGTTTTATTATAGCTCCGTATTTCTGTAGCTCAAATCTCTTGTACCTATGCATTAGGGATTGAGTACTTTTGTAAATAAGGGAAACATGTTCTCCGAAAGCTTTTGCTGTGTTTTGGCTAGATATTTTATTACAGTAGTGTAGCATGTAGCACAATTCTTCGTCTAACTTTATTAATTTTTTGTCCTTCCTCTTTTTTCTTTAATACTAATGCAGTTTTTATTCGGTGAGGTTAACGAAACGATGTGTCTACGGCTCGTGCCCATTCCAGTTAACTAGTGAACTGATAAGTTGACTATTTAACTTTTGTTTGGGGTATAATATAAGCGGCGGCGGCACTTTATATGGGTATTAACTGCACGGATAATAGCTCGCTCTGTTCATGTGGTAAATACAGTATAAAGCATAATCCATATCTTTCAAGCGGAACAAGATAAATCGCTCACTCACTCACTGAATTTAAGTGTAAGAGAGCTCACGGTTGGAAATGGACTACTCTCCTTCCTCCGTCTCTGAAAATATTGTTCACTTACCTCACCTACTTAATTTACATTAATGTACTTCCTCCAACTCACCTCTCTCTCTCTCTCTCTCTGCACTAATCGAAGAAATAAGTAATGAAGTTTTCATTATTTTCCGGATCCATTTACGTAGATTAAGTGAAAACAGAAGGTTAACAAAGTAATACGTCAAGTTAGCCCAGCAATTGTACCAAGGTAGCTTTAGCTATTAGAAAAGGGGCATAGTGAGCTTAGGCTACGGGTGCTCAAAGGAAATCTATAGTTGATTTAAGAGTGTATTCTTGTACTACACAATTATTTACTCTTTAACAACAACTTAGTGTATAGAGTGCATGGAAAGAGAGAGAGAGAGAGAGTTGCTAGATTAATGTACACATTACTAGGGTTGGGTCTTTTAGATTAATTCAGACTGTGCAGCGGAAATCTCAGATAGGATCTCCATACTCCCAAATTACACGCGATTGTTTCCAACAAGGCCAGAATCGTGCTTGACACTCATTAGCTCGTTAATTACCTCCTTTTTAAATATAAATAGATCTACACTTAGTTCCTTTTCTTAGTGAACTACTACGATGGAGGTCGGGAAGTATGCAAATTTTATGAGTGAATATCTTATGCGTACATTACTCAATTACAGTATGCACGCATTTTGGATTTATCAAAATATCTACGTAAAATATGCTTGAAGAAAAAGGAGTTGTGTTCCAGGCCGTGATTTTAAGATATGCTGTAACTGAATTAAATAATTATGCAAATGTTATTACAGTGACCTATGGCCCCCTTGATATCTCTTGTCTTGAAATTGCAATGAGGAAAGCAAAAAAGATAAGATTTCACATCGAATATGCCATTAGTGATTGCATAGACGCATGCCAAGTTGATTTATTCATTTGACTAGCATGTAAAAGACCAGGGTGACAAATATGTAATATATTATGTACCATTGCTAACAAAAATGCTACTACTCTTATAGTATTTACTTTTAGTACTCGCTATACATACATACATACATACAATTATTCTATATCTCTATAAATACAATCTATTTTTATATATAAGGTCATTATATCATATTTTACTGTTTTTCCAGTAGTATATTTATGTTATGTATGTATATGTCCGTAATTTTACTATGCACGTATTTTCTTTTGTGTATTTATGTAAGTGAAACTACAATTACTCTTTTTTGTTTATGAACTATTTTCAACACACATTCATTGCAATTTCATATTTTTTAGCAAGATATGTTCTATATGTAAATCATAAACTCATAAAATTTTAAATGCTAAGTCTACAATGTCGTAATTTTTATAGAAACCAGATTGTGTCGTAAGATACCCCACTATAGTTACTCAGTTTCTTCAGGGACAAAACATTTTGTGACAGTAATAAATGCTAAAGGTAATAATTCAGGACTTTGATACAGATAAATACATAAATGAAATATACAAGGAAATACACATTTATTATACAGAGGTCTTTACTTACCTATAGATTGAAAATGTCTTTTTTCTTTTCCAAAAACAGATGAATTCTAAATGTAATAATAATATATGAGTTGAGTCGTGTCGTAGTAGTATGGATGTGCCTTATAGATCTATACATGTGTTTTCTCCCTCCGAGTAGAAAAAGGATGCTCCCTAAGAATTTATGACGTGTGGAGCAATTCGACAGAACATGACATGACATTTACATGTAGCTTTACACTTAAAGTCTTAAATTTACATTAGATTACATTAGTGCTGAGTCAACTGAAGATGATTTGAGTCCAGTGGAGATTTTTTTTAAAAATTCAATGCTTGCTATATAGTATAGAAGAGGTCAGAGAAATAGAGAGAGAGAGATAAGATTGGGATGATGTGATATTATATAGTAGAAGGTACGTTTGTGTATGTAATTCCGTTTTATTTAGCTACTATAACTTTTGATACATAGAACGAGTACATATATATTATTAAATATTATTATTACGAATGCATATTATTATTATAGCGTATAGTTAATTTACTAAAAAGGAAAACATGGCATATAGACAGATGTTTAGTGACTTTTACTTACTTTTACTGCATATAATATTTTGTATAAGAGATTATGATGTTGCTGATTGCGAGATTAGGTTGACGTTGTTTTTGTTTCTTGTTGTGTCGCACTCTTGGAGTCTTGTCCATGTCCATTGTTTCTCCTGTCCTATTGTCACCGAGACTACCTTCCTCCACTTTTCATCCTCACCAGATCACACACAGAGAGCCAACTTGTTTCACACTCAATTCCTACGGCTACTACAGATACACACCCCCGTGTGTCATTTAAGTGCACACTATTACAACAACAACAACCAATTGTGACTACAAAGATACGGCAATCCAATTTTCAATATGTACATGCATTTTCTTTGATTTTCCGTGACGTCCTTTTCAGTTTTGAAAAACTAGGAGTATTGTGTAAGATTGGTTGATGATGATGATGATGATTTGGAGAGTGGGTTTGCTTTGTAATGTGTTTTTTTTAGTACAGGTGAATGGATGTATTGCAAAGTGAATGACGTGACATATGACATGGCAAGAGAAGACAAGACAGCATTCAGGTGCACATCATTCAGAGACTCTTTTACGCACTGTTGAAAAATTCTGTGGATTAAAACCAATAGAGATCTTTACTGGAGTCTTGAACTGTTGTCTCCAATCCTGCGAGAAAAATTAGTCACCCAACAGTTTGAATGTTGTCGGGTGAAGTAAAGAAGAAAATAGATTCGTAGCTCTACTAATACAGCAGTCAAGATTACCATTCAAATATTTACAATTTTGTCATTGATTCAAGACTTACAACAAAAAAGGAGTTCAGAAAATAAATCGTAATAAAATTGTTACTACAGATCAATATCCTTTAAAAAACTTGTAATGATAAGTGTAACTTATAAAAAACAATAATAAGATGGTGAAGTAAAGAAAGGTATAGATGTTGGGTTGCCACCACATAGTGAAAGTACTACTAGGAACAATAGGTCTAACCGAGAAAGCGAAAGATTTAAGATAAAATCCAAAGTAACAACCAAAAAAATGAAGATAAACCCCAATTCACAATTAATTTAATGTTTTCATGTAAAAGTCACAATGAAAAGGCTAACCTGCAGTCATATTTGAATAATGAGCAGCGGCCGCAGCCGAATAATCAGCTAAATGAAGATCGGACAAGGATTCGTGATGGTAGCGACCCCCGGCCCAAGGGCCAGTGTCTCCTTTCATCCCACATTGACCAGGAGCACCCATTCCAGGAAATCGACCCGCTCCCGTACTTGCAGCTGCCCCGGCCAAGAGGAAACTTCCATATTGAGCTGCGTTAAATCTGAAACACAGAAAACGTACAATTTTCTAAATCTTTTACAGAATTGACACGACCACTGCACACAAAAAACAAAAAACTTTCCCTGATAGATAACTTAGAACGTATTTTGGTGTCAAATTCTTTGAAATGGTTTAGGAGTATGAAATCAATTCAATTTCTTAATAGTTGAAGATGAATCTAGGGATATATTATAACTGGTGATGATTTTACTATACAATGATCATAGTATTGTTTATCGTGAAGAGAAACGAAATTTTTGTCTATTCTCTTGAGTGTATAAGAATTATTAGCAATCTACGGCGTAGAAACTTTTTTTACAAGTTATGACTGCCTACCTTGAAGTAGAAGGCATAGCTGGATAAGGAATATCAGTAGGTCTGTGGTGATAACTCTGGTGAGTGGGCAGAGGGTAATGCCAAGGATCAGGTTGATGATGATGTGCTAAAGTGGGAATGGCCGGGCCATAGTCCATTGCCGTGCCATAGAAATCCGCTGCAGACGGAGCTCCGTAAGTCGTTAGTGGTTTGCTAGGTTGGTAATTTGAGTTCCAGAAGGAAGGTGGGAAGTTTCTCGTCGACATCGGAGTAGTAGCTGTTGAAAAGAGGAAAAAAAAATCTTGTAAATTAGGAAGGTGAGGCACGTTTAGCAATTAAAGTAATAATCCTAATAGGAAATGGCAGAAAAGGTCAGTAAAATAATAATAATGTGACATGCTAACGATGCCAAGAATCATTCTCTGACAAGTTGAATTGCGGGCTTTAGTTATAAAAGTCTATAGATGCGGATGACATGACAGCGTCTATAAATAAAATCCTGATCTGATAAAGAGCAAAGGCATTCAATGCAATGAAAAATGTTTTATAATGGGAAGGACAGCAATCTAGTGTAATTGAGAAGGATCCCAAAGTGCTCAGCATGAACTCAAGAATTCCACGATTGAAAAAAGAGGAAGAGAGACACGATGAATATTTAAAACTTCCGGTCGCTTCGTATTTCAGTTAATGAGGCAGTGGTGTAAGGCTAGAGTAATAAATTCTAGAAATCTCTTTTTAGCCAACACCAAGAACAACCAAAGCATCACCCAACAGAAAGAACATAATAGTGAACCGACATAAGTGACTTAATTCTTTTCTCTTGACTATTTATAACATCTCCCTATGCTAACTACTACGACTATAATATCAGAGAAGAAAACTCTTTTCACAATGTTAAGCAAACTCTTCTGTAATAATATGTAAAATAAAAAGAGCCGAGTAAATACTCACATATTTCAATTAGAAGTCAACAAAAACAGATTTTCCTCTCGTCTGCTTTGTCTGCCTGCATATTAAAAGGAGCAAGACAATAAATGAACTCTGTTTTCCTGACTTGTCTTCCAATTCTCATGAATTCATCTATTTCCCTTGAGAATCCTTATGTTTTTCTTTGCTAACTAACATTCAGACAGTTGGAAACTCACTCTCTCTCTCTCTCTCTCTCTCGGCTAGTGGGTACTTGTGCATTTCGAGGCAAAAACAATCTTTCCAATGTATTTTACAGTGAAAGAGATGAAACTTCTATTTATATAGGTACCTAGAGCATGCACACAGGAATATTTCTTAATTTATGCAGATGTGTTGTCTTTGAGAAGCATACAAACGTCTTAATCATATACATATGTATGTCTGCCTCTACTTTTTTTTTATATTGTTCAGTTTTATAATGTGTTAATCCCCTGCTCTTTTTTTTTACGGAACTGAAACTGTTCTTCTTCTTCTGATATGTGAGTTTGTGAGTGTGAGTGACTAGATGAGCTCATAACAAAATCAGTCCTACTACTAAATATTTTACTAAGAAAGCCATATGTTCAATCTGACATTGCTCTCTACTCTTTCTCTTTCGATAAAAACGACAACTGAACTGTGACTTGACTAGAACAGAGGCATGAGCAACAGCATCCTGTTTCTCTCCTCTCAAAAACTACTGAGGACGAGACGACTCTCCTTTTTCTACCTATTTTCCTATCTATTATGTCTCTTCTCCTCTAACCTTATCTTTGTTGCCGCTTTGCCGTTTGGGACTAGTAGCAGTTCATCATCAACATCATCATCATCACGACATCAGAATATTTTACACACAATGCCAGGACAGTTAAACTTTTGAACAGGAAAGCTCAAGTACCTAAAGTAACGTATCACCTAGTAGTCCCATCATAAAATCTAATTATAGTAACAAGACAACCAACATACATACATAATATACAGAAATAAAGCTACCGGTTAATTTACTTGTTAGCACACTACATTATCCCAACAAAATTCTTTTACTTTATCTTCCTTCTCAATAATCAACTCCTTCTATATATACCTTCATTCTCATTAATGTTCAATTTAAATACCGTCAATGAAGGAATTGATACTCACTACTTTTAATTAGTAAAAAGTACACACGCATGTGCAAAAAAAAATCTCTTCGATTTATTTACATTTGAATTATTGTCGTTGTAGAAAGTCTTCAAATATTTACAACCCAGCCGAAATTATATGTTTTCTTAACATATGCAGATAACGAAGGATCATATAATGTTCTCATTTCCTGGAATACAATAATCCCCATTGCCATATCGAAGAAAACTTTCTACGGAAAATCATTTAAAACTGACATTTTTGGTAGGAAAAGACTTCATTCGATAGATAAAATCTTTGCGGGAAAAGAAAAATTTCGGGCTGAGACCAAAGGGTGCCGATAAAACAAGTTTCCTATATTACACCGAAATGATGCCCGGGAATTAGGATAGTTTTCATGCAATATGCGGAATAAATTGTAAGATAAGGATGATTTTCTACTTTGTTTGTAGCTATCTGCGTAAGGATAATTCCTATACTAATAAATTGAAAGAGGAAAATAATGACTTACATTTGGATGATTTTTCGCTGCTGGAAGAGTAAGCAGCGCTTAAAGCTCGACTAAAATGTTCGTCAACGACTCTGGAAGCGTCTCCATTGTAGTGGACAAAAACAACACAGTTCGCTGAGAGGTAATGGGCGCGATGGCTCGTGCTGAGGCTTTCTGTGTGGTGACTGCTGCTGTGGCCACTGCTGCCGTGGCCATGGCTGTGACTTGAAGGTGAACTGTGACTGTGCGACGTCGTCGTGTGATTGTGATGGCTACTGCTGTGGTGGTGGTGGTGACTGTCGGCGTTGTTGCTCGACGAAGAGCGGGAGGAGGAAGAGGCCGTGGTCGCCGACGGAATGGAAATTCCGCCTCCTCCCCCGCCAGACGCAGATTCCGCCGCACTGTTGCTGCTCGTGGCGGACAAGGAGAGGGAGGGCGTGAGGGGGATGGGCGTGAGCGGGCGGCGGGATATTGTCGCGGGCAGCGACACGATGGCGGGAGGATGATGATGAGCCAGGGAGTGGGAGTGTGCCGACAGGGAGTGAGCACTGAGACTATTGTGACTTAAATTTAAACTATGAGAACTTAAACTGGAGCCGGAGGAGAGGGAGAGCGTTGAAGAAGTTGCGGCAGTCAGAGGAAGTGGAGGAGGACCGATCCCGATGTTCCCTCCGCTACTCGGACCCGGACTACTGTACGTTGACGCGTCGGAGTGGGACGAGTCCGGCGGCGACGGGGCATGTGGAAATTTAAATATCTTCTGAAAAGTAACATTTTCTTGGGATTAGAAAATTCCTGGACATTGTCACAATTTACGAAAATCTTTATTTAGCATTACTAATATTACATTTTCAGAAAATATCAACTTTTATCGCAGTTTTGGATTTTTTTTTCGCAGGTTAGTAATGCAATACACAAAAATAAGTGTAATTTGGCAAGTATTTAAATTCCTTCATGCAAAGTGACTCTTAGAAAAATTAAATGTTATTCTAATTTTGTGTCTAGCTATACTAATTAGATAATGATTTTTAATTGTTTTCTATTCAATGTTTAGTACCAAATTAGTACCAAAGAAGTGATGAAGTTCCGTTCTTAAATGGTCTGTTAGTTTTGAAGGAGTTTCTTTTATTTTGTGTACTTGGTTTATATGGTCGTTTTACAAAAGAAACAATTTATTATCTAAATTCTTATCATTATGCATGTTTTTCTGTGAATAATAATTCCTTTTATAGCCTAACAAAATCCAAATGTACGCAATAAAAGATTAGTGCCAAAATTTACATAGGAAATGTAAGTTAGTGTTATAGGGAGGTACTTTGTGTAGTAGTCTGCATACTTATGATGTACTTTCGTAGTTGCTATTAAAGTTGTGAAATGTGAATTATAATAGGGAATATTATAGTCTTAGTTTAGGAAGTGGCATAGTCGCACCCACTTGAAAAATGGTAGCTATAAGAGAAATGTTAAGATTTTGAAACATAAGCGTAGTGAGTAAGTTTGTTGCGTGGAAGAGGTGTATTTCTGTATGAGTAATTTATGGTTATTACTCTTTAAGATCAGGTTGCATGGACATTCTTTACAAGGAAGGCAAAGTTCTGTACCCTTGACTCATGTATTTCTGTCACATATCATATACAGATAGATAAAATAGATTGATGGATGTATAGAATTCAGCACGCTGCCTTAAATCCGGATTGTGTTACTCTTATTTTATAAACTTAAAGGGCATTATGTGGTTAGGAGCGTCTAATGTCTATGAATAAATATTTCTAAAATAAACACAATAACAATCTATGCCTTTATATATATATAAAAGTATTCATTCACATTTAATATACCTATAGATATAGGATATTTCATTGTAGAATTTCTGGTATACAGTTAGTTAGGAGTCACAGAAAATGTGAGACAATAATATGATTTAAGTTTTTACTGGTTAGGTCACCTTATATCCTTGTTTGTAGCATAAGTACCTCATGTAAAAACATTGAACATGTGTGTAACCATCTGTAGTCATATTAGATTGTTGGAAAACCAAGAACAAGGAATAAATCTGCCAACAGTTTACAAGAATGTCTGTAAATCTGTAATTTTAGTTCGTGATGACACTTAGTTAAACGCTGAGCGTAATGACGCTACATGTGAAAATGAAAAACTCTCATTTCTGAACTGCTTCTTAATTGAGAAACTCTAATTTGGGCATAAATGGAAATATACGGAGCATATATCTGCCTACACATAAGAACCAAAAATCCTAACACAATACTATAATGGTTTAAAATATTTGCCTATTTCAGTTTTAAAACTAAGAAAAAATTGATTCGTGGCGAGCATAACATGTGATTGCCAATCTCTGCGAGTTTTCTTAATTTTATCCGTGTTAGAACGATCTACGAGCGGAAAATAATTATATTATCTTTTTGTGAACACAAAAATGGAAACTTTTTATCCTATTATATATTGTTAGTGAGCATAAATTATTTCCTTGCTAAAATTAAATAAATAAAGGAACTAAAGCTTAGAAAATTGTAACAATTGGACGTACCTTTTCGGAGGAAGATCTATCACAAGAAGAGTAAGACATAGCATATGGCTGATACATTACTGTGCAACTCATTTTACACGAAGGCACGTCACTATCCGTCAGAAAAATGAGAATTTCTTGCAAACATTCAGTAGAATTGGTTGTAACAGTGCAGATGAAACTTTTTAGCAATGAGTCGGTGTTTCTACACTGTGATACTATCAAATCCTATCAATTGAAACTCGAGAGGAATTAATTTACTATTATTTACTTTCGTTAATAATTAAACAGTGTTTTGATTTAGTTTCTTGTTTTAGTTTAGGGTATTGTCCCTGTATGGCTTATTTCGCTGACTGACAATCAGCTCATCATTCTCAGCTCATAAAAATGTGTTTATTTTTTCAAGAGAGACAAGAAGACAGAGAGGGAGAGAGAGAGGTTGTGCCGTATTTCACGAGTCACTGTTTCACTGGGGATGTCATTTGCCGTAAATAAATCCCATCAAGTGTTACTTGAATCAAGTAGCTATATAAAGAGTTATGTCACTTGGAGTAAATAACTGAAAGTGCATCGACAATCCAGAGAGGCGCTACATAATAGATCTTGGAAAGGAGAATGTGACACGGGAAGTTGTGTGCTTTGCCTTCTTGGCTAAAGTAAAAAGAGAGCTGAATTGAATTGAATGAGCTAACTAAAGCGGAGAAGAATAGGAGCTCTTTTGCATTCCATTTGAGGTAATGTAAACTTTCAACTTTGCATTCCACACAGAAATTCCAGGAGAGTCTCTCTCCTCATCTCCAGGAAGAAGAGTCGAGAGAGAGAGAGAGAGAGAGTCAAGTCAAGTCAACTTAACTATGCAACTGTATAAGGATCTCTCACAGTCAGTGCATATATAGATAGTGAAAAGAAGATGCTTTTACGACTATCAAGTATATCCTCGTAAATCTATGTAGGTAGCTTCTTCTCTTTAACTCCACTTGCTGCTAATTCCACACTGGTGCATTGCACACACGAAAACAGAAAACTAAAGTCAAGTGTAGAATCTAATTATCTTCTCGCATGTCTTTATCTTCCCTTTTCCACAGGTTGACTCTTTTTAACTAACTCAAGGATATGAATTCCTTTGGGCATCCTTATCCTTCACTCAAAAAAATCCCACAGAATTCCTTTTGCACATTTTCAGAAAATCATTAATAATTCTGTCCACAAAAATAATTCACAATTTAAGACATTAATAATTCTTAAATTAATCCACACTGATTTACTTTTCTATTATTATTATTAGTATACTTAATATCTAATCAAATACTTTCTGATTGTGATCTTTTTGTAATAATAAGACTATTATTATAATGATGTGACTGTTGTTATTGACAAAAATGTTGGGAAATCCTTTTGATGCGGACTTATCCAGTGTTGACGAAGAACTGAGTTCCCGAGAACGTCAACTGTTTCTTTTGCTTCAAAGAAGAAGAAGAAGAAGAGTTGCTAGTAATAGTATAAGGGATTGGTGGTGGTTTGAGTCTTGAGTCTTGACTGTGCATTGCAACTTGTCTTGTCTTGAATAGAATGTGAACTAAGCTCAACTCTAGTCGACTGTACAGAAGACGAAGAAGAAGTGGGAACATAATACATGTACATGTCGAGTCAAAAGCCTAAGCAAGTACTTACTGATTCTTCCTTAGTGTACATAGTACTCTGCCTATTCTCTCTCTCTACTACTCCCTGTCTACACAATCTTAACTTCTTTTCTTTTCACTACCTACTCAAAAGATATCATCTTCATCTCTCTCTCTCTCTATGTTCTGTAATTCTGTAAGTGTATTTATGTAGTGTGTACATGTATAAGTATGATAGACAGGCATAGGGCAGAGAAATGCAACCGACGGAATGAACTCATGTAGATTGAACTTTATGAACTAGAAAACACACACATGTACACATACAAATTATAATAGAACTGTCTAAAAAAACATTCTCTTTGAAAACATTTATTAGTAAAAAAACAAAGAAGATTATTATTATTATTATTATTATTAAAGTGTAGCACAGAAGAACTGTATTATTATTGTTGCAATAATATCACACTAAAGATTTTGAATCTAATTTGATAGTGTCTATTAGGTCTGTGAAGTAAATTAATAGTTTATGAACTGTGTGTCTAGTAGTGTCTATCTATGCAAGAAGATATTGGAGAGATAGAGAGATTTCAACTAGAGCTGTGTATGTAGGTGCTTTAATATTATTATGTGTAGAGAGACCTAGTGAGTGTGAGCCTTACAATGTACACAATGTAATAAGTCCCTACAATAGTAGAGCACAGAAAAGAGATGAAAGGTTTTATACAGAGCAGTTGAGTTCAGTTCAGAGATGCAGTGAGTGAGTAGGGAAATGAGTTGCGCTCTGTCTCTGTGTTATGTTACGTAAAGTCTTAACGATGTGTTCTGTCCTATTGTTCTTTATTGTATACAAGTAAGTAGGTAGTAGTGCTCGTGTGTTTCTAAATCCTAGATTTCTATTGCAACATACACAGCAGGATCATAATAATAATGGATAGGTATTGCTTTCGAGTGAGTGTGTGTTCTATGATTCCCTTTAAGCTCTTGTGACTGAGTGACTGTATGATTTCCCTGGTTTGCAAGCCCTGGCCTGCCTGCCTGGCTTGAATTTCCATTTGCCTCAGTTGTGTGGTGTTGAGTGGAGGGAAGACTTACGGATTTATTCCAACCCAACGAAGAGCGCATGGGATTTACCGGGGGAGGAGTCATCAATTCTGTGGGCAGACGCTATTCTATAACAGAGCAAAACCAAACCAAGCCAACTCCCGTCCTAACTTCACTACTCACACAACAAAGTCCCTTTCATCTCTTAGCTAGAAGAGCTACCTCTTCTCCAACTCACAACTTCTTCACCAACTATCCTATATTTATATTACACACTTCCCTCTTCAGCTTCCTAAAACTCCCAAAGCCAAAAGATCAATTCTTAAACTCAAATTGCACTGCGCTCTATAGGAGATTCCGACTATAAGCATATGCATTTTGCAACTTTGTATATATTGCTATTTTCTGTGCTAAATCTACAAATGCACTAAATAAAACACATCATACAACCTAATAAAGTCTAATTCTCTATGATTATTATACATTTTGATACGGGATTTTTTTTTACATATTATTTATAGCAATTATGTTATAGCTTTAGTTTTTGAGCTTATTAGTTTAGTAAATAAGTTTATTCCTTTTGTTGGTTTGTAGTAAGTAGCAATAATAATATAATGTATGGCAGGTTGTGTGTTAGTGACTATGTACATGAAGTATTATGAGGCATAAGGATCATAAAGTAGAGAGGAGTTGAGTTGAGTTTAGCATTGCATGCAAGTTCACTTGAATCATTCGACATAACATTCATCACCTCACATCAAATAACACATTTTATCTCGGCTGTTTTGTCGGCATGCACTATAAACAGGCAGGTCAGGTTAAAAACTCAACTCTCTCGTCTAGTCCACTCAACTTCGACTTGAAATCCACTAAAAGGCACCCTCCTGCGATATTCCCTACGCTTTTCACTCCAATACACTCCGCTCCTCCTGTACCTTATGCCTTTCTTTACTCATAGCTGCATACACAAACTATATGCATGTACTTTATGTTATCACGATCTGACTTCTCTCTTGACTTATTACATTCCCTATAGCACACATTTTATTTTCTTGCTACTCGAAATATTCGCCATAGCACATTTACCATATGCACACTCTCCAACAGTCCTAGTCCTACTACTAACCTTAGCTCTGTACTCTTTACCCACCCTCCTTACAATATTTATTAGCATTAACTACATTCATTAACAATTTTACTAACCATACTGTTTATACATAGAGAGACTTGTATATACATTTTTTAGCATAATGGAGGATATCCATGCAAAATTAATACGAATGGGAATTTTAGTTTATTTTCATTTGCAACACAGGTAGGTGAATTGTTAGAAATCTACTTATATTATTATTATACTCTATGACAAAATGCCATAGAGCACACTACTGATTGCTACTCTACTCAATGCGTGATGGATGTAGGCTTTATTTCTGTTAGGCATATCATGATTTACTTTTAATTGATAGTACTTTCGAGAGTTTATAGGCACGGAGAATATCAAATCAGACACACATTTGTTGGAATTGCCAGAGAGAAAAGGGCTAGAGCCTTTCAGTCATTGGACGGAGGAAGATAAAAATTTTGCACAGTTTCCACCTATTGTGTGCCTACACTAAGGTGTGAGACGGAATATCTTTATGGCATCTTTTCTCATAGCCGGAAATCCGCTACATTGAACATTCCCATTTCTTCTCAAGATTTCCTTATGCTGTACGCTATTTATGCATTAATCTCCCTCTTTCACAAACTCATTTCTAACAAATGAATTTTCTTCCTCACACTACACTTCTCTTTTTACTCACTTTGCAAAAAATCTTAAAAAATAATCCACAAATCAATCGTCAATACAATTACAATTGCCAAAAACTATACCTGACACATTTTTCAAATGAGAAATAATTACAAATTAACAGATTTTCTTTGAAAAACGTATAGGTACCTAGACTATAATATTCGTAGAACTCATGCATTATTAAAGGTCCTTAACAAACTTTCTCCGTTTTCTTGAAAATCTGAAAATGTAACTGGATGGTTGCGGTTGGTATTATAAGAACAGTTTGAAATGATTTTATATTCCAATATAGAAATAGTTGTATTTGGCCATTGCCTCCTCTAAAATGTAAGTAAGATAGAAAGAGATAATATGTATAATAGGTGAAGTACGCTGTACATAAAAGGACTAACGTGACATGACAGATATGTTGTATGGACACAGCGTGAGTTCCCTTGTTCTCAGGATTAGCATATGTAATGGTGTCGAATTGAATGTTGTTATTGATGGAGAGGTTGATTGGATTGAGAGA
The DNA here is from genome assembly GCA_009936455.2 of Tomocerus minor. Lineage (NCBI taxonomy): Eukaryota > Metazoa > Arthropoda > Collembola > Entomobryomorpha > Tomoceridae > Tomocerus > Tomocerus minor. The sequence goes on from JAAAYG020002508.1 coordinate 19,482, forward strand.
GGTGTGTGTGCATCTACTTACTCATGTCTCTTATTCAACAAAGACAGACTTTATATTATCAATGGAGATTAGAGTGTAATGTGTGAAAAAGAAGGAAAGGAGCTGACTGATAGAGATAATGCATTGATTCTTGTCTCTCTCTCTTTGCTCTCTTACTATTTTATTATCAACACATTGTAGCCTAAATAGGTACATGTAATATTTTCTGGATTCAGTCACTAGTTATATACCTGTGTGGCAAGAATTAAGTTTCATTCTCCCTGAATGAAAATCCCCTGTTAGAAGAATACCTATGTTGCTATTTATATATTTAGATAAAGGATTCCTTCCTTTAGCTTTGCTTCCGAGTCCCGTGTAAATTCTCTAAACGCAGGTAATACATTAACTAGCGGTAGGCATAACTTTTATAGTAAACAGGGGGAGAAAGTTATCTACGATGTAAATTCCTACGTTTGATCATATAGGAACTTTTAATATTATACTGGAACTTCTTAAAATGTGTGGATATGATGTAACTATGTAGAACTGCTATAGTGTACTACCTACTTAGAAATCTTTCCATATAGTTAGTGTCGTGACGTGTGTGCTTCTCACAGACCCACTTAAGACTCACGCTAAGATTTTTCCATGTTAATATTGAGGAATCCGCTTTGTCATTTCAGTCCATTCAGTTTACATTTGAATTTCATCTCAACATCAACTATTTCTTCGTTGTTGCTTTTTGAAACTTGTCTGGGATTGCTAGATTTTCGACTGCTTTAATATCAAACAATTAAAATGGAATGAGGAAAGCAAATCAACTTTGAAATTCATTTACAGACATTGAAATTTTGTTTCATTCCATAGAAATATAATTGCAAGTTTAAGATAAAAAGTAATCCTATAATATTGCAAGAATTCTCAATAAGGACCTAGGAATTTGTACGCTTCAATTTATCAGATCAATATTTCACCATTGGCATAATTAGAATCTATTGGGTTAACAAGGTAAGAGAATTCAGGAGATGTGAATTAATTTTTCGCCAATACGATCTAATGCCCGGCTTAGCCTAAAAGTAGAATTTACAGCCTTATATCTGTTAAAGTTGCAATTTTAATGGATATTTCTGCTAAAGTTGTTTTCAGCAGCTATTTTAATAGCATGCTGGAGTTACTGATATTATAAGAAAAGAATGACAAAGCAGAAAATTGAATTTGGATGAAAGAAAGACCCTGCATGGACCATTCATCAAACTAGTTCATTGAATTAATTTGATTATGCGTGTAATAGCACGTGTCTCTTGTTCCTTTAATGATTTTAGCTGAGCAGTGCTTAAAGGATCTCTAATCTCCACTGGCCATTCATAAAAGATTCTCTTTATAGCCTAGTGTGAGATCTGAGTAGATAATGTTACAATCGTTGAAAAGAATATTTTTGATTTTACGATGATAATTAGCTACTCTAATGTAGTGCAGACTGTTGAGTGTAGATAGTCGTAAAAAAACAAAGATTATTACAAGACTGACATTTGACAATCAACAATAGCAGGCTGCAAAGTCGCTGCATTCCGTCTAAATGACAAAATATGTTGATCTAGGTACATAAAATGATTTTAGGTAGTGGAGGATGTGGAATTAAGTGAATGAATGTGAGAATGTTGTTGGAAAAGAAAGTAGTTATGATGTAGGACGTATTAAATTAAAAACTATGGCTAGGTATCTGAAATATTATGGGCGAGAAAGAGAGAGAGAGAGAAGGAAGGCAGGGAAGTTGGTCGTCGCAGAGTGACAATCGGCACCCAGCTGAGCATGACATGACAGACCATAATGTAATCACTTGTGCTGACTTGTGTTGTCTTGTCCATCTCCATCTGCAAAGTCACTCTCGTCAAATTCTTTTCTTTTGCTGTCGACTTGGGTGGGTGGGGTCCTCAATCTGTAACTCTCCTCTCCGACACATTAGCGAGGAATTCCATTTTTTACGCAGACACTCCACTGCCGTCCTTATTTTCCAGTGCATTCCTCACCTGTGCCAATCTCTGAGGACGAAATGAAGAGAGAGAGGAGCCACTACTAAATCATAAAACACTCCTTGACTAGTAAATAAAGTCAAGAATGTCTGTATCTCCTCCACTGTCATGAACAATGGCACAAGACAAGGCCCAGGAATAAATAATTGCCTATGTCCCTACTTTAAGTAAGTAATCTGATTCTTCTTTTCAACTCTTGTGCCATGGGAAATCTATGGAAAAAGATTGATTTGTGACATGACAGCTCTTTTTCTCTTATCGCTCAACTTATCCTCAATTTCCACGAGCAGATCATCCTTTTTTAACAGACTTGTTAGCAAAATGTCGACGAGAATCAAATGAAAATCAACTCCTAAGGTTTTTGCATCATTTTATTATTTATCTTGAACAAGGGATATGTCAGCCGCCAAAAAAAAAAAAAAACTTACATGACATGACATGATAGTACTAAAGAACTACTAAACCATCTCTGATAAAAACTTGATATTATTTTCAATGAACAACTCAAACAATTCACTTAGTGGCTAGTCCCATTTTTTTCAGACTTGTCCAGTTGCTCTTCTTTCTTATATTATTCCTCCTCCTCTTCTGCAATAGATTACAACTTAAAACAGATAATATATTTATTAATGTACATCTTAAGTATGTTTCTTTAAGCTCTGCTGATTTTCTTTGGTGTGGCTTTCGACTCGAATGTTTGTCTCATGCCAGGAAAAGATAAATTGTGCTATCCACATATAAAAATTTGCATGTTCAGCCAAACACTACCAGTTTGGCTGCATTTTACCTGTCAACCATTCTCAGCTAATTTTTTCACGCTCTGATGAATATTCGACAGAGCTTGACTTCATTTCGTTTGCTCCTCTTTCTTTTCACTGGAAATACATCACACAACTATACACTGGACTCTACTGGACATCAACTAGCTTTATAACTATTAATCCTCTTATTACCCTCTGCTCACATTTTCGTTCCGTTTCGTTACCTGCGTAAGGATATTAGTGCGTGTGCTGCTCCTTCTAAACAAAAACAATAACAGGCTTTACCTAATGGTTCTATTATTCAGTTTTAAATTAAATTAGCTCTAGTAAAAAAAACTTATAATGAACCGATTCCCGTTCATGTAACACTTGAATTACATTTATTCTGACTTACAACAACGATTAACTCTACCTGCGTCTTTATTAACACGTTCCGCAAAGGTTTTCGTCGAGAAAAAACTGTTTACATTCTAGAGTTAGGAATATTCCAAAACCAGATCTGTTATAAATATTTTAAGAAAACTATTGGAAATAAACGATATGCAAAAATCGGACAAAATCGAAAATTGACAAATTAATATTTTTCGGATTGCTTTTCTGTCAATTACAATAATTAGAGTCACTGTAAAATTAGAATAAGCTTATCAATGCATGTTAAAGATGATTTGCACTGAAATTATAAATTTTCAGTGTTCTCCTGTACAAATTACTACAGAGACAGGGCAAAAGTCTCGAATATATTAAGCAAAGATGAGTATTGTCTTTAGAAAACGGTGACTTATCACCAGTTGAGATCATTTTCCCCTGTAAAAATGTCAACTGAGTATAAAATTGGTATTTTAGGTAGCTACATTTTACTTGTATTACGACTCGTAATGCTTTTCTAGGTGTATAGTTGAGGAATTTTCTTATTTTTAGAGTCCAACTTGAGAAAAGAACAATAATAAGTTATACAGTAATATAAACTGGTGAGAAAATCAGTTTTGAGTTGTGGTATTTGTTTATATTTACTGGTTATGATTAGTTTTATGCTTTTAGTGCTTGTATAGATGGATGATAAAGAAAGAAGAGAGGAGTAGTACAGGACGAGTTCAGATTTTTTGAACTATTTTCTCACGACCTTACGCTCTTTGCCGCAATCGGGAAGATTCCCTTCTGTCTGCATCTCAACTAAGAGTAATATATCACAAGTTTTTTTTATCAAAGCTACAAAGTTTATAGTAGCCATTTGTATCTAGGAACACAGATCTACATCTGATGCTCTCTCTACTCATTTTCTATGCGGTAGTTTCATTCACATGACACTCACAAGATATACCTGTATGTAAATATGTCCTTTTAACTAATATTCCTAGAGTCAACGTGACGTGACTCAGTCGGACTATTGTAATGGATAGAATCTCTCCACAAACAAATAAGGATAGCCACTACCACCATAGCATCATCAAAGTTTTGTGTTGATCCCGCCCGATGTATTACATATGTAGATATTCACATTCTGGTTTAATGTCACTGTCAACTAGTAGGACTTGAGTATAAAAATGTCAGTCTCATCTGTCAAGGACTTTTGAAAAGGATGTAGTGCTTGTAATCTTCGGTCTAATAGAAATGTTACAAGGACTCTTCTCTCCTTTCATCCTCTTTTATTTACCTGCCAAAGTACTAACAGACATTCTACAAAATTTCTTTTAATAAAGACACTCATCTCTCTTAACTGTGTAGTAATAATTTAGGAAGCTAAAGTTGCGATCGCTAAAATCAATTTCATCTTCTGCTTAATTGCCAAGCGTACCTAATTTTATTCAGTTTCTAGATACGATACAATTAAAGCAAATAAGAAAACTCTAACTTAGGTATGAAATAAACTGTTGTAAACAGAGTAGCAATGTAGCGGGGAAGGGGGTGGAGATGGTGGGGCGGTTTTGTTCATTTTTCTGCGTTTTCTTATTGAGTGGTCACATGACTCAATACTGAAAACAGAATTCAAAAAAGTTGAATTTTAAGAAAAGTGGGCGGGGTAGGGGGTGGAGAGGGTTGGGCGATTTAGTCCATTTTTCTGGGTTTTCTTATTGAGTGGTCGCATGACTCAATACTGAAAACAGAATTCAAAAACGTTGACTACAAATATGAAAAAAATGGGCTCAGATAGATAGATAAATACATATATAGATAGAAAGATACATACATACATACATACATACACAGACAGGACTTCAAGGGGTTCTTATAATGTAGCGATACCGCTCTACATTATAAAATACTAAAAAATAATTTGTATATACAGTAAATAAAATTAATGGCACTTTTCTTAACTTTAGTTAAAAATTTAATTCTACATATAAAGTTTTTCAGTAAAAGGATGTATAGACAGTAAAAATACCTTGATCGTGTAAGACAAGAGAATTGGTAAGCCAGGAATGATAGAGATGCTTGTACATTAGGTAAGTTATGTGAGTAGTGACATGCAATGTAAAAATGTTTTCGAAAACGGACGGCTGACAATAAAATTCGTTTCGTACTTGCTATAATAGCAGAGTAGTTGTAAGAAAACAAAAACAATAGAACTAATCTCATTGAAAAGTAAGTTAGCAGATAGTTCTGTGAACTTATTGCCACCATAAGTTTCCGTAAAGAGTTGCGGACTGCAGGAGTCCGATGTCATCTCGTCTAAATGTAACTTATTGCTCTCATTGCATTGCAGGTCGTACATTAACTTGAAGCTTTAAGCAAGCAACTGTTTTCTTTCTCTCTCTCTCTCTGAGGCGGAGGAAGAAGAAGAAGAAGAGCAAGCCAGGTACTTTACGAGATAGTAAGAAAAATGTGCTCGTCCTGAACATTCGAGGCACTTAAAGTTCGACACTTGGCCAGACACTTGATTTATGCTAGCGACTCGACTGAGGCCAGGCAATCCTAACTATCGTATATCCCTAACTCTCACAAAACTACGACGTACTATCAGCTCACAGTTAAGTCGAGACAGAAGAACGCAAGTTAAACAGGGTCAGTTGATTCCTGGGCAGACGACATCATACGCAACCAGGACAAACAAAACGAGACCAGAAGAAGACGAAAGAGCAACAATGCCACGACTCGCACCGACACCGCAGATATCTAAAGGAAGCCGAAAATTGTCTTTGACATCTGCTACGCGAAACATCCAAACTGAATTATAACACATCCCTCCTTCCGTCTTCCTTTACACTCTTTGCTAAATTATTTCTTCACTCTTCTCCAGAAAAATGTATCCACCAACAGACCATCATTTTTTTCCGCTGTACATTTACCTACAAATATTTAATATGAATATATAATTTTCATTGTATCTATTGAAATCAAACGGTTATCATTTTGGATGAAATGATGGAAATAATAATTACTATAATACATTTCAATATTTCTACTGAAAACCTCCTTTTTGTTTTTGTTACACCAAACAATTAACTTAGAGGATCGCTAATTCGGTTTAAATCACGTACTACATAGGTGAATTGAGAAAAATAGAGACCCCCGTTAAATATTTAACTGAGAAAGTAATTTGTGCAAAGAAAATCTAATTCTGTTACAAATTAGCAGATAAGCAATTATTCCAAATAATCCAAATAATCCTAAGATGTTAAAATTTTTATCCAACAAAACTGTAAGAAAACTTAAAGTAGAGCAATACTTTGAATAAAATAGAAAAGTACGTTAGTAATTGATGATAGGTATATATACTATTACATGCATTGATTATAATTATAATAGAAATTTAAGACTTGTCATTGTAAAGCAAAGCGACTGGACTGGTTTCTTTTCCTATCGCTTCCCTTTCATCTTATTTCCCAAGGTATTTCGTTGATTTTCTTTGTGTGTTTAGTGCGAAGGTCCTTCAGCCCATTAGCCAATGAAAGAAATGGAGAAGTGCATAATTAATTGGTTGAATTTAATTTACAATGTCATTTGTGCGGCATAAGGAAACAAGAAAATAATGAGAAGATTAAATTAATTAAATCAGCTGTAGAGCAAGTGTAAGTGAACAGATAATAAGATTGTGAAATTGTGATTGTGACTAACTAACTGATTCTAATAGCATCAAAGCCAATGCAGAGATAAGCGAAAAGATGTATACGCAATAATAAATCTGAAGGTAACAATGCAAAGAGACAAGACACGACAATTGTTTTATTTCTCTTCGGAATAAGATTATGTAAAAAAGGGAGGTGGCCTGAATAAAAAGATGTGGAAAAGATGCATGGTAGCTAGTTAAAGTTAAAGTTGGGTGACAAAATGTTTATGATGTGGATTTGGTGGTTTGAGTTTGGTTTTGAATGTAATCCTCGGCTAATCCCTTGAGAACTGTTCCTGTTGATTAGGCAAGTGAATAAGATGGGATAGAAACGAGGTCTTAAATAACACGGAGCTTTCAGTAGTAGATAAATACATGCATTAGCTGCATAGTCGAGTGACTGAGTTAGTGAGATGACGTGATGCGAGGATCGGGCATTGATTTCCACTGAGAGTTGGAGACAGAAGCTTAAGGAAATTAATGGAAAGACAATGCGGAGATGAAAGGAAATTTGATTTCAATCCATTGCCTTGTTGTATTTATGTTGTGTCTTCTCTATTGTTCCAGGCTAATGCATGGCAAATGGCAAGTAGCTAGCTCTAGTGCATTCAATTCACAAGAATCAAATTGCTTTTGTTTGACTACTTCTTCTTCTTCTTGTGTTGTTCGGAAGAAGAAGAGTCGGAGGAGGAGAACTCTTATAAAATAAGATTAACCAGCGCTAGGGCATATCGGACTTTTATATTGTTTTTTTTTCTTCTTCTCCTCTTCTGGCTGGACTCGTCAGCATTGGATTGGTGAACAAGGGCTTAATGTTTAAGTGGTAGATGTGTTTGTTTGTATTAAAAGATGCGGAGCTTTGAAGGGAGAAGACCTCCCATGAAAAACTTGCTCCTTTATTGCTATCGGACACGCAACTTATAATCTCCTGAGGAGCGATCCCTTTTAAATCAATCTTGAGGACACTAGAGACGAAACGATTTATCTCGGCATCACTTTGTGATGCTTTGTCGGACGGGATACTACTAACTGTTACTACTACTACAGATACATCTACTTACCGCTATTACCAACTACACAACACACACACCCAATGCTACTACGCTACTTGAACAACTTATGTATCATTATCTTATTCAGACTTTTGCATTAGCTATACAATTCAATCATTTCCTTCACTTTTATTCAGCCCCCTAGATTCTTTTTCCCGGAGAAACTTGATTTATCCATTTCGCAATCATCTTTTCATTACTTTTAATAGTTGCAGGCCATTTCGCTTATTTGGGAAAATGACAAATATTTTGTACTATAAATACGTGTAGATTTGAAGTTGTGCAATTTTGTGTGAAGTTGTGTAATTTAGTCATTGATGCCATTTAAAAGGACTGTTGAGATACAGATTCAATATTTAACTTATTGGGAGACATCTTCGGATTTCCAACACTGTTTAGCACATATTCAATATAAAAATTTATACTTAGTTGTGCTATAACTTGTAACAATGAGTTTCAGATGCTGCTCGTTTGACCTTATTTTCTTATAATATTCCACTAACTCCTAACCAAATCACAGAAGTTTAGGCTATTCAATTTATTCACAAAACAAATATTGAATTTCTTGTGAAATAAATATACAATAGATAGATAACTTCCATCGACAAAATCCATACTGTATTTATTTGAAGATTCAGCAATGGTACCTAATTATTTCAAACGCTGTCTATTAAAGTCTACTAAAAATCTGTAAATTTTGAAAATGAAGATGATTCAGGTAAAAAATAAGAACTTGGTACGGAACAGGTAGGTACTAATTGGGTAAATGATGCCTTACTTACGTAACGGATGAAAAACTAAAGTTAGTTTTGATGCATGAGAAATGAGAACGTGTATGAAATATTGATGCGTGTGTCTAATTATTCAAAGTTTATACAGAGAAATGCCACAGTAGTGGATGTCACACTTCATTTCAAATTATTGTCTTGTGTATCCATTGGAAAATCATCTCACAGCAGCAGTATGACAATTACAAGGGCTAAGGAGGAAGTGTGTATATTTGTTTGTCTGAGTTGCGTTACATTTCATTAGCGTGCATGACTTGTCGTTGTCTAATATTTTCGAATCCTTTCTGTCATTAATCACTTCTTATGAGGACTCTGTCAATAATGCGTAGCTTCTCATCCTTACAAGGAGGAAAGTTTTGTCACGTCACTAAGCAAAATAAACGTAAACGAATGTCTCATCCTCCACAGATCACATCAGCAACATTATAAGAAGAAGAATATACGGGGAGACACATTTTGTTTGAGTCTGTTACAGTTACACTATTTATTCCTGAAGTAGTAATGTTCTTGTCTTCCAAAGTGTAAGCAGGAGGAGTAGCTATAAAGATAGTGACATTATATATGTATGAGCATATGCATCAATCATTTCTTGAGAGTGTAACTGTCCTGGCGAGGTTGCTCCCGAATTTAACTGTCAAAGTGAAGAAAGATGAGGAAGCTTCGTTTTTTAAATCTTTTTCGAGTGACTATTGTATGGAGTAAACGACAAGGCGTGACATGACAAGCAAAGATACAAGAGACGATTCTCTCATGTACATTTTCCTAGTAGATTTCTATGTTGTTAATGTTATTTAGCATACAGTACATCCTTACTTCGCCCCTTGTCCTCATTTTGAAACAGTTCTCGTGTACATTTTAGGAAAACAAAGGTAGTCACTTTGAAAACAAACGTCTACAAATTTAGGTAGCTGAATAAATTAACAATTATGGTTGTTGTAAGAGTTCTTATGACGTGTGCTTCTTGCCTATATTATTTATAATGGCCATCCTACATCGCATGACATTTATTTACCAATGTAAGTAGCTATTGTGCTATTAGGAGCAATAAATAGTTAAAAATCCGATAAGAATACACAACACACATTGTATACGTAGGTACCTCAATATAAATACGTAGAATATTTTTTTGCAATTTTTACAAGTACTAATAGCATTTGTGTAAAGGAAAGAATTTTTCATAGTAGACTCCTTTCCTCCTCCTTCGTTGCATTATAATAGCCGACGGCTGTTTGTGACTATTACTTGCTATTTGGCTTAATCATGCTAATTTAATTCGAGAAGCGAAGCGTAACAAATTCAAGAGAAGCGACCATGTTGAAAAAAGCAGGATGATATAGTTTTATTACATCAGGTCATTGAGATTTCAATATAGTTCATATATTTACAGAACAATTACAACAATTTACATTAAGGGCGATAAGAGGAGACAAGAGAAGCTCACTATTTAACAACAACAACCATGATAACTATTTGCACAATTTGCACTGCTGAATTTTATGAGTGCATAATTCTCTTCTTTCCCTCACTCTCATTTAGGATTCGAGAGTTTTTAGAGTCTACAGGGAGAAATGCTACGAGTAAATGCCAATAAAATTAGTACTGCAGCAAATCACAGTCATGCCATGGAATTCCGCAGAAAATTCTTCTCCTCTTTATGTCTTCCCTTATCTCTCCCTGAAATCAACTACAAAATACTAAAATGCTATAAACTCTTGTGATCTGTTTTTAATGATGTAGTGCGAGAAAGGGAAAAGTTATAAACAAAACTTGACTGTGTGTGGCTTGCATTCGTTAATATGTTGATATTCGGAACACCACTTCACACAGCTCCATTTTATAAGCATAACAATAGAGATTTTATAGAAACTTATTCATATATACCTAAAACTATAGTAAAAACAAAGGCATATATATATGCATGTTTGTAGAAGATAAAATGAATTTCATTTACTTTTATTTAGTATTTACGTACTGGGGACATTTGGAGTCCTTTGTAGTGTACTATTATAGAAAAATGTCATTTTATTAAGGTAAAACCAAATCAGAACTATGAACAGTATATTCTAACGTGACTATAGATGCGACTTTGTAATTTATAGTCCACTGCATTGTTAAATTAAAGGTAGATGCTCACATTGAAAAGAAATAAAATAAGCCGTGTTTGCGTAGGATTTTTATTGATTTCTTATGTTTAGGCTTTCACATGAAAAGATAAGATAGTCACTCACCTCTCAGTCAAACAGATAAATAAACTAAAGCAATCTCATTGTATACATATAAAGAAAATTGATTTTTATCTTTGTTTTTTATCCTTAGCTCCTCAATTATTATAATAGTACTGTTATACAATGAAAGGATAGTAAAGAATCATTCTCGAGAATCACGGCACTAATAAAGAATACGATCAAACTTGAGATGGCATCACGCAATGCTACATAATAAAAGAAAGTCTCACAGGATTGAATGAATAGTTAATTTCAGAGTTTAGTATTTTCGTGGCTGAGAGTAGGAACATCATGTCACCAAGAGCCTCAGTTCATAAATCGCATTAATTCAATCGGTAAAACAACTAAGAGTTGTCGCTACAGCTGTCTCCTCCTCATTTTCTTTGGCTAGACTTGACTAAAAGAGATGAGGTAGCCGATAAAAACTCTTATTATTTTTCACCGCTTTCAATTGTGCTGGATGTGGTGATAGAAAAATAGAATCCGACTCTCTTCACCTTTAAGACACAACAAACGGGACAATGAAGTCTTGACATTTCTTTCCTTGGCCTATACGCACTTATATTCCTTTAATGCATCCTAATAAATCCGTGATATTCTCTCAATTATATTGTAAATAAACTGTAGTAAAGTATAATAAAGTAGTGGAAATTCCCCTATATATTGGAGGATAGGACAAAACTGTACAGAAG
>JAAAYG020002519.1:3445-31052 GCA_009936455.2 Tomocerus minor
GTACTGGACAAAATCTTGTAAAATGTAAGGTGATTATTATGTAGTGCAAGATTTAAATGGGTGCAGTGTGCAGTCCAATGGAGTCCAGTCAGTCCCACCACCGTCCCACATTCAACCTAGTATAACTACTAAATGCTAATGTGCTACTAACCAATTTCATCTTCTCATCCGTTTTCTCCTTACAGATGCTGAGCATTAGTTCTCTTGAGCTTTTCCAATCATTTCTATAACCCAACCTTAGTTTATGCAAATAGTATTGATCTGCGTAATCTAAATCTTGTTGTCATCCAGAAAAATAAATTTTTACTGTTCAGGATGGAAGATTCAATTTCATTTGTGCAACTTAAATAGTACTGCTTCCTCAGATAGTTAATTTATGCAATATCCAGAGTTAGGTAGGTATCTCAAATCTATTGTTAGTCCTTAAAAGCAATTAAATTTGGAAGTATACTAAGCATGTCTCTTAGAAAGAAGAGTATACTAAGTAAAAGTATTGTAATAAATGAATAAAGTGGATAAATAAAAAAGACAAAATCCTGAAAGCAAATGAAGTTGTTATGCAATGCTGTAGCTATAATCTTACAGTGTGTAAATAGTAAATAGAGATGACATGCTGCAGTGGTAGGAGCCGCAGTCTTACGGCTGCACTCCTTCCTTCAATTCCAATCGAAGAGCATCTTCAAACAACTTATTTACATAGATCTTCTGAGTCTGGCTGGTTGTCTTTGAATGTACTTGAACTTGTGCTCTTGATCTTTCAACGAACAGTTGACTACTTATCTCTTTGTAAGAAACAAAAAGTGAATCTTGCAATAATAAATGCTCCTTTTTCATTGTCCATCATCATCACGTCCAGTCTGAGTCTACATCCACCAAATATTCATTAGCCCATTATGCCATTACTACACACACGTTGTTCGCTATACTCTCCGTAGCTTAAGGTCCCATCAAACCAACGTAGAAACTCAAATCTCGAATGCCAAACTATCTTTACTAAAACGTGTAATCGCTCTTTCGTGCTGGGAATTTCATTCCTAATGCCAATAACTTCATTTTCTGTCCATAGCTAAATTCCTATGTTTTCGTTTTTTAATGGATGAAGGAAGGCCTGAGGATTTGCATTTATTATTATAGTGTAGTTTATGTGAGAGCTCTTCAACTTTAAACTACGCTACATTCATTTGATTGCAGTCCATTCTATTGTAAATAAAAATATGAAACGATCCCAAAGATCTTAATCTCAATTTTTCTGTCGCCAAAGAATGCAAGGTGAAATGTTATTACCTACATTTTTACACTTAAGTTATTTCTATTTCGATTTGCTCGTCTTTTTTGTCGCAGAATGAAGATTTTCTAATACATTTCATCTCTTCATTTAAAAAAATATTTTCAATTAAAGAAATCAGGGTATGCTTATCTGTGTCTAATTGGAGATAGACACAAATTAGCAGCAATCAAAGTTAGGAGCCAGCAAGTAGAAAAATCCTTTTAAAAAACTGGTCGGGAGACTCCGGATGCTCTAATTGTGATCTATAGACTACATAGACCATAATATTCCTTATTATGATCTCTAGAAAATTATGAGAGCACAAAAATCCACTTTGTTTCTCTTGTCCGCTAAACAGATGTAGCTATCTAGATTTTTTAATATAAAAATATCAAGTTTATCTCCGTAAATATATTAGCTTCAACTGTCAAAACATTGACACGATTTGCCTTAATTTTTATTTGGATTAAGACCCCTTGCTGGTTTGTAAATTGTTCACAATCGTCCAGTAGCGATTTAATTGTTTGCACGATGTTCGCTGATGATTAGGCCATGAGTTTTTCTTCAACAGCTATCAGCAACTTTATTTTATCAGTAAGGTAGCTAAATGATTGAGCGTCTTTCTCTCTTTTTTTGCAATGAAAATTGTCTGTCTTTGGATCACACTAATAATTCAGTGCCCACAAGGAACTCATAGGAACTTATGATAAGTGCCTGCTAATCGAAATTAGTATAGCTGCCTGTATTATTAAATAGCATTTCTAACAGCTATGACTATATATTATTATGATTAGTAAATAACTATATATATAGAGTTGGCAGCATATGTAGCACTTGTAGTTATTTCAATCAATGCAACAATTAGTAGCAAATCTGTTTTCACGCTTTGGAATTGTATTTGAGCTCACTGCTTCTTAAATTAAATCTCTAACTCGCACGGCCTTAGCATCTAGCGACGTTCTCAATCGCCTACTAATTTTCCTTCTCAAACAAGTGAGTAATAGAGTAGTGTAGCGTGTATGTAATAGTGTTTAAGTGTACGTACGTACATTGTATATTTGAAGTTAGTGATAGTCATAGGTAGTTGCTCATTACAATGCAAGGCTCAAGATGAGATAATAATATCGTGAATTTATTGCTTTGCATCTGTATTTTGAGTAGGAATGTTTTCCGATTGAAGGATATTGGCTTAGCTCATCACAAATCATAATTTATAATTTCTCTTTATAATAAATTGTGAAATTCATTTATTTTCCCATTCATGTATCCTTATGTGAGCAAAAGTGATTGCTATTCAAGAAATAGGTACTCACTCACTCACTCCCTTGAATTACAATAGGCGATGCGATGCATGCGTGCATAGAGGAGCCCATTAACACAAAGTTTGATGTTGTTGAGCCGAAATACCTTTACTATCTTTTCTGGTTGATATCCGTACAAACAACGGTGTAAAACTGGCTTTAGCTGAGTCTGTTTCTCTAGTTGAGCTAAAAGGCTTTGTATTCATAGTGCATTATTTTGTTGTCGTGTCGTGTCGGATAATTCACTGAACTCTGAAAATGCACTTCCAAAAACAATAATAATGTTGTTAGCAATGCACACCTTGTTGTTGCAATGCAATCTGAGCTGCGCCAAGTCAAACTATTTAGCAAGTGGAAATCAAAAGAGGATTTGCATGCATGTCATGAAGTGAGCCAACAAGTCACTGTTCGGTCCTGCTCTTTTTCCTATCCTCGTACAAATCTCCAGCACAGTGGAAAAAGGAGAAGGAAAGAGCAAGCCTCTGCTGTACAACAACAGAAAGTTTATTTTTATACAAATATTAGGGAGGTAAATGTGCATTGTTATATAAGAATAATAATATGATGTTCTTCTTCCTCTGCCTCCAAGAGCGACATGGCGTTGCGTTGTTATCTCTCTCCTGCCTGCAGCAGACGATACATGAGTAAAGAATGAGTGAGCGTGTTTTTATTATGTATTATGATGTAGAGTGAGTTGGACGGACGGAGAGGATGGCTAAGAGTGTGAAAGAAGATGAGATTGCACGTAGAGATAATAGTTGGTTGAGTTGAGCTCGTCTGTTTCCAAGTCTTTTAATTGCCAGGAGCTAAACCCTCGTGCATAAAAAGAGAAGGGAGGTGTGCAGGAGAACAGGTACATCGTTTAAACCTTAACTTGGCTTCATAATAGCATCTGAACCTCAACTGTTGCGTTGCCAAGAGTAGAATCCACTCTGCTATGTCTATACAATTATAGCAGCCTCCTCCAGAACACAGTGCTATGCTGCGGAGAAGGTTCTTCGGGGACGCTGCTGCTAAAATTAAAAAAGAATGACGACGTAGTAAGGAGTAGTAGGCTAATAGAATGTTAAGTACGTCAAGACAAGTCAAAGCACTCACAACAAACTGACTCAGTTTCTTCAGCGTTGGTTGGGGGAGTCAAGACGGAAAAAGTATTCCTAGTCCCAAGGAACAAGAGCAAAAGTAAATGTAGAAATGAGTTGCACGTTTTCTGTCCTCTCGTCCGTTTGACTTTCTGTCCGACTCCAGACACTGCCGTCCTCCTCCTCCTTCTTTTTACATCTTTTACAGGTGTTTGACCCTTCAACTTCAATTTGCTTCTATAGTCTCAAAGGATCTATCTAGAAATAATGCAGGAGCTATATAAGGAGCTCGAACATTATTCTCCAGCATTGTGTCCTCCTGACTACACGTCCTAAATCCTTACACTCTACAAACAATAGAATTGTAAATGCCCAGAGCTAATTGCAGGTAGGTAGGCCGAGTTAACAGCTTTTGTTGCTACTAATGAATATAAAGTTACTTCTCAAAGAAATAGTTTTCCACTGTTAATTGGCAACTAATATCTACAGCTTTTTACTACTACGGAGCTCTTGCTCTCTAAAGGATTTTTCTATCTGTAGCATGTAGGATGAGATCTTTCTGCTATATTTCTCCCACTTCTTTTCCGTCGTGTTTTCTGTTACGTTTCCTCCTTTTTTCATTTCAGTGTGTAATATCTCTATTTTTCAAACATTACTCACAGGATTCACAGAGAATTAGGTTCATCCTTTTTTATTTGCTATGCTGAGAGTGAACGATGTATCATCATTTAATATCATTACAGTACATATGGGTGCACATGCAAAACCTCGATAGATCTTACCTTTCGACTTTACTATGAAATTCTATATCGTTTTCTGAGTCTGCACTATTTGTGAGTTGTTTCATACATCCCGAATGCGTGATTTGATTTTGTAATTAAGCCTGTGAGGAAATACAAGGAACATGTGTAGGGCCATTATAGGCAATTAAACTTTAAACTACCTCTCCCTCTCTCTCTCATCTGAGGATGTTATTTTATGAATAGAGTTGAGGAAATAGGAATTAGCTTGGAGCAGTTGAGGTTAGAGCTGCAGTGATGTAGAAAGAGTGGAGAGGCAATTAAAAATAAATTATCATCACCAAACAGCCGAAATCTTTTGAATATTCTTTATTTCTATATCCTCCAACCAAGCATAGCACTCTGTCGAGAAAGATAAAGGAAGAAGTTGAAGTCTTTTTCTAAAACTAAAGTGCATAAAATTAATTGTTTCACAAATGTAGCAGGCTGCTGTGTGAGTGAGAGAGTAGTAGTAAATGAATACAGTTAATTTGGTTTTCAAGTTGGAAAAGAGAGATAACTGTTGGGAAAGGCAGAGAGGTAGGTTCTGTAGGCAGAAAGAATTCTAATAGGAAGTGGCGAGGCACGTTTTAGTGCTAAGGATTGATCTGGACATTAGAGAGGAGTGCGTAGACTAAAACGCTTGACAGCATATCTTCATAATAAACAGAGCTCTAAAGTTGGAGATAGGGATAGTTATAGGATTAACGTTGGAGGATGGCAGATGGGAAGAGTGGAGGGATCTGCTGCAGACGATCACTTCTCTAATCTCTCGGTGGTTGAACTTGAAAAGTTCACGCGGTCAATACTAAGGCCATTAGGAAGGGACTACTAAGGGATTCCTCCTTATGCCACCGTCTCCCTTCGTCCTTAAACTTCCCTCCTGCCTTCACAACGAGGAAATAACAGAAAGGTCAAGATTTTTTCGGGATTTCTTTACCAACACCTACGTCCCTTTCTCCTTCCTTCTCGTTCAATTTACGAGAAGTACCTGCACGCAGCAGCCCTACACATTTATATTATAAACTCTGACGTTTGTGACGAATGTTAGGCTTTGTCCTTCAGAGAAAAGTCTAAAGAACTCATTTGTACACACATACTTACACACCTACTGCCCTCCACTCTACTACTATTAGCCTCATCAACAAAAAGAGCAGGGGACTTTTTCTTCTCAGAAATAAAAATATAATTCTAGTAAACGAAGTCTGTATGTAGGTACCTTATGCACTTATGTTACTGGAAATACCTAAACCTGAATTCTTTACGAGTTAAATCCAGCTCTGTCTATTTAGAGCTTAATAGACTCTCGGGTTATAAAAGAGAGCAACATTTTTTGACTATAGAAATCTTTGATTTTGATTGCTAGAATTGCCTCTTCCTCCGGACTTACCATTACATTTATGATATGTATTTGTTCTTGTATCTATTTGAAGTGTATTTTCAATTAACAGTAATTATTAATTAAGCTTGCTATTGCATTGGTGTGCAAAAGCTTTTCGCTATTTCTGTCCTGTCATGTTTCTCTGATTTTTTTCTTCATTTTTTTGCATTCCTAGCATTCGAGTCTCAGGGAGTTGCATTTTATGCTATTCTAAAACTTCCATTTTCAGACGAGAAGAATCCCATGATACGTACTTTGTTCCCTCGTAGTACAAATTAAGTTCAATTACATTACATTACGTGACGTATTTGTCAGAATGCACAGTAATGGATGCAATAGCCAAATTAGTCTACCACACAAGAAGCTATGTCGTTGTTGTACGTGTTCAATAATAATTAAACAAGTTGAGTATTCCAAGCTAAATGCAAAACAGATAGCAAGTTAATAATTATAATAGTAAATAACTCAAAAAAAAGAAGTTTTGATGATACATCAAGAATATGATTAGCAAATACATTTATATATATTTTCCAGTTGTTGCAACTTTATCATCCCTTTTCTCTGTAATAATTAGAGTTCTATGCCGTCAATCACGTCTCAGTATGTGATTCTTGGAAAAGGAAATAAGTTTTCGTATATTGTTGGTTCAAGGAAAAGCGATACTTTATGGATATACTTTTTTATTTTCTCTGTATCAAGAAAATAAATTTCGTTTTAAAATGATTCATTTGTTGTGGGAAGGCGTAAAGCAGACTTAGCAGGTCAGTGCAAGAAAGTTATAGCCGGCAGAACATTTTCCAAGTGAACTGTTCTATGAATAGCCCATCCCTCATTATTTGTTATGATTATTATGGTAGAAGAAGTTAGAGCTTTTAAATTGCTATTCTTTAGTAGCCATCAAGAGCTGTGGGGTTATCGAGTGTCTTGTCATGTCCATTTCTAAATCATTGTAGCTGCCTACATAGAACAAACTAACGAAATTAAGAATAGAGGATATGCAGAGCAGTTTCTTCCATCGTTAAGTCAACGATAACGCAAGTAAACTAGAGTGCAAGTAAATTAAGGCATCCCATGCCAGCGAGCGTGGTGGTAAGTAGTTCGCGAGTGCCTTTGTCAGGTGTACGTATTTCCCTATTTAGACGAGTTATGTTATGTGAATAGAGATAAGTAAATATATAAGTAAGTGTAGGAATAGGAATGTGTGGACTAAGGAGAAAAGAGCGTCACGTTGAGTTGAGGAGCTAAAGGCCAAGGGCGTTCACTTGCTTCTTCCACTTCTTGTAATAACTGCCTTGCACTCATCCACTCATACTCACCCTACAAACTCTCATTCTCATAGCATAATACATTTAACAACTTACAACAATCTGCGCCTCAACAATGAGCACTTTTGCCCACTCTTACTCCTACCTTCCTATTCGAAGACACTTTATCGCCACATTGGCTGTCTGTCTCTCTGCGACCACCTAAGTTAAAGTAAAAGAGTCAACTATGTTACCGGAATCTAATAATTAATGTTTATCATAATCCATTGTCACCATTTTGCTGGAGAGAGATGTGACCACTTGGGGCAGTGTTTAAAAAACCTCTAAAAATTAAGGCTCATTTACCACACATTGCCAATTAAGCTTGTAAATAAATAGGTTTCAGCATCCCCAATAATTTAAATTTTATAGTGGCCTGCACTTTTGTAGGCTAGATCTTTGTCTCCCAAGGTGCTTTGGATATGATAGAAAATGTATGTTAAAAAACTGCAACTTTAAGAATTATATTCTTCCGATATTTTCGTGTATCGGTTTATTGTGGTTTATTATTTATTTATACTAGAGCGAGGGATTGAATTAAGTAAACTGAATTGTATCACTGCTGCCTGGGAGTCACTGAAGTACATAAGACAGTTCTGTTATAATAAGAGCGTGCAGGAATCAGACAGGCAAAAATACAGACAGGTACAAAGCTGCATGGTAAAAGATTGTGCGAATAGTGTGAGTGTGAAGTGTATCAGTAAGCATAAGAGGGAGACTGAGCTGACATGCATGATAGATAAGGATTATTGCGATTGCGAGTGAACTCTAGATTTTTAGTATTTCAGCATTTCCTCCGATTGTGAGCATTTTGCTGATTTACATTACACTCACCTACTTTTATGCAGTAACTCAGTCAGACTCCTTTGTTTCTCTTCCTTTCTAGGTTATCGAGATCCTGTGCTTGTGCTTTAATAGAATATGTCAACTGAAATCAAAACCAGATGTCTAGGGCGATTTCATTAAAATTTTAATACAGTGCTAACTAAAAATGAACGTTCACTCAACGAAGAGTAATGAGCAACAATTGCGTTTGTTTACTTGATTAGTGTTGTTATGATTCATATTTACCATGTCTCATTATCCAATTACCGCTCTCATACATTCGCAGTGAGAAAAGAATTTCATGCCTGTGCTCTACAAACCGGCAATAAAGTGGAAATTGGGTCTACTAAACATTTTAACACAAATTCAAATCAAATATTCCTATACTTCCTTAGATCAGCAATCCCTAGTAAATCTCCCAACTTTATCCAGTTAACATTTTTTGTCTGCACATTTTCATTTATGAAAAACGGAACAAAGCGGAATCCATAATAGAATCTCCATTTGCATTTATCCTCTGTCATAGTCATAACTCAAAACTCATTAATTGATTTAAAAATAGGTATATATAGTTGTGATACGACTTATGAGTAATAATTTTCCTAAAAATCCTGTCCTACCTTTCTGGCCGGTAAACGAGTATTATTTGAGCCGCACTCACCTGTCACGCTAAATGTACTAAAATCATTTGGGTATTTTGTCAATACATTATTAGTAGCGGATTTAGCCTAGCCTACTTTAATCTGGTTTCGACCAGTTTTCTTTTGTTGAATGGACGGATGAAAATGCACAATAGTATATAGGATGGAGTTATTATAATTTGGTGTAGGTCTCCTTATCGCAATGACAAAGGTTGGTGTATTTCATAGTTTTGCTAGTAGTCAATAAATTCCAGTGTGTTCCAGTTAACTTTCCGGAGTTAGCTATTATGAGGTTTATTGAGTGAGTTGGCTTAGGATATTGAGAAGGACGGGAGGGACAAACGCTAGTGAATAAATAGAAAAGGCGGTGAGCGTCTTGTTATTATTATTCTGGTGTTTCTATGTAAAATTAGTGGAAGAGCTGATGACTGCCTGGTGTGGAAGGAAGGATGAGAAATGTAGTAAAGGTTAACTAACTAACTGCATTGCTTCCTTCCATCTTCCCGTCAGTGAGTCCTGTGTGTAGGATTATTTGCTAGTGGGAATGACATTATGCTGATGCGGCTTTAGGAATTGTGGAGCACAAATAAATATAGATAGAATAAATGAATAGGAGCTATTAGTGTTGACAAAAGTTCTAGGTGGGCATGATAGATAGATACTATTGACGAAGGACTGTTATTATGAGGATGATCCTCTGCTATGCACATGAACATTAGTGAGTCGATTAGTGAGGTGGGAAATGAGATACAGAACTCTGAAAAGATTCCCGTTTACTTTTCTTTCCCTTTACATTTATCTCCATACAATAGATCACTTCATCATATCTCTCCTCTGTCTATGTATGTACTGTACTTGTATATATATATATGTGTGATAGTGAGGATGAGGCTGCTATAGGGAACGTAGTAAATAATAATAATAGAGTAGATGATGAGATACAAGTTGTGTTCACTTCGAGCAAAGACATGTAAGGGATGAGCTATTTGTAGTGCACGTAGATCTACTAGGACTCGGAAACATTTGTCTGTTCGACATTCATTTATTTGTTCTATTGCATTCCTGTAACTTCCGTTTGAAAAAGATAAATCCTTTTTGTTCTGACAATTCTGTCAGCGCTGCTTGCTCCTCTTTTTCTTCGAATGGCATGACACCACATCACATCACATCACACACACACCACCTTTATAAATCCTTATAAAGGCAAGAGATTTCACTGAGGCTTTAGAACTAGCGGTATATGGCTACATTCATAAAAATAGTCGAGTTAGGGATGTGGATACAAGGATAATGATACATTAAAAGGGGACCGCAGAAGGCACAAGGAAAAACTCATACGGACACGTTTGCATTTAATTCAACACTATCGCAACATGTCTTTTATTGACTGGTGGACGTAAAAAACAAATAACGGTCTGGGGTGATATCCCAGACAGAATGTTCCTTTACATCTTCTATTTCTATTCTGACTGGCATGTATTGGAATCTGCCACAATATTATCTAACATCAATTCTCACTCTTTCCAAAAGAGTTCATTTGGAAATGAGTGGGAGGGATGGAATTGAATATCATCCATTGATTCTATTTCTCTCTCCTCTCTTTCTCTCTCTCTCTCTGCGTCCTACAGATCTTGATTTTGGATTTTCCATCACTTCACGATTCTTTTGAGACACATTGTGATTGTGACACTGTTTTGTCGAAAATGGAGAGTGTATCGACCCTTTATGATTGTACATTGTTTTATGAGACTGTACAGTTAATCTCCCTCACTTCTGTCAGATTAGACATTAGACACTATTGTTTTCCTCTCAGGCTTCTAATAATTGTCTCTGTAGCTACCTACCTAAATACATTACAGTAATAAGCATATACACAGATCTGAAGATATCTAATGTCGTTGTGTACACAACACACAGTACTAATGGAGAAGGTGCATTAAGTTCAGAAGAGATTAGCTCGTATATATAGTGATCTCGTAATAGTTAGGTTGTTAGGTAAGTTGGAGAGCATCCGCAGTGCAACTAGAATATTTTCTAGTTTTTGGTGTCCTCTGAGTACGTGTGGTGTGATAATGTGGTTAAGCTCCAATGCTATTTCAACTTGCCTTTAGTTTTACTGCTCTTCTGTCCTTCGCTTTTAAAATGGAAATTCGAGCTATCTGTTGACACGTAGGAGATTAACTGTGATGTGAAATTAAGATGGGATGCCTTTTGACAATCTGCCATTATCCTATACACAGAGCTAGCTGAGGCTAAGAAAAAATTATTAACTCTTATTTGTTTACAATGTACAGTTGGACAGAGGGGCATTATCTTTTATTTTCTGACTTATGTTCGACTATTGGCATTGGCAGTTGGCTAAATGCTCAGTTTATGACTACTTTCAGTCTTAAGTAGAGGTCCGTGTAATAATAGTGCCTCAGAGTTGATGGCACATAAAAAATATCATCTGGTTAACCGTTCCGTAGCTGCATACGTTATTTAGTACACTATATATATATAGAGAGAGCTTCTTATAGCTTAAAGTTTAGTGAAGTGAAACCAACTACCGTAATGTTCAAGGAATGCGAATGCTAATGTTAATGAGCAATGCTAGTGTAATACACTAAATGGCCAGTTGTCAATAGACCAAATAAACAGCACTCTCTTGCACATACATCTGTAAGGATTTCTATTCTGCCTCTGCTAATTAAATGTTATGTGATGAGGGCAAAAAATGCAAATTAGTCACACTAGTACCTACGTTTAGGATCCTGTCTTTCTACTGGATAGATCCTTTTCCATAGCTGTCACTGTTAGAGCAAGCAGGGAAAACTCTAACGAAAATGGCAGTGCGTGTACTTGAATTCTATTCGGGACGGGGTTATTCAAAGCTAATCAATTTTCTTTAGCACTTATATTCATTGTCAATATAACTGTTCTCGCATTAATGTCATGTCATTACGCAATAATTGTTTGCACTTGTACACTTACATCTTGTACTATTTATATTTACCATTGTAATTGCCTTATCATCCCGTCCTTCCTTCTATCCTACTCAAAATATCAAGAGATGTACAAACTTTAGTCTTATATCATAATTTTGATCACCGATCAACGAATACTTAGTACTCTTTACACCGTTGTTGCTGGAAATCACCATTTGTATCGTTTCATTTAGTGAAAAAGTTTTGACTGTGAATTGGAAACGCATTTTTTCTTGTCATGGTTTATGATGCGTAGCGCATAAATTGTTATTTTAATTGAGAATGCGTGAATATAGGAATCTGTCGAATCCTTGCATGATGGCTAATAGAATTATACTGGTTTGCACGGATAATTGTTTGTCCTATCACGTTTTCGTCCTGTTTAAAAGCTTTTAAATGACTATTTGCCAACAGTGTTTACATAGGACACATTTTCTGTGCTGGAAGAAATTGTGCCAATTTCATTTTAGTCCCAATGCATCACAATTCCAAGTACAATTAGCGTAGTTCCGGTGGCAAACGAGTTGCCTACTTAGATGAAACTGTAAATTGTACAGAAGATATAGAATGGGCTACACATTTCTGATCTACAAGATACAAGAACAGATTATGTACATATGTAGCTTAGTGCGTGCGTTCCTCTATGTGCCATGCCATCCTTGCCAACGGATATCGAATAGGTGTATAAATTGGTAAACTGATGCAAACCAAAGGTAATTTATGTCCATCAAAGTTCTAGTTGAAATTGTAAATCATTTTGTGGACTAAATTGTCCATTTTTGAAGGATAGATGAATGAAATGCTTAAATTGAATATAATGTGTGTTAATACCTAATCTAGAGCAGATGTATTCTCTAAGAGAGCATTTAACTGAAGATTGGCCTTTGCTCATTCATGTAAAAATATATGAACGAGTGTGTATTTTTCAAGATATAAATGCAGAATAATAGAAGAGAAAATGATGGGTGTTTTTTTGAGTGTGTGTAGTGTGTAGCAGAAATGTAGGTATAGATTATAGTAATTTGTACTTGTGTTTTGTGTGGGGCTTGTTTGCATTAAGCATCAACTTTAGGATTTGGAGGTCTCTGTTGTCAGGAAAAGAATATTTATTTGTAATGGACACAGGGACATGATGTTTCTTGTATAGGGAGGCATATCCTATTTCTTATTATTACATCACAGAAGATTTGAAGATAGCTCTTTAGTTCTTTTCATGTATAAGATAATCTTGGTTATATAAAGCGTGTGCGATTGATAGGAGGATAGCAGATGAGCACACAGCCACCAGACACATACATAATGAGCTTATTTCCATGCACAACAATGAAAGCACAGTGCAAAATATTGAATAAGGCAGCAAAGAAACACGCAGAATTATTTATTGCAAAAGGCAGTTGCAATTGAAATTCTATTCACACATTGAACATACAAAAGGATTTTAGATAGATCCCATGTTGGTAATATTAAAGACTATGTTATTATGTAGTGGGTCCATATAGTGGTCACGGAAGAAAAATAGTAGCCCCTGTGCCTATGACTAATAGCTCTAAGATAGTCTGACATTGCTCTGTGCCACTATTACTCGAATACTCCTGCTGAACATAGGAATATTTAATTTTTTAGCATGCCATTACCAGTTTTACTACCAAGTATAATAATCTACGCCGTATGCACTTATACTAACCCATCCATCGCCGTTTCTCATTTACAATAACATTTAACTGAACAGAAGAAATGACATGACATTCCATTACAAAGTTATCGCTAATAAAAGGAATAGTAAAAGCCCTTTCTGTACCATATCATCATAATCATCAACGATTACAGTAGATATTCGCCTTTAATAGAGAACTTTATTTTGTAGCTTGATTATAGTCATTGTATTGGAGTTTGTAGTGCATTTAGATGCAAATAAATAAAAAGTTGAGATGTAGGAGGACACATCTTTGACTCTTAATACGTTTTTTCCTCGAACGATCCTCCTGTCTTTAAAGTAAGAGAGGCGCTTAGAGGAGACAAAAAATTCTCAATTTAAAGACAATTTGCTAGAATTGAAAAATGACGCGAGTCAGAAAATAATAATCATCTGGAAAAGGAAATGTACGATAATTGAATTTGAACAAATTTGCACAGCT
This sequence comes from Tomocerus minor, assembly GCA_009936455.2. Lineage (NCBI taxonomy): Eukaryota > Metazoa > Arthropoda > Collembola > Entomobryomorpha > Tomoceridae > Tomocerus > Tomocerus minor. Next base: position 17,127 of record JAAAYG020002519.1, read on the forward strand.
GCATGCGTGAAATTAAAGGATGAGGCTGGGTAGCTTAGCTAAATCAAGTAAAGAAGATGCAGATTAACCATGGAGAACATTTCATTTGCATCATCAAAGCAAAGAATAGAATGGAAGGAGACAATGGGCACGGACGCGAGTTCAGCTCAAGGACTGACTCTTCTTCTTCCCTTTACACATCACTCCATAGCGTACGCCAATCTAAAATATGCAGGTGCCATTCTATATCGTGGGCCACCGCACATCCATGTAGATCCTTCCAATAATTATAGTCTGCTCTTCCATCTTAAGACTATTATGGTAATGATCTTCGTCATTAGGGAATTAAGTCACAGACTATGAAATTGCAGCAGATAGTTTAATTGCATTTTTATTAACACCAACATAACATCCACTCATCCAAATTCAGTTTTTCTTCTCTCTCAGCTCATCCTTTTCAATCTTTGCCTTTATACTCATGTGGATGCATGTCAAATGATAGTGAAATCCTTTACAATTAGCCTAAAAGCTTCAAGCAAAGATTTAATTTTTCAAAGTTCTTTGAGTTTCTATGCTAGGCGTGTATGCCTTGAGTCTCTGCAGTAGTTTTTAGTAATATCTAATTCGTTTTCAGTAAACAGTCTCTTAACATTTGAATGATTTAGTGGATTTATTAGAAGATATCCTTTTCTTATAAGAGGCTTAATATTAGCAAAGAAATGCTTCTTTTGACAAGGACAACATATATTCGATGGTTCCTTGACTAAAAATCATCATTAGATTTAATCTAATAATAAAGAGCAGCCGCTGTATTCCTTGAAAGCATTTATTTTTGCATGTATTTGCCTATTGTTATGCATACTGGTTGCAAGTAATCCCATTCAGATACTTTTGTTTCACTATACTTTGATTTACTATAAGATGTATTTATTAAAAAGCTTTTGATGGTGCACAATAAATCGTGTCGAATAGAACGAAACAGGAACAGAAATGGTTATTTGAATGGAAAGACTAGGTCATTTTAGCTCGCAGTAGGGAGCTTATGGAATCACACATTTTGTCCGTCCGTACGTCCAGTTGACCAAACAATGCATAAACATAGCATTTAATGGGTTAGCGAGATATCGCGCTCATTTATCGTTCATTTTAATAGTCGAAGTTAAAAAATTAGATCAAAATAGCTATTGCGCTTCTAATAAATTGTAAATATTTCATTCTATTTCCAGTAAATGTTAAATATTTCTGTTGTAATCAGAATTAATGGAATATTTCTTTCACTACATTACTACACATAGTATTTTGTAATTATTTAAACAAGCTTTGTTACATATTGTGTGTGGCACAATCAACGTTGTAGATTTTCTATTAAAAGTGTGCACACGGTCATGGCGAGCTTCGGTTACGGCTTGCCGTCCATTTTTATTATTAGTGACTAGAGGATGTTTTTCTAACAGAAAATCATATCTGCAGAGAAGAAATATGTTGTGTCATTATTCAGATGGGCAGTTAGACTGAAGTGATGCGTACAGTAGAGACAGCTGGAATATTATATTACGTACGTGAGCAATTTATGCTCTATCTACAAAATAAACATCAACGCACGCTTATATAATAATGTGCTGTGTTCATGTGAGTTATTTAAAATGAAAGAACATTAACTTTTGCAATTGAATTCACCTTGCAACTTGTCTCTCTTGTTAGGAGAATCAAGACTTGATTTGTCCGTCAATGAAACGCTCTGCGTTCGCCATCAATTTCCCCTTGTCTATTAGTTTGATTCCTCCCCTTTTGCCAAAATCATTTTGCACAAAGCCTTTCGTTAAATTCTCTGCACGTCAATTTATCTTCATCTCTAAATTGTAAACATGAGACATAACAGCATTACTGACGCCGTACACGTAACTAAGTGTGGGATTTAAGGAGTACTTGACAAGGTTCTGTGAAACATTCCTTGCCACAAGAATTTTTAAATTTTATCGTAAAAATTCTGTCACTTTGCCGCCGCGCCGTAGTGCAATTAAAAATTCCCAGATTCCGACAGTTTGGGAAAACGTACACAATTGCAAAAAAAAGGAAAAAATTCTCTAGGGCACAGCTTTACTTACGGAATTTTGTCTTTCTGAATATTCGATAAAAATCGAAATGCAGTTTTTCAATGCATTTCCCCATTCCAAAAACCCCAAATATTTTCTTATACAGAATCTTATTTTTGAAAATGTTGGAAACATGTGCTCTCGAAAAATATGAGCATAATTCAAAAATGTTTATTTAATTGCTATATATTAAGCTGTTCGCCTTGAATCACGGCTGGAAATCATGTCAACCCTTCCTTAATGCACTAAGCACATAAGTTTCGTACAGGGTTGTCAAAAAACATAGATGTGTCCACACGGATAAGATAAGGATACTCAAAAATGTCTAACAAATTGCTTATTATAAGCCACAAACAAATTTTTACACATTAAAGTTACATATTTTTTCAGAGCGTATATACAGCTTCTTTTTTTGAACTAAGTCATAATATTTTAATGTCGTCGCTAATTTAAATTTTTTTATCTAAACTGAACTGGATTAAAGGAAAAAATTAAAGAAAAGTAATAAGCAGGTTACAAACACGTAACGAGAGATAGAGCGTCATCAGAAAAAAGCGGAATTGGTGTTTCAACGTGTGTGTGGCTCCAGTGCAGCAGTGCTATGTCGTACCATGGATGATTATTGCCAACCCTGTACATGGCTAATGATAGATTGCATACTACAAATAGAAGTAATAGAAGTGGAAAGGATAACAACAAGTGGACCGTAGTCTTTTTATGCCAAATCCATCTCTACTACAAAGGCGGTTAGAATTAAGCATTACGTGCTCAGCTCTTGTGCCTACTAAAATCCAAATGGAGAGACGAGCTCTTGTGCATCGATCAACATTGCATTAGTGAATTTTGTGATTGACATGCTCATCTATTAGCAGAAATCTCGCAATTATGGATTTATATGCTTATATATTATAAAAAGTTTTGTGCATGTGCTAAATGATTCCTCAAAGGAAAACATTTCCTTGGGCGTCCGCGCAGACAGACAGCGACATACATCACAGCATCATCCCCTCCACTTGATATGTGATGACAATAGAAAAATAGACTCTTTTCCGTATTATACTATTGTGAACTGATCTGACGATTAGTCAACATTACGATACACTAAACAAACATAGTTCGAATAGCCATAAACTAAGAAGATCCTCTATTTGATTGAAGACTAACTGAAAAGTAAACTAAGCAATGCAATGCACTTCTATTTACATGAGCAAAGATGTTATTAGCTGTCATTTGTGTAGCCATGTTTGTATAATACAGTACTGTAATTTGAGAATTGCCATTTATGAATCTCTATTTGCATTAACCTGTGTATTTACAGTTGTGTCTTGTGTGTGTCTCATTTGATTTACATACAATAGCACTCCACAAAGGCCACGCAACAAGATAATTCAATGGAACGCAGGAGAGTATAGATTAATAAAGGAACACTATTCAATGTTTGGTAGCATGACAGATACTCAACCTAACACTATTAATATGTCGTCTACACTTACTCAAATCACATTACATTCAAATAAATATTACAATTACTACTGTCTTATTTACTTGGTAGCGAAATAGATCCGTCTGTTATTGTAACAACTGAGTCTTGTGAAATGTCTGTATCAAAATATTGTATCACGGTTATTTTTACTACCTCGGATAGATATTAGCCAAGGGAAAACTTAGAACTTTTGTCTATTAAATTTTTAATTGTGAGATAGTCGCAGAATATTTGGAAATGGAAATAGTGAGAATAGTCGAATCAAGGATTGAAGGCAGATAAATATTTGGCAGTTTGTATGTTTTGCATGGTGATTCAGGTTGTGAAAATATGTGTAATAAATAATGTTTGGGCATGTAATCAAAAATGATTTTAGGATTGAGTGAGTAAAAGGATGGGCATATAATATAGCTTCTCAATTCCTTCTAGTCATAGCTAATTAGATGGATTTTATAGCAAGTTTTTGATAGATAATTAGGTAATAATGAGGAATCTATGTAAACAGACACACTCAAAACGACGTCGTCAATGTTTCCTGAAGCATGAGGTCTTTGTCATTGAACATTGAAGATTAGAGGGAAAGTCAAGTTTAGGAGTACACTTTGCACAATATACGTGTCTATGGAGTATGGGTGGATGTAGCTGTCTGTCTGACTCGTCGTAGCTGTAGTGCTACTTTTCAGTAGACTCGTAGAGCTGAATAATGTAGTTATATTATATTATTACAATGTAATGTAATTATGATGCGTAATCGAACACAAAGTTAATGCATACAATTACCATTTCATTATTCATTGAAACGTCCGAAGCTTGCATTAATTTAGTGCTTGTTTGTGTTCGTCTCTTTTTCCAACTCTATCTCTGATGCACATTAATCACAATTATGGCTAGCGAAGGCATCACAAACAAAAACAAAGCAGCTATAGTTCTACCTTTTATAGATTTATTTACTAGTTCCTCGCAAAAATGTATTTTGTGAACAGATTGGGATCTATTCAATTCTGCATTACTCGATTATTATTAGTATTCATATTACAGTCATCTTTGTGTTTACATAATCTGTAGAACGACTCAGGACATGTTCTCTTAGTAGTCTCAAATGATTTGATCAACCTCAGAATGTCTTTTATCCAATCCTTTTCGAATTACAATAGCAATCAGGTAAAATGAGTATTGTATACCCCCCTTAAAGCATATATATACTTATATGTAATTTAACACACCTTGAGCATATAACATTGAACAGGAACAACAGGAAAATTGAGTACGCATTAAATGAGGACTTTTCCATCTTTTACGATTCGTTTTGTTTAATTTAACGCTCTAATGTGATGGGTAAATTGAAAACATTTTACCTTTAATCGATCACCAATGGTGCAATAGCAATATATAGCTAGTAAGATACCTACTCATAAAATTGAAGAACAATGGGGCGCAAGATAAAATAAAATAATACTAGTATTGAAATCAAATGTCAGTAACATTATGTAGCTGTCTACACGCAATAATATTATTATGTAGTCGCTTTTTGATTATATTTGTAGTTTGTGTAGAGGAAAAGGGTTGTTTTATTTGCTCTGCTAGTCAATCTGGATCCGCCACAGAGCAGTGTGCTTACCCTTGTTCACCAGTCTGAAAAGAAAAAAACCTGTTCAATAGCTAATTTAAAATCCAGTGTTATCGTTGATCATATTGCATTAATGAAAAGCGAGTTGATTTTAAATCAATCAATATTTCACCAGAGCACAACAATAGTGTATGTACCTGTGCCCTCTTCATAGCATTTCCCTTTATATCATCTTTCAATTTCGCTTGGCAAGTCTTTATTATACTACCACTTGAGTTTTATGTTTTACATCCGTGACAACTTTTTCATTATTGGTTGGATTTAATTTGATTTGGAAGACAAATTCACTATGAGATGCTAGATGTTGCAGATAAATCAGCGTTCATTATTGTCCAAGTTTCTTCTGAGGTCCCTGGTTCCTAGGTCAAGATGTTTTGACTTTTTTTTTTAGTTTTCATCTAGGTACTCTGTTCCAATTTGTATGAAGAGCCTAGCGTAACCTTGATTTCTCAGTGCAATTTAAGTTTATTACAATTTTGTGCTAATAATTAGCCTGTCCAGTAGGTTTTAGCATAAAATATGCTAATTTTTGACCAAGCTTCATTTTTATTGGGAATAAGAAAGATGAGTGTAGAGAGAGCATGTAATTATAGTAATTTGTAAATGTAATCGAATTATATGTAGCTCCTTTGCCTCTTCATTTTACTTGTTTGTATAGGGCTTGACTGATAATGAGCTAATTTTTGTATTCGTGAATTCACTTGCTCACTCTTTAACAGTAAGGATACATGGAAAACAAATATTATAGTTTGCGAACAAAGATGCCAAAAAAGATGATATCTGAGAGATGTGGGTATTCTGCATTGGTTTATTCGTAATAATGACAGAGCTACTTGTAGGTAATGTAAACATTTGCTCATTCTTCTCTCAATAAGATTGCTGAATAGTTGTGCACTGTCTGAATCGACAACAACATTAACTAAACAGAAAACAAAAAAGTTGTAAAGTACACAAGACACAAAGGCATAGTGTACTGCATATAAACCATTAACTACTATAGCTATAAAGCATAATGATAGTCCTTTTGAAGATGCTCCAAGTGAAATGTAAAGGAATTCATTGCCAAGTTACGTCTATTCGATTAACTTAATGGAACAGTTGAAAAGATAAGCAACAGGAAGAACAAACGTTTTTATTCTACGCATTCTGTACATTAACTACATGCTATTATATCACTGCTCCTGACTATAGAGAGATGAACAAGTACAGACTCATCAGATCTACAGATACAACTTTTCCTATTCATCACATCCCATAGCCATATCTTCCCACTCACTGCCTTTGTAGTTTGTGCATCTCTGCAGATGAGATTAGTCAGAGATAGCTGCACTGCTTTTCAGACTTCTGTTTACATTACACTGGATGGCAACAATTAACTTTGCATCAAATTTCAATGTCAACCCATTCAAATTCTCTCTATCTTCTATAATGTCAGCGCACCCAATTCACAATCCACTGATTAACGGTCAACATCTCCTAGATGCTCAATTATTAATAATTTTAATTAACTAACCCAAATATGCTATGTATATTTAGATTTCCCAAAAGAGCGATGCAGCAAAAATGGCAAAAAAAACGGTATCATCATTTTTGATAAAGTAAAACCGGTCGTAAACTCAGAGCTTTTTCAAAACATTATCTCATTGGAAAACTGCATTGCAATAATTTAATTGTAGACCTGTACTCTGTGTACGGGCCATGAATCACACTAATGTGAAATAATAAAGAAATGCGTTGCAGTCTTGCAGTACCCTATGAGGCTTAAGATAGAAGCAAAAACGATTGTGTATTTGCCCCTTTATTGAGCAGGTAATTTTTGCATAATCTGTTTGCATTTTTTGTAGGGATTTTAATACATGTCTGCCAATGAGCCAAAATGATACGCTACATTATAGTAAAAAAAATTTTCGTAGTGCTAAGGTATGAAAACTATTTCCTAAAGAATGGAATCTTTCTACAAGAAATCTGTGTAAGGAAACATGTGTATAGATTTGCAGGTGTGTAGACAAATGTGTAATTCTGTAGGTCTGATCTTGTGAAAGAAATAGTTGGCCATAGGGCGATTTCTCGGCTAGTAAACCAATTGTGAGTGCATCATGTTTTTCTGAGTGAGAAGAATTTAACGGCTCTTTATGTGCAATAAAACATAGGTAAGCCGGATATAGATAGCCGATCATAAGTGGGAGGCGAGTTAGTGTAAGCACAAAGTGAAGACGCTCTCCAAATTGCAAAGTGTAGCAAGTAAACGGAGGATAGCACGAGGGAGCTGTCTCATCTCCTTTCTTATTTTTTTGTGGAAAATAAAACGTAATAAATAAGGAGGAGAACTGCTATAAGCTAACTAAATGTTCGTTTCAACTTAATCATAATAATGTTCATGCTCATCTTCCTCATCCAACAACGCAACTGATACATGTACACACTCTTGTACTGCACAATGGAAAGGCTCTCTGGTGGTGAACCGAAAATACTGCGAAAAACACAATGGATGGATGGTACAGAAGAGTGAGTACTGTAATTTATTAGATTTGAGTTTAAGGGCTTCATCGGGATCAGACTACACAAATACACCTCACTTTAATACAAAGCGATAGCATTTAAATCAGATCCTATTGTAGGGGACTTTGGCAAAAGCAAGTTTATCAAAATTAAATTTTTCCATCTTTCTGACTTAGCTGTTAAAAATGAATTTGAGTCAATTGTCTTTGAATTTTTTTATCTTGACTGTTTATCTGACTCCAAAAAAAAAATTAGCCATGTACAGTGCAAAAGTTTGAGCTAAACTGACTGTTGCCGAATTGCCCAATGCATTCCGATATGGGGAGATAGCCATTCATAGTATCAGTTTGTGGAGTGATGTTAGTACATCACTTAATATGAGGAGCTCCAGTTAAGAATCAAGAGATTCTCGTTTGTAGCTTGTAGCGCTAAGGTTGGCTGGCTAAAGCTTAATTCCATCGTTAGACTCAAGTCTCAACTCAGTCGACTAACAACAGATTACAGTAGTAATAATATCATGTAAAAATTCCTCACAAACTACAGGAGATTCAAGAAGAGTCCGTCCCAGTATTATATAATATAGTTAATGAAATTGTGGAGAGTGGAGTGGAGTAGAGTGTGTGTGTGAGGAGAGGAGTGTACTGGATGGATGGATGGACGAACATAGCTCTAGTCTATTACAGCTGAGGGAGAATGTATGTTTTGAAGTCGAATGTTGCTTTCTACACTTGAGTGGACTTCACGGCAAAGTTTATCTTGTACCGTAAGGAAAGAACAGGACTCCCTCACACTCACTAATTTACACTTCCTATATTAAAACTCATACACAGATCAACAATGTGATATCATCTCCTTCAGTCTCATCTTCTTCTATCATTCATACACAAACTCAACTCTACTTAAATTATATTATGCTATACTACTCATACTAGTATACTGCTGGGGTAATTGATACTTGACTGTATACCTGGCAGAACTAACACTACGTCGGCTGATATAAGTCACCCAGTCAATGCAAACTTAACTATTAATTTGTTTTCAGATATGGTTTTCATTTCTGTATTATAGTTCGATATAAAAATGGCAAAATATTAATAGATTCGAATATTTTATAAAATTTATTATGGTTCTCGAATATTTTTTCATGTCTCATTGGTTCAGTACCTAAATAAACATTCGAAATATTAACAGCAAAACGAAGTAATCTGGTAGTAAAGGCTGACAAAAGGAAATGATAACTAATTCATGCTTCCGAATAAAAATGAAAGGATAACAAGTCCGATTTTATCCTGCAGGATTTTTAATTGCAGAATTAATAGAGATCGGAAGGTATTGATCACTACATGCGTTGATTCCTACTATAGATACCCCTGATTTGTTATAATTCTATGGTAGAATTGTATTATTATTAGAAATGTTAATACAGTAGGAATGCACGTGTGCAAATATCCCAGTCTCAAGGCGAGGAAGTGTGCACTGCCTCACTAACTAATGCAGTTTTATCTGTGTATCAGTTACATCGAATTCATTAGTTTTATATAATATGTAAGGATGGATTTAGCAGATTGGCTGCTCATGAATGTACCTCAATGAACCTGGATTACTTCACTTCGCATCTAAATTAATAAATGATGGCATCTAAAATATTATTATCCAATAATCTCACATCCTGATTCGTTAACATTCTGAAATAACTTATCTTATTAGATAGTTACAGTAGGAAACCTGGGATTTTAGAAAAAATAATAGATAATAGGATCATCATTAATTATTTACAAAAATTCATAGCCCCACTTTTTATTTTTAGCTTTTTGGCTCATGTTGCTAATTCTTTCCTCAGCAGCATAGCAATTTCTTTATGGTACGTTCGCTGAGTTCGCTGAGAAGACGAGGAGCTGAACATAGAGAGAAGATAGTGAGGAGTTTTAGGGAAATAAAAAGGAAGTTAACTAAGGAAGAAGTCATTGTGCGTGTGCAGTCTGTGTAGTTTTTCAGTTGTGTGCGTTGCTCTCAAAGATTAGGCAGAGGGGGAAGGAACGTATGTAGAGCATTGTGTATTGTGTTATTGTAGTCCTACGGTAGATTAATGAATTCCATTACACTGCGCGGACTTCCTCTTCTGTGACTTGGATTTTTTCCTCTACCTCCATCCTTTTGTTTTAGTTTCTCAGTAAGTGCTGAACTCTCTGTCTGCAATCCCTTGCTGCCACACTGATATCATAAATATTTCTACTACACATTCATCACCAACAACAGAGATAAATGCATCTTTGATATTTTCAGTCTTCTTGCAAGGAAGATTTTATGTTATGCTTGAAGACATGCTAATAAATGGCTTTGATAATAAATGCTTAGGATAGGGCAGTGTATTTCCATCGGTAAAGTGTCTTGAATGCAATATGTCGAATCTGATATTTCACAATTTCAATGTTTTTTTTTAAACATTAATTTATTTCCAATAGAAAAATTCCTACTTGAAAATAGAGCAACAATTTTATGTGCTCATCAACATTAATTTTTGTTTTATTCATCGCAATTCTTACAATTATGCGTAGATTAAATCTTCGGAAATATTATTATTGTTGCTGAAAAATGGACTTTCGTCTGCGTATGACGTTTTACATGTAAAACATTCCATTGTTAATAATACTGTGTAACATATTATTATGATTGTTCCATTTCACAATGCAGTACACACCAGAGACATAAAATCTGTTTCAATAGAGCTGTAGCTGCAAAGTTGAATTGTGGCGAGGAGACAATGCACTGCAAACATAAAATGTGCCGTCTTTCACTCGCTAATCTTTTCGGAAGATGAACTGAAAACATTTTTAGCTGTTAATATGTGTAGCTCATATATTATTATCTGTGTGACACATCATGTTCGCTCTTAACACTCACCACGAACTGACTTTACTGTAGTTACACAATCCTGTGCAGAATCATGTAAAGCTAAATGTTTGAGTGAAGCCGGAAAAGTTGATGGCAGTGACACTGTGCTAATTGCAAGGAAGTGAAACGGATTTTATTTTAGAGCCCTCAAGTCTTAAGAAGTCCCACATGATGAATCATTCATTTAGTATGGCTAGAGCAGCAATATGCATTTGTGCAAGCACGCCCTAGCAAATGGATTTAACCAAACATTTGTCATGAATTTACTATAGTCCTCATCTCGCAGATAGACAAATAAGACTGACAAGTATATGCTTTCAATGGACAGGTTGTCATTTAGCATTTAATTTATCTATTAGTCCCGAGTTCTTGGAAAATTCAGGTTAACAACATTTCTTATGACATCGAAGGCTCTGCTCTGTCTCTTATGAATCTTGATGACATGAATATATAGAACAGTTCGTAATATCCTTCCTTTCAACGAACATGTTCCCTGCATATGGGAATAATATTTGATTTAACAAGCACAAAACTAATAGCGAGTCAAATTATGTATGTAGAGTAAAGGTTCTTGTTCCAAATATTGTAGATACACTGCCCAGAGTTGCCTATAGGAAATCAAAGAGTCATCAATTAATTTTTTACAGTAATTTTGAAGGTAATTAAATATTCTGACAAATTAGGCAAAAACAATGTACGTACGTGTTCCGTTTACTTTGCCTGCTACAAATAGGAAGTTGGCCGATGCTATGCAGGCAGAAACTGATTAGAATTTCCATTCTTCATGTGTGAATGGACGGACGAATGTCTACTTTTCGTCTTTAGATGAGCATCAGACGGCTTTTGTGAGATGTCACGTAAAATGATGTATAGTGCATCGTACGGCAAAATCTCGTCAGTTCTACTCGGAACATTTGAAATGCTAACTGTTCCATGCACACTTCCACCCACAAAAAATGCAAACATCTCTACGTAGGAAACTAACGATGTACTAGCAATTGCTATTCGGCACACTTCAGCCGGGTGTTGGTCTTTCAGCATATTTCTAATTTTCGGCAAATTAGAAATGCGTGTACCGGCACAAATACTTGTTTCGCCTCTCTTTCAAGTGTAGTGCTAGTAAAGAATACAGTCCTCAGATATTGATGCGCACAGAACTATTATGATACATCTCACTACAAAATAAGTCTCTGGGTTTACAGAAATGAGAATATATTTACAAAATTGGAATTTGCGGGTGGTCAATCTGCTTTTTAAAAACTAGTTATTGCCAGTGTTATTTTTTTTTGTCGCTGCTGGTTGCTTGTATAACGTACTTACACTACACCTGAATATTTATGTTTAGTTAGCAGGTATTACATTAATTATAGCTAACTATATGATAGGCCATTTTTACTAGTCATAATTTTGGGTACCTATTCAGATTTCAGATTCATTCATAAACCTGTGAATTAAATAGAGATTTTGGAAAGAGTCGTTCCTGTGTAGAGTAAGGGGTTGAAATGAAATGCGTTTACATTTTAGTTGAGACTGAATCTGGCCGTTTGAGCAGTCATGCGTTTCGGTTCATTTTCTATGGACAGAAGAGAAACAGAGAGGATAACAGACGGCCTTATTCAGTGCAAGGAATTGCAAAGAGCAACAACCCTGCTCTGCCTCTACATCTCTCCCTGTGTAGTGTAAATGATTCTTTTTGTGATGTACTACTGACTACAGCCTCACATACAATGAGCAGATTTGCAGAAATAGTCGGAGCACATGGGAAATGAAATAATAGTAGGAGCTGATGCTTGTATTCCTAGAGAACAGTCTGTAGTCACCAACAAGATACAATTAGATGCACTCACATTATGGCTACAGAAGAAGATGCTCTGTTTATTTACACAAATCTCCTTCTCCTCTCTCTCTCTCCCGTATGTCAGGTATGTCATGCGGATATCAGAGTCATAGTCAGTTCAAGCAACTTGGTTTGGTGTTGTCCTCAGCAGTTGTGTAATAAATACGAAGCTCTAAGAGAGCAGTCCTTTTATCTTCCTTGCAATTATCATGCACATCAAACTTAACGACACGACAATTCACATCAGTCACCTACCTCTCTACAGAACGTTGAATCTGCATTTGCACACTTTCTGATCAGCTCTAATCTCCTACGTGCGCTAATCCTCCCCAGACATTATCCCCTTCTCAGTTCTGCTTTCTATGCTCAGTTTCCCTCATTTACTCACATTCGTTGACACTCTGCTAAACAAAGTTCTTAGTTCTCAAACTCATTTGCATTTCCTATCTGAACTTAAGACTAGACATTGATAATACTACTGTACATGTGTACCTGTGTCTTTCCACCGACTACGATGAAAAAACGACAAGAAAATCAAAGTGAATCCTCAAACGATTATAAAGTCCTTGTCCTCTGATGAAATGTCCACTTACCAGTCACACTGTGTCATAATTTTCACTTACCATGCTCCGTGTCAACTCATTTTTCGCCACTCTCTCCTTCTCTCTCTCGTCTCACATTTCCCGTCAATCTAATATCATCGTCTTGGCTAAACTTTCAAACCTATATGTACATCATATGTCCTATAAGCAAGAATACTATTAAGCTCATTAAATTCACTTTCGGGTTTTCCGCGTTGGTCATGAAAAATGCCTCGTTTCTTTAGTAGTAAAGTTACTGATTATAGAACTACGAGCATTTGGGAAGCCAATCTACGACCCGGCTACATCTCACAGGCTTTATGCATTTTTCCTACGTTTACCCTGGTCTGTCTGATAATAATAATAAGAGAAAATAATATTATAGAAACAGAACTCAGTTTTAGAATAAGAAACAGTTTTTAGAAAGGATTCCTTCTTTTTCGGCAGTTGCGTAAGACTTAATGTGAGGCTATTTTACATTTTTACACGCTATGATGGCCATAGAGTGAGATTGCATTGGTAAGGCGTGGTGTGGCTGGTGTGCTAAGAAAAGCATGATGATGCTGACTAATGATAATCCAGTCTATCAACATCAAGTATTTAATAAACAGTTTCCCTTTATTTTGTTTCCTCTCTCCTCGTTGCACTTTTATTTGCTGTAGTTGTAGCCATTGAGAGTATACAACTGTAGTCCATTGTATGAAGAATCATGATCCTGAAAGAAAAACAGCAGACAGATAAGTGCACAGTTCAAGATTATAGCGTAAAGAAGTAAAAATGCTCGTACAATTCCTTGTTCGTGAGTGTGCCTACTTTAGAGCAGGAATGCTAGTAAATACTAGCAAAAGTTATATAATTAGCATACGCCGGAAATTTGTTTATTTAAACTTTTTGATGGTCACTCCGACAGTCTTGAAACTTCGTATTTAGCCGTT
>JAAAYG020002530.1:0-31052 GCA_009936455.2 Tomocerus minor
TACATACATACATACATACATACACAGACAGAACTTCAAGGCATTCACATAATGTAGCGGTACCGCTACATAATAATGATAATATAGCTATGCATGCTACAAATCCAATTTTTATACACTGCTTGTATTCAACACAAACGAAACATTTTATTTTGTACCCATGCAATGGTTTTGTATAGTTGTCTTCTATTTTGAAGTTAGCTGTAAATGGAAGGATAATATTCAAAATTTTATCATTCTAAATGTAAAAATTCTGTAATCATGATCATGAAATTTAATCTGTCCAGAAGTACCTACCTTTATACATGAAGTCTAGTGAAAATCGCAACCTGAAACTGATGCAACTTCAAATAAAAGCAAAATAAAAAATATTTTCATTTAATCAGTAATTTCTGTTTTCATCAGTAGTGAGAGGAGGATTATATCTAGAGCTCGTCAGTACCCCTTTCGCTTTCTTTAGTACAATAAGGGTTTCATTTTTATGCAAAAGCAACCTATATGTTTCATTATATATTCAGTCGAAAAGCAGGAAAAGGGGCACCAATATTATGATCAGGAATAGTATGGATAGTCACACTGATCTAAATTCTAATTTTATAGTTTCCGTTGGATAATTGCGATAAATCGCTGTATTGTAAGCAATAGACGTATCAACAGTCCATATTTATATGGACGTCAAGTATAGTCATTTGCAGTTAGTGTACTAGTTCGTAAACACGAGCAACAGATTGTGTTAAACTGATGTCCATTTAGCGAACTGCTACATTCCTGACCGAATGAGTGGCAGAAAAGCGAAGTGACAGGAGATACTTCGACTTGTTTAGGATTAATCAAAAATAACATCGAATCAAAGTTAGTGAGTTACACTTTTTGAAGATTTGTTATTATTTAGGTCGTGCGATGCAATTGACTTTATAGCGCAATTGCTTGGAAAAAGATTGCACTGTTGTGTTAAGTAAATCTATTGAAAACACCGAAAGTGGATATCCACTTTTTTGGTATGTTATCAAAAAGGAGTGTCCCTTGTTACGGAAATTCACAAGTTTTGTTAAGTATTAAGTATTAAATAGAAAATCAAAAGTAACTTTTTATCATGAATTCTTACACTTGGGTCTCTAGTTGTGGTTTATTAGTTTTGTCAATAAAACGCGAAACTACTTTGTTAAACAGGGACCTTAACAGCCCAATTGCTGCTAAAATACCCCCTGGGCACAGGGTAACTTTGAAGATACCTCTGTAGGCTACTGACACTTCGGTCAGAGACATTTGCAATGTCAAATCTTGTATTATATGAACGAGTACATCGTATACATGCTCCATGGTAGAGAAAAGGGTAAAACTGAAGGAAAATGAAAATGGAAGGAAGAATTTTAAAAGAAGGATTTTCTGCTTTTTACACTCATTCGTCAATGTTTTCCCAACATCTCTCTACTTTCTACAGCTTTATATACTCTTCGTTCGCTAATCTTTAATCGTACATTACCATTACTGTCACATAATAAACATTGATATTCAGCGATAGATTATAAGTTTTATAAGTGCCAGGTACATAAACTATCCCAATACAAAAAACTATCCCACCTCTCATCTTTGCAAAACAATTTTTATCTGAAATTTGCAGAGAAAAACAAGAGTTAACAAATTGTAAATACTTAGGTTAAGTTAATAGTGCACGGAAATAATATTATTTGGGAAAAATATGCAAGCCACATCCATGTCAAATATTGAGATATTCAAGTTATCACGTTTTTAGTCGAGGCATTTGGTTTTAATCATACAGTGCAGTGTTTGTAATTGTATTAGTGTGTTTGCTCTAAATCTTTTATTGTGTCTACGTGACTCTGCTGCTCATCTTTTATATATTATTTTTTAGATAACTATTAGCATAAAGCATAAAATATCAGTTTCTGTTATGTCATACAACGCATCATTTCTCCGTTATCTCAATAAGTGCAAGTGATAGGGCGAGCTGTGGGACTCATCAAATAATATTCTGCTGATACTTTCGCCATAAATGTACACTATTATATTGGTAGCTCATGGATCAAACAAGTCCAAAAATAAAATAAATCAATATTCGAAGTTAATACGCACAATATAGTGACAATAAGATTTCGTATGCACATCTAGGGATAAATATGTGCAGATTCAAAAAATATGTGTAAACTTATTCCAATATTTTACGTATTGAAGCCCTCAGATGCTAGCTAACAACATGTAACTTGCACAGATCAATGGTAGAATCTACCCAATGCTATTTATCATTATATTTATCGCTTTTAACAAAAAAATTTCGATCCACAAACTGAAACTGGAAATATACTAGACAATAATATTATTAAGTAGTCTTTAAGACTTTTGACATACACAAGTAGTCGAAAAGTTAATTGCAGCAGAGTTTAAAAGAGGTTATCATGGGTCGATTTTAATATTTCTACACTTGTGAGCAATTAATTTAAAATGCATTGTTAAACTGTCAAACTTAAAATATAACAGCCATAATAATATTGGTGTGATTACATATAAAGTAAGTCTACTTCCAAAACACACAACAGTAGAGTCTAGTTGACCAGTGTATAGCCATTGTGTATCGTCTATCCACATTCCATTTTACTTCCTGCTGCTGTCGTCGCAAGTTTTTCATGTGCAAAATCCTAAAATCCTGATTCCGACACCTTGAGAAAGCGTAGAGAATTGCAAAAAATATCAAAACAAGCAGAGAAAAAACTCGAGGGCACTTTGAGCTGAGGGTTACAATTATCTTCTCTTAAGTTAACCATCTCATAATAACTCAAGTAGAACCTGCGTAATTTAGCCTAATAATAATAATAATCTTCCTTTTGTTGGTAATAATATACGACAGGTGTATTCCAAGCTTTGGGAAACAATCAAACCAGAATTTCATAACACCAATAATAATGCTTATAGAACCATAGAATCATATGGGTATTCACATCCTTCTACACTATGAATAGAACAGACTCTTTGATTTCATTTTACTATATTTCCGAATATTTATTAGCTTTAAAATTATGGCTATGCTTACATTTTAATGCTAAAAAGTTAACCAGAAAGAAAATTCAAAATTCGAGCTTTTCATCAGTTCTAGCCATATAATGACTCTCATAAATCCTTATATTTACAAATCAAGCAATTATGCATTCCGATGTGCTGCTAGTCTTTCGTCAAGTTGAACAAGATTAGCACTAACGTCCCATAATTCCTTTGCGACACTTTCTTTCAGATTTTTATTTGCTTCTGTAAAATGTCTCTTATATCTGTACATAATTCCAGTCTCGTGTGCGACTTTTTTCGATATGGCGTGATAAAGGATAAATTCCGATGCAGCCTAAAATATAAGTAAACAAATAATAATTATTGTTTCTACAGTTGATCTTAGATAGCAATGTGCATATGAAATTAGAATTTTCGAGTTATTACCTCTTGAGGTGTGCTTCCATGAAATTTAAAAATAATTTTAGCTACTACTTTTACTAGTGACGTCGCACTACTAAAAATTGTGGTGCTCACTGCTCCTGGACAAAGTGCGTAAGTTGTCACTCCAGTTCCTCTCATTCTGTTTCCAAGTTCTTTCATAAAAAGAGCATTTGCATATTTGCTGTTGCAGTATGGAAGATTATTTTCAGGGCCGAATCCAGATTTTTCCATGTTTAAATCGTGAACATCTAATTTTTGCAACAGTTGCAATGTTGACGACATTGCAACGACTCTAATAAAGATATTATATGAACAAATAAATAAATCCTCTTCTAATAATTGCCCTTTCTTTTAAAATTTATAATTTTTTGATCCTCTTTTATACCTTGAGGGTTTTCCCCGTTTTAAGTTCTCAAGTAACAAATTTGTCAGCAGAAAGTGTCCAAGGTGATTCACAGCCATTGTTATATTAAAGTTTTCTTTCGTTTTCGATTGCTTTCCATCAGCAAGCCCAGCTATTCCAGCATTGTTGACTAATATCCTAATTTTAGGATATTTTCTTTTAATTTCCGCAGCAAAATTTTGAACTGAGTCCAAATCGGCAAGATCCAAATAAATCATTTCCTGAAAAACACAAATCTTATAAAGAATGCCTTATTTATTACAGTACCTATATTATTAAATTAATCCCTATTACACGTATATATCTTACCACATTTTCATTGCCAGAGTCATTCTTAATTTCCTTAACAGCTGCTTCACCTTCTTCAACTTCAACGCAACCTAAAACAACTGTTGCTCCGCGTTGGGCAAATTGTTTTGAAACTTGGAGACCCATTCCGCGACTAGCCCCCTATACGAATTTACATGAGTTAAAAAATTCTGAGATATAAAACATTTGGCATCTTATTTCCAAATAAATATTTTATTTTATACCGTAACAATCACAACGTCTCCTCTGATGTCCTCTTCTTCTTCTACACTCATTCTTCTGTTTTTATAATAGTATTTGTACATAAATTCATGAACATCCATCCAGAAAAGAACAATAGCAGCTTTCAACAATCCACACACATATTCCACTACTGACATTTTAAAAGTTCTTTTTTTGTACCAACGATTTCCAAACTAATTCTTGTAGACAATGGTTGATACAGATTGAAACTGAAAAACTACAATGACAAAGTATATAAATTATTTCAAAAAGTCAAAATAATATATAAAGTCGGGTTCAGTCGTTACTTTTTTAACGTTTTTCAGACCGAATTGTAAAATATAGCTATAGTTATGCTAACAGGCTAGGAACATGACTACATGCATTTCACATCCCTTTTTTGAGGAAAATAAACATGATGACAAAGTTTTACCCAAAGAGTTAATACAGGTTGGTATGGGTAAAAAAATAGATACCTATGGGTAAAAAATAAATAATTTACCCGTTCCGTTAGTAATAAATTCTAAATGGTTTTACCTTATTTTTATGTAGAGAAACTAAGGAATTCGGATTAGCTAACCGTAACAGGTTCAGTCAAAAACTTTGAAGAAACATCTCAGTACAACCTCATCTGTAAATGAAACTGAGTTCGTTTAGCCATGTTTCACCTACTATATACGGCTACACAGCATCTAGGGCTTATTAGTTCTTTTACATATCTGTATGTATAACTATTTAGTGTAATTCTTCCACTCATCTATCATCTCTGCGAAATTGTAACTATATACAGTGTGTGTGTATTGAGTGGCTGCGGCTGGAAGTAATATACCAACTGCTCACACTTCTCAGTAAATTATATACTTTGCCCTTGATGAATAAACAGGCAGACTGGACAGGTTATTCAAAACAAGTTTTGGATTTTTAGCAGCAAATAATTGGGAATGTTGAGATACGTAGTAGGTACCTACTCTTGACTTCATCTTCGTATGTGTAATACATTGTAGGAATTGTTTGTACTTATATCGCATATTGATTACTATTATTTAACACGCATGTCGCAACATTATTTAATTTAACCATGGTTTATCGCTTGGGCGAAACTCATATTAAAATATATTATCCAACAATATATTAATTTGGACTACCAAACCTCTTCCTAAGCTCAAAAATGTATGGGTTATATAGATAGATTAAGAAAAAACATTTACGACTAATGTAAATATTATAGTGATGCAAAAGCCAGGTTACTTAAAGTTTCATGTAACAAGATATTTAACTACATATCCTTTAAATATACTTTTATACTACTGAAGACAAAATTAGAGTGGTACATTCTGTACAAATTCTTTACTATGGCAAAAATGATACATTATAGGTAGGTAATAGGTAAGTAGTTGAGTTAAACAACCTATAATAGCGCTCAGTATCTTGTATTTTGAAGTGAAACATTTAATCTGGAGCCTTTGCAATGTAATTTTACCTTCAATGCTCAATTGGACAGTGTCTTAATATTGTCCATGAGATACCTCTCAACAATAAATATTTTGCATATAAAACCCACCCACTGAAAAATCATATAGTAATTTGTCAGTAATTACTCTAATTACCAATCAGAGAGGAGTGTATTTCAAATAAATTGACAATAAAAACGAAAAAGCAGGTGGCGAGACTTTGGTGCATAGATGTCTGACCTCCACAGTAATGACGGTACTCAACTGTTAGGGATATGGCTTCTACATTTACAAATTATTTATTAAAAATAATATAAGTAAATTCTTACATGAAGACTTCGGTTTAAGGGTGTTATCAGCCAAATGCAAAGATTCCCCAAACAACAATTTATCTGCGCTTTTTAATGGAATAAGTTTAATAAAAATGGTTTGTTTTTTAATTTAACATACCTATAAGTTATATCCTGGTATTTACTAAACATAACATTTTAGATTATTTGCTAACTAAAAATTATTGTTGCACTGACCCTGACCCTAATGAAAAATATTGTTTATCACATCAATTAGAGTGTTGAATCTTGAATTCCGGTCATTCACAATGCTCATGCTATTCTCTGAAATCATTGAAGAATATTGATTCCGTAAATCTCTGATTAGTGTGATTAGGTATAATCGCAATATTATATGGATGAATCAAATTAATTGTGTTTTCGTATAGCATTTGGCACTTCTTACACTCGAAGCCGATAAAATTAATCTCAATTAAGTGGACGAACACTGCACAATAACTAATGAATAATGAACGGACCCTGGTTTTATCTTCATTTGTGTATAGTATGAAAAATAAATGGCAATGATAGCAGGATGATACTTATCCACTAGTGACTTGTCGCGTGACTCTAACATGATATTATAGTTGAAAAGAAGTTGAAGCATGTGTCCATTTAAATTTCACAACAATAACATACGTGCATGGAAAGTTGTTACAATTTACTTGCTTATCAACACACGTTATCTTGCAACTTTTGCAATTCTTGGGACGTGGATCGAGCTTTAAAGTGTCAGCTTAGTTATGGTTATTAAATAATCAGGATAACAAAATGATAATTAGTACTTATGTTTTGATAAGTACTTTTGTAAACAGTAGCATTAGAGATCTTTAGTATTTGATGGAATTGTAAAATTGTCCTGTTCTTTTCTAAACTGCATCGTCAAGCTTTGCATTGAATAAATCATGAGGGAAGCAAATGCTAACATTAATAATAATATTGACAATGACAATTTTAGTGTTGTCGACGGAAATTTTATTTTAAATCGCCCCGTGATTAAACAAAAGGATCTTTACTCACATTACAAAGATGTAGATTTGGAATCAGCAGGTACGATTGGATTGTTACCTATTTAGTTACTACATTAATTTCGTAAGACCTGAATTAGATTTAACAACCAGAAATACAATAGATTTCCTATAATAATTTATATCCCCTGATGGAAATTAATTAGTGCCATCTAATAATGAGTCTTTACATAGTTGATATTGTTCGGCAATAAATCTTTGCAATCAAAAACTAAAATTCGTAAATAAAATTGCTTTTATTTTAATTTGTATTGAACATCGGTTTGTAATTACGAGTAAAACACTTCAAATAGATTATCGAGCGTGTTTTCAATACAGTAGAGTAACTACGATTTTTTCAGTGATATTGATTGTTTTTTACTTTTAATTATAATTTCTAAAAATACTAACCTTCTATCTATTAACATTTGCTTGGATGAAATTATGTGTTTGAACTTAAAATACTTTAGTTAATTTACCATTTCTTTTTAGACTTTAAAATAGCGTCGGACTGTTTTGGTATACCCACCGCTGTTAAAACATTTAAATGCACTCCCCTGAAATGGCTGTTTTCGATTCTTCCTATCTTTGAGTGGTTTCCAAAATACCAATGGAAAGAGGATCTGAAAAATGATATTATTGCTGGTCTCACCGTTTCTTTTATGCATATTCCTCAAGGTTATTATTGTCTCCATCAAGTATTAAAATTCATAGTCACTTATTATCAAACATACCTGCGTGCATATTAATTAATTTATACCAGATATAAAAATGATTTACTTATTGTTATATTCCTGTAATTATAGGAATGGGGTTTGCACTTTTGGCGTACATCAACCCTGTCATCGGAATTTACATGTCATTTTTCCCGATAATCGTTTACACTTTCATGGGGACATCTAAACATGGATCTTTAGGTTTATATCTTTTACTGTCATATTCTTTGTATTCCATTATAACTTTTTTAAGCTTGTTTATTAAGCGTCAGAGTAATTCATGCTAATTTTTAAATTACAATGAATTACTATTTTTAAACATATTTTCTGAATTTTTCATGATTTGTGATGGTACCTTCTTTGCGGATACCTAGTTATCAGCTTACGTATTTGGTCATTTTGACCTAGAATTTAAGACAAATATGTTCTAATTATAATCAACCGTGTCGAAATGAGAGATATTTATTTTTCTTAGTGTTTTTCTCATTGTTTATTTTTTGCAGGCGCATTTACTGTAATTGGTCTTATGACTGGCTCTATAGTTAGCAATCAACTAGATAAATACGATGATTCTTCACGAGAACCTGAAACATCAACTGATGCCACGGAAGATGATTCTATTGTCCCAGCCAGCTATAAATACAGCCCTGAACAAATTGTGGCGACAATAACTTTAACAGTGGGACTCTGCCAAGTAAATTGGAGGATTTAATTAACAAATGGTTGAATATGATTTATTCTTAATTCCCAAACATTTGGCAATTTCAATAATTCCATGTGTTTATTAAAGGTGTTGATGGGGTCTCTTCGTTTAGGAAGAATTAGTCTTCTTCTGTCTCCAGCACTCGTCGGGGGTTTTACCACTGGCTCCGCCATTCATGTCCTAACGTCACAACTTAAGACTTTATTGGGGTTAGGTATTAAAGAACGACAAGGCATCTTCAAAATACCTTTAGTGAGAAAAATTATCTTATTACCAATTCGAATTTCGGTCCACAATATAACGGTACATATATCCTAAAACTCTAACTGAATTTTTGTGGAATATTTCCAGGGCTATTACGACATAGCAAGCAACATTAAAGATTCAAATACTGCTGCAATAATTATGGCTGCTGTAACAATGCTTTCACTAATTATTTATAATGAACTACTCAAAGTAAGTTTTTAATTTCCACATGAAACGCGTTACTTGTTTCACCCTAAGAATCAAAAGAAAATAAATATGTTTGTTAAGGAAACCTTAAGCAAAAAGATTCCGTTCCCAATTCCGGTTGAGATGCTGGCTATAGTCATTGGAACGATAGTGTCTCACTTCGGAAACATGCATTCCAAATACGATGTTCCAATCGTTGGAGATATCCCCACAGGGTAAATAAATACCGAATAATTGCAAAACTATAATTCTATAATACATAAACGAAATCAAAACTTTACCTTGTCATTTATTATTTAGAAATTATAATTATACAGTTATTAATTATATTTTAAAAGCAATATAATTGGTCATTGAAATGGATTACAGAACTACAGCCCAACATTCCATTCTAAATACTTTAATTTTAATGCTATTTAGAATGCCAACTCCAGCACTACCACCTTTGGATATTATTCCTGATGTTGTCGTTGGAAGTTTTGTTATTAGTATAGTGGCCTATGCTGTCTCTATCTCAATGGCTAAGTTATTTGCAGAAAAGCATCATTACTACGTTGACCCCAATCAGGAACTTCTAGCTATGGTATACTACTAAGCGTTTTAACTTATAGGAGAATTTATTTATACTGTATTAATAATGATTGGGCTTATTATTTGTACGCTGACTAAATTTTTCTGCTAAAATAATAAGAAATGGGGGTTTCATGTTAACACTTGCTCCTACACAATTTATTTTTTATAATTAAACTGTTTTAGTGATATGCAATGGATACGATAAAATTTTCATGATTTTAAAATATTAAATTTTGCATTATTTAACAGGGATCCAGTAACGTAGTAGGTGGCGTGTTTAAATGTGCTCCAGTTTCCATTTCACTTGCACGGAGCATGGTTCAGGAAGCCGTTGGAGGTAGATCTCAACTGACCGGAGTATTTTCCTGTTGTGTACTTCTTTTAGTTTTGCTTTGGATTGGTCCTTATTTCGAAGATTTACCTCACGTATGCAAAATAGATGCAACTTTATGCATAATTTCATACATTTGTAATGCACAAATATTAATTTGCATAACGTACTCCTACAAATCATTTCCAGTGTGTGTTGGCATCAATAATTATCGTCGCATTGAAAAAGTTACTGTTTCAAGCCCTCGATTTACCAAGAATATGGAATGAATGCTCGATTCATGGATTAATCTGGACGGCTTCATTTTTGGGAACTGTCGTTTTGGATAATGAATATGGTTTAGGAATTGGCGTTGTGATTTCTTTGCTTACTTTGGTTTGGCGCTCCAATAAATCAGAAATGAGCATCTTGGGACAATACGAAAATTATGACTTGTATGTCGACACGAACATTTGCACAGATGTAAGTTTTTTAAAACTATTAAACATTTTAAGTATATATGTACAAAATAAATCTTTGATTGTTTGAAACAAATAATTAACTATCTATACCTACTTTTATCTTACGCAGGCGAAAGAAATACCTGGAATTAAGATAATTAAATATTCTGGCTCCCTTAATTTTGCAACGGTCGAATACTTTCTTGCATCTTTTAATAATATCATGGCTGATATAATTTTTAATCAGGTACGACAGTGCACATTAAAATTGTACCCTCCTTCGTATAAAAATAATTTTTAAATATTGTAATAGTTTCCAAACACAATTTGGTACTTTCGATACGTTTCATAATGGCCGGTTATATATGAATCAGGAATTTTTCAATAGGAAACGGACGACATCAAGAAAAATATGGGTGGAAAAATCATTAATTCCCTATCAAATGGAATAGAAGAACAGCCAGAAAAAAGAAGCGAGGTAAAAATTCTAAACATAATTTCTAAAAGCATTGGAATTATTATTTTTCTAAAGTGTAAGTGGATTTTAGTTGAGATGGATAATACTTGATTTGTCAAGTACCAGTTCGATCGACCCTGAAGCAATCAAATCTCTTCGTGAATTACGAAAAAACTACACAAACAAAGGAATTTCTTTCGTGTATGCAAATTGCTCTGTAAATGTCTTCCATGGAATGATAAAATGTGGTTTTGTCCAAAATGCTGGAACAAATAGCTTTTTTCCAACACTTTACGACGCCATAATATTTTGTAAAAGTCACACCAAAGTATCATCACATAATTATTTGTAATAAAACAAAATCGTGGAAAACAAAGAAGTATTGAATGCCATTGACCTGCAATCATTGTTTCGGATTTTCCCACCCACATTTTGATAGAGAAATGAAAAATGCTATTGGAAATGAAAAAAACGGTACATATTGTCAAAATACAGTATTTTGACTGATTTTAAAAGGCTAATTTAGATAAAAAAGTATTCTTCATTCTCCCTTTCATGATTACATTGAAGTTTAAGTTAATTACCTGTTATAAAAAAATTATAACAGGTAAATAATAAATAAATAATAACAAATTTATAAATAATAAAATTTTTTAAATATAAACTTTTATCTTCAAAACATATAAAAATGCGCTGTTAGGTGTTTTTGGCTATTTGAAACCAATTTTTAAACCAAACCATATGTTGATATTTTTATAATTAATTTGCTTAGATTGACATTAAAAATGCCTAATACAAGAAAACAAGTCTTCACCTACAGAAATATATATTATTTGATGCTATTTTGTCATTTAAGATTTATATTATAAACGTTTCAATTGCCAAGCAATCTTCTTAAATGAAGGTAATCCGCATGATACGACCAGCATCAAATATTCCAGAGGAGGATTTCATAAAATATTCATAATCCATCAAATGATAGTTTCATACAAAACTATGGCCATGATGTGACACGCAACACACTTCGTATTAAATTCATCTCATATCATAACTATACTAGACATCGCAACACACTTCGTATTCATGTCATTCCATCTCATAACTATACTATGTATGCAGACCTAGTTAGTCACTATTATATCCAGACAATGGACAACTATTCATGAATTTCTTATCAACACTTCCTGCTGTTCATGGAGCTAATGAAACATTTCTACTGTCACGAATTTTATAGATTTCCTGTCCAGTTTCTATCTTTCGGCAGGGCCGGATGCAGAAATAAATTTTTTGGGGGGGGGGGGGTTAAGCTAAATACATATTATTGATATATATAGCAACAGAATTACAATTAGTAATAGCAATTTCACATCAAAAATTTCAAATTTAAAGCATAGCTTCGCATTAGTAAAGTAGTTAGGAGTCTCTCAAAGTCTGCATGTTATCAGAGCAGTACCTATTGAACATTACAAATAACAGTATCAAAATGCTTGGTTTAAAATTTAGTTTTGCGTCAATTAAAAATATAGTATCTGTAATTCTTGAAGCAAAGGAAATTTCCCAATGGATGGGCATCTACATAAATTTTGGACATTGCATCGGAATATTTCCATTTTTCTGGGAGAAATCAATTAAAAAGTTCATGGTTGCCAGATCACAAAAGCTTGGGAAATTTTTACTAATGAGTAGTCTGATGTTTACAATATTTGAAATATTTCAGCTCGCGTCTACTCTCTCTACTAGTGCCAATCAATTTGGGAACGAAGGAATATTTATATTCATTCACATGTGTATGTACATAGAATTTACTATGGCCCATTTCAATGCGCAAATAAAAACCGAAGAAATTGTCTTTGCACTGAATTGCCTTCAGTCGCATATCACGACGGAGAAAGGTAAGACTACTACAATTATTAAATTATGGGTAAACAATTAAATTATGTTCATTCGAGGAGGGACGCAGATATTGTTAGTTTTATCTTATCCTATTAATTATCGCAACGGTGCTTTATGCGATATGTGTTATGATCATTTGTCTATCGGCAACAACACTGTTGGTAGGCACATGGATCTCAGAAACGTAGCAAGATAGAAAGTTGGAACTTAAAAAAATTAGTTGAATATTTACAAACAAGTTGACGTTTTTCAGTTTGAAAACGTTTGAAAAGAGACTAAATTTTTTTAATATGTCTGTGTTTATGTGATGACTTATGCTGTTAGAGGGGTTTACATTTTGTTCATTGTCTTTGAATGACTAAAATTTGTTAATTTAAATTTTTTATAGGTGAGGACTCCAATCAGCAACTGGAGAAACTGGAGAAATTTGAGACCTTAGTATTAAAGTACACTGTTGCAATTCTTTTTCCACTGAGCATAATTATTTCTATAATCCAGAATGCCAGTGTTGCCGGAAGACATGTATTATCTGACTTTTTCTGGCCAGATAAATGTCAAAATAGATTATTACGTTCACTTTCGCTGCTATTTCAAATTGGTGTAGACGTGACTGGCTACACTTTACTTTCGGCCGTATATGCCTACCTATTAATGTACCTCGTCCGGGATTTCATACTTGTTTACCAAAATAAGTAAGACCTTTTTTGTACTAATTTAGGCTTGGGGATAAATTACCTAAAGCAGTCTCTCAAACATGCAGGATGAGAATTCGCAAATTTCAAAGGAGGGGCAACAAACTGTAGTTATATAGCACAATCGCCCACAGAAACAGCAAGATAACTATTTTAAATAAAAATAATTTCAAATATCCTTATTACATCCTTATCACGTATAATTCCTATAAAAATTAATTGTAATCATCCTATTGTAAGATTTCTATCACTCAAAATTGTTTATGGATATTTTGGCTAATAAATATGATTTGCGAATCAGTCATTTGTAATTTCTCCATTGACATTTGCAAGTTTGGGTTAGGAATTCACCTTTGGCATTTACGAATTCTCATCATGCTTGTTTACGGGACTTCTTTAGGCTATTTATGCGGATACCCTAATGTAGTACTACATTGGATTTATATATATATTTGTATTTTGTATGAACAATATTTTTTAGATTTCATCAGCAGTTGGATCGTCAAATGTCAGTGCACAATAAATTATGCATACTTAACAAAGTCTTCAACAATAGTTTCCTGTCAATATATCTTGGACAACTGATTGTGTACACAGCTTCCTTAATAATTGTGACAAGTTTCTGTTCCATTCGTTTGTACAGTACCATCGATTGGGAGTCATACATAATCTATCCAACTATCCTTAGCGTAGTCATCGTCGTAAACATATCAGTTCTTATTGGATTTGCAAGTTGTTG
This sequence comes from Tomocerus minor, assembly GCA_009936455.2. NCBI lineage: Eukaryota > Metazoa > Arthropoda > Collembola > Entomobryomorpha > Tomoceridae > Tomocerus > Tomocerus minor. The sequence goes on from JAAAYG020002530.1 coordinate 14,157, forward strand.
GAAGAATTCCAACGATTTTTTAATCTCAACGAAATCTACGCTCTCCGAGAATAATAATGTTAATCGGAGAAGGTTAAATGCAATGAGAGGATACGGAATTGCTCTCGGTCCTGTTAGGGCTGTCAAGTACGACAGAATATTTGATTTCTACGGTCAGATTCTCAATGGCGTTGTCACTCTTCTGATTTCAACTAAGTCGTAGGAAGGGACAAGACAGGATATGGTTCTAAAACCAAAGGACCACACAAAAACTTTTAATTTCCTAATATAACAGCGCTTGATTGGGTAGGTAGGTAACTGTTTTATTGCATGCTTTTTTTCCAATATCAATAACAACGAAATATAATGAGAATTTCAAAACCAACGTTGTCGTTTCACACTTCGAAAACGCTGTTAGCTGTAGTTATCTGGATTAGTAGCTATAATGGTCAGTTCAATGAACTTTCTCCGTGAATAATACTGTTAATCGACGAAGGTTAAATGCAATGAGAGGATACGGAATTGCTGTTGGTCCTGTCAGGGCAGTTAAATACGACAGAATATTCGATTTCTACGGGGAGATCGTTAATTACATTGTCACTCTCCTCATTTCATTTAAACCTTAAGAAACGACAATTTATTGATGTAGGTACGTGTCATGTATCCAAAGAACCACGACACGAAATACTTATACATAATATAAAGTGAATGATAACTGATTCATTGCATGTTTCTTAAGCCCAGCATCAAATCTTTAAGAGAATATATTGAATATTATAATGAATTTTTAAATCTCAACTTTGTAGCTTCATGCACTTTTCGAAGACACTGTATTTATCTAGATGAGAAGGACAGTTTAGGAGACAATCAGAGCATTACAGTTTATAAGGGGTAAGTGGATGTGGGAACAACCATAATGTAATTTACATAAGAAATATTGAAATAAAAAATAAATGTAAAAGTTGCTTACAATATATGCCAGGTCCTATATTTAGATGGCAATTTAGTTAGTACCTATATGCCAATTATAGTTTCAATAAATTAAATCTTATTTCAGATGCTTAAACCTGTTTTTCATTGTACTTCCTTGGGTGAATTAGAGGATTTTCTATAGGCTTACGTCTAATGCTAACAAATACGGACTAAATATAATGAAATTTTGAAATCCCGTCTATGCCTGCCCATAATTTGCGATTTCTGCTTATTTCGGGGACCGATGCATCAAATCAAAATTTCGAATTTTGTTGTAAAAGCAATTACCTATGAGGATTTTTATGCGTATATTCTGAATCTGAAAACCGTTTTTGTCTGTGACTTTCCGTTTAAAAACTGTAGTTGGTTCATCGTTGTCTGCCAAGCCACTTTGGCCCCCCATGCTCCGCACCCATATTTTATTTTTGGTCATATCATGTGCAAAATGTCATTAGAACATAAACATCTATATACTTGCAGTTTTTGAAGCACATCAAAAAACAAAGGCGGTCATGGATATTCCAATTTATAATGGAATTATCCTACGGCTATCTTCGATGTTCTTCTCTTTTGCCGTATAAAAGTATTTTCTTTTTTCCCACATGAAAAGTTGCTTGTAATGTTTTTTTGTTACCTTTTATTACAAATCGAGTTTTAATTTCTTTAACGCTCACAGTAATAAGCGACTCGACTGTTTAAAGATATGTGAAAAGGTAGAGTTTGTGCGACAAGTCCAAAACTTTTATCTGTTCCCAGTGGCTCATCTTCAATGGCTTTTGTTACAGTGAATTTTTGCAAAATTCCTACAAAAAATATAAAGCTGGATGCAGAAGAGACACTTTCGCCTGGACAGATTCGAATACCTGGAAATAAGATAAATGAATTCCTCTCGTTAATGATCTATCAACGTATTTTGCATTATTGTTATATAAACACATTTGGATTGGTGTTCAGCAAACAAAACTACAAAAACAAACAAAAATACAAATCAAAACAGTTATTAACATAACAGACATTATTGATAAAGTAGATCTACCTGCTCCAAATGGCATGACACGATCCATCCTTTCCATAATTAACGTATTATCTTCATTTAAAAATCTCTCAGGACGAAATATCGAAGCATCATCCCCCCAGTATTTTTTATCCATTCTTAAAGCCCACATTACATTAGCAATTTGCGTTCCCTAAAATTTATAATATGTTATGACTATTTATTATGAAAACAAAAAGAAAGTTTCTGATATTAGCAAAATTTTTATTTACTATTTAGGTACCTATCTAAATTAGATAAAAACCCAAATATTTTAAACTTTAAGGATCAAAATCGTAATCATACCAATTCCAATTTTCCTTCTATTAGTCTATCATATTAAGAGAGAGTTGAATTTGATTTAGGCACTAAATATATACTAATATGAATAAAAAATCATAATATAAACGTTCCAAATTTGATTCTAATACGAAGCAATGTAAAAAAACAAATTATATTTTGATTAAAGATGCGGGACCTTTTCTAAAATCCGCCCATTACAATTCCAGTCTCGCTCCATATATCTTGTTATTACTGGCACAACACTTGACATCCTGTGAATTTCCATCATGGTAGCAAATGTGTACGGCATACTAAAAATATTATTTTCTATTTAAGCTAAATCCTAATAACGAAGATAACTTATTAAAAAGAAAATATTTGAATACAAAAAAATAATTGTTATTTCCTGCAAATTCTTTTTTATCGTGCTGCCACCGCCACTATTCTTATAATACGTCCTTTCATCCTTCGTATTACATACATTTAAGATAAATGTCAATTTAATTTTGCGTTAGTTACAATAATAAAATGTTATGCCTAATAAGTAATATTTAATTAATACAACTAAAGCACTCGTGTGTGTACGCATTGTTTCTTTGAAAGTCTACATTATACATATGTAATATTCGGATGAAAGGACTATCGTACTTTGGATTAAACTTCATACTGGTAAATTATCGTTAAATCATAGAATTACATTCTATATTTTAATAATATTTGTCCTAACCTGTTTTTGTGATCACTATAGGACGGTAAAGAAACTTTTCCTATCACCAAATCAATTTCTTCTTGCACTTTCTTCTGTATTTCTGGGTGCAGTAACATAAACATTAGAGAAAACTCCAAGAACTTACTAGTGGTGTCCATACCCGCTGCAAATAGGTCAACTAAAATGGCAGTTAATTGTTCTTTGCAGTAAATGTGCTTTAGGGCTAAGTCGTCCTTGTGTTTTTCAATTTCTGAAAGAAAATGCTCGACAAAATCTTCAGGCTCTGTTTCCTTATTTCTTAGTTTTAGTTTTTCATCTACAAATCCCTGAAGCAGCAGAAAAGAATGCTCAAAATAAAAACAATTTAAATTATCTAGATTATAAATTGCTATAATACATTTTATTATCTGATAAGGAACTGATTCAATATCTAAGTAGCAGTTGTATATAAAATTGCTAAGTTTATAGTTACTCTCTAACGAATAAAGCATGTACTATGAAACATTTAATAACGTTGTTAAAATACGCTTTTTATTAAAATAGAGCTTTAAAGTTATAATATTTAATTGTTAAAATTTCATATTGAACTAACCTCAATATATTCATTGATGTTTTTGATGCTGTCATAAAACTGCGTGTATCCAAAAACGTGATTGACCATTCTGCTTTTAGGCAGGAAGTTAATTAAATGACATTTCCACAGCGGTAGATTTGTCATAGTATTGATGTCTTTGTGCAGTGCGGAAAACTTTTTGTCGTTGACGGAAAATTTGTGACCTCCGATGATACACCAAACGACGTTAATTACGGGGAGTATAAATAAATTCTTAGTGGGAACTTTATTATTAGTTTTTTGTTTGAGACATTCCAAATGCGTCAACAAATCTGGAAGAAGTTCCGAGAGAATGAGGGATAACTTGTCCTTTTTACTAAAACCTAACTGTCCAAGCTTTTTAACGCTGTATTTCCGTAACTCTTTCCAGCTCGGTCCATCGTTCCACAAAAGTCCTAAAAACATAACAGACTTTTATTATGAGCATAATTCATTTTTCCATATAACAGCTCGATTTAATATTTTAAATCGCATTGAATCAAATTGTATTTGAATCAATTGTATTTATATCTCGAACTCATCAATTTTCTAGTGGTGCTCATTCATGGTACAACTCATTTTTATAAAACCATCTCAATGGTTTTTTAGGTTACTCGCTTGAATTTATTTTTGTGATATTATTGCTAGTAAACAGAAAAATGATTCCTCTGTTATAAAGTTTTAATAAATAAGGTATGTACATAAAATGCGCAAATATATTTTTAAGAAGTGTACCAACCTCTGCAATGACCGTTTGACAGGATATCCGCCAACGTCGGTGGCAATTTAACGGAATAAGCTTGACTGAGTAACAAATTTTTGATTGACACATCGTCGTCGGTGATAACTAAAAGACATTAGCTATAAGTTAGCTTCTTAATAGTTTGAAACTTTTCTGCTGGGAAAACCAAATAAAATGAAATTGAGATCCAAAATGGTATTTATTCTTTAAAATTATAATTAGTTTGAACTCATGAAAATAATGATAATTGACAATATGTAAAACAATGACTAGCACATTCTCTAGAATTTTGTATTGTAATTATTAATGAATACTTGAGTAAGTACCTACTATAATACTGTATTCTTTATCCTGTATTATATTATTCTATCCAATGTACAAGGAATTGTGTAAATTATGAATAAAAAAATATCATATTTTACTTACAAATTTTGATTTTGAAAAACTTGATCAGTTTGGGTCTGCCCCAAGCGATTAAATATTTAAAGTCACTACCGTAGTAGAGGTGTTCAATGAACGGCCTTTTGGAAACTGATTTATCCTTATACCAGGAAATGGTTAACACAAAGGCTTTTAGCAGATTTGTTAAACTTTCTGGAAGATGAAATTCTACTTGTGGTTCTGTATTTACGAAGTTTGAAAGATAATAATATTCATATTAATCGACATAAACAGGCCACCACTATATATGTCTGGGAATAAGAAAAAAGGTAAATATATTTTATGGCAACTCATTTTCGATGAAAAAGTACAAAACTTGCCTTGGCTTTTGTTTCGTTTTCTAAAATAATTCGTCAGAATCCAGAAACATATAAAAAATGTTAAAAATATCGCAACGGAGGGGATATCAAATACTGCTACGAACTTCATCATAAACTTTTTTTAATTTTTCCAAGTAGATGTAAATCTGATGTCACTGTAACGTTATTAGATTGCGTTTAATTGAATTTAATATTTCTATGAGAGGAGGCAAGTGTATTATAAAATAACCAAGATTTATAGTCTTCCAATGCACCCTGATGAAAAACGTGTTGGTTGAGGATTGAGATTTAACAATAAGAGCACTTACTCCGCAGTCCGCAATAAATCATCTCAGCATTCTCAACTGTAGTAAATTACTCAAAAAGTCCTTCTGGCTGTTTGGCATATGTGCGGGAGTCAATCCTTTCAGAGTTTCTATTAGTGTAACCAAACAACAAAATCCAAAAAATTATTAATAAAATTAGTGGCAACCTTAGGATGCACATTAACACGAGACACAATTTACACAATAACACTTGTGAAAAAATTCTTTGTTTATTTCAACAGCATTGTCAATGTCACGACTTTAGCCTGATCTATTGTAAGCCGCAATAGGTACTTTGATTAGCAGCTGTATCTTGTGTCATTGGCTCTCATTATCATCTGCATAACATATCCATTTAATTTTATAAGCTAATGTCAACATTCGCGTCATGTATTGGCAATTTTACCATACACAAGAATGGTTGATGATAATAGCTAAAGTTTTTAAAAGGTGTTTAAATTGCTGAAAAATGGTGAAAAATTTTGGGAAAGGTAAATTTTTCACACAACTTACTCGATTTGAACAAAAAACACATTCTACCTTACATACTCATCACTCATAATCATCACTAAAATACATATCCCTATTAATGTCTTCCATTCGATTCTGAACCTCTGAATTTGCGACCTTCTAAATACAGATAATTAAAATACGTAATTATCGTCGACACAAAATCTAAATTAATAATTTTAAATCTCTTTTCATAGTAAATAAGAATATATTCAAATCTATTCAAATATTTGCAATTTTTGTCTCGTTATTTTCAAAATCAGTTACTTTGAGCCGATCTGAGCTTCAAATATAAATTCAAATGTTAATGTAATTGTCAGAATGAAAGAAAACTTTATAAAAATTGTTATAATTTTGCTACCTTATTTTTCCATTTTGTTAAGTTGCTGTTGATTCACGGACATTTCTGATTTTTTGATTAGCGTCTTATACATTTCCTCCATCCCTTAGATCATTCATACTTGTACTTTCGTAAATGCGTTAAGTTAATTATTACCTACATGAAAACTTTGATTAGTGTAGTCGTCAAATGTAAATCCGCTAAGCAAAAGGTAAATCTGCCTAACTGTAAATTGAAGTCACTTAAAAGTTACATAATATTATATGAATGATGGAAATGATGATATTTTATTTTTAGCTGTATTGAAGTGCTATTTCTCTACACGCCACGAAACATATTATCGTTATGATTTTTATGATCCCCGAAAATTACATTGTAAATATATGTCATTTACGTTCTTTTCCCATATGTCTGTAGAATTTAGAAAATAATTTATTTTTACTTTTACTTAGCACATAATATTTAAAAATAAACTGTGTTCAAACATAGTTATTCATCGGGCCTCAACTGATGCTATCTCTATGATCTATAAATATTTCTTTGTTTTAAACCCACCATAATTTGTAATACACCTACCTAATCTCTCCACAGGATACTCGAACTTTTTGTCCACGTGTACGTGCAGCAATAGCTCTGTATTTAAATTCCATGTACAAATGCCAAATTGGACATTCACTTTGCTAAATATATATCATTGTATAGTATCCTATAATATCTGTCCAGAATCCACATTAGACTTTTGTTTAATTGTATTATAAAGTTATGTAAAATTGTTTACCCATATAAAACTCATAATAATACCCCCAATGCGCAATGTAATACAGAAAAGCAATGTAGTGACTTAACTTTTATATAAATGATAATGGTGACAATACTGACTGAATTATTGACTTTGTAGCATGAACAGTCAGTAAGCTATTATATAATAATGTCCTGTGTATCTTTATTTAATAGATCAATACTCAGATTTTTTTTTTAAAACTCTTACAATATACTCTAATTTGGCTTTCTTTTCTTTCTATACCTAATTATATTTTCTTGTTGTATAGTCCACATCCAAAACTCAGGGTCCAATTAAGAATTGACAATTTAGAACAAATAAAATTATTTTAATTCATTGGTCAACAAAATTCCATTAAATAGATTATACCTATATAAAAATATCACAAAAATTTTTGCTAAAAGAGCAAGCCTGGGCTTGTATAAAGAGGAACTTTTTAAACCCAAACGTTCAGAAGCAGACACTGACAATACAATAAGACTTGAGTCAAAGTCTTTAGTATCACCCTGGAAATAAAATCATGGTGAATCTAGCATTTCAAAAATTCATTTCTTTCAATGCGAAAATCTGTTTCATTTCAGGTATCTTTCCAATACATTGGGATTTCAAGAGCAAAAGACTGTCGATTATCCGACATCCGATTGCTGTAATACAATGGCACGTTTCAGTTATAATGATGTGGTTTTATACAGTCTCGATTAGTTTTCGGATGTTTTATGCTTTTGTGACAAGAGAAACAATTCCGCACTATCATCTGTGTTTGGCAATTGTGTTCATGTTCATACTTCTTTCTTATACTCTTGTAATTGTAATCGGAATAGGAAATTATCTCGTACAACTTACTAATAATTTTGTGAATTATATAAATAAATATCCAGGTACCTACGCATTTTTAAATTATACACTTATTAATATTCAAATCCTATTATTAACAATAACTAAAGTTAACTATTAATTATTTCTATTACAGAGATTCAAAGTTGGACTAATCCACACTATTATATATTTACAAAAGCTGCTAAATTCATTATCATTATTTTTCCAGTATTAGCTATAATCTGTTACATTTCCATCATGAATAGTATAATATTACTCCCTACAAATCTAATTCTGCAAAAACAAATATACTTTATTTTTCATGTACCCGTTCTAATTTTTTTATGCCTTTACTCACTTGGATATCTGTCTTTAAGTGCAATTTTATTTTCCTGTATCTTATACATCGGATATACATACATACGAGTGTTTAAGATTACAGGGTAATTTCATTTTCATGTTTACAAATTAATGTTTATTAGGCATTTATTATTAATTATTAGTATTAAAATAGAAAATACTTAAATGCAATTTTTTTATTTGAAGGTGTGACAGTTTCAAGCTGTACAACTCAATTGCTTCATTAAAATATGCGGTAAAAGTTATTAGAAGCCATCAGATACTACTTGCAATGACAAATGACTGTTTTGGTTATTATTTCCCGCCTTTGCAATCCATTATCTATAGATGCATCATTTTCTTTATGTTGATAGTCATCAAATTCTCTTCCAAAATGAAATTAACATTTATTGTGGTTTTCCTAATTTTACTTGGTTTGTTGGCATTAATATGGTGCAGCGCCCTTCATGTTGCTGGGGAAGTGTATCACCTTAATAACAGCTGCAAACTAACTTGGAAAGCTGTCAATACCTACAAAACCAACACAAGAAAATATGCAAAAATGATTTATCAATCATGGAGTCCAGTTGGAATTCGTTGCGGAGATTTTTATTTCATTGACAAAAGTTCTTTTGGCAGATTTATTTTAAGTTCTGCTAGAGGAACTGCCAAGCTTGTGCTATCTATGTAAATAATTGTTAATTTAAATAATAGTTTATCATTTAACTTCATAAAAGATTTTCTCTTGCGCCAGAAATATATAAGTAATTACCTACCTAATTTATATTCATTTAATATTTTAATAAGTGTATACGACTCTGATGAAAAAATGTAGCTATCCCAATATATTTTTTTCTCAAACAGGATCTTTCAAACCGGTCTACTTATATCTTACTCTTTCTATATGGTAAAAGTGGAGTTTGAAGATTTTTTATTAGATTTAAAAATGTTCGACATGTTTCGAAAATAGTCCGTTTTTGAGCCTAATTTATATAATTCACTAATAGAGCAGGAACCAGGAATTCTGTATAAAAGTGTGTTTATTGAACCATGAACATAATTAGAGGCTAGATATGTAAATAGAAGCAATACCTGCATGTATTGACAATAAAACAATTTTCTTTGTACCATTCCATATCGTATTATTAAGGAGCGAGAGTCACCATTATGGAACGGAAATGTTTAACTTTGACAGTTGGAAGCGTTGATATTTCGCAAAACTAACTCCTTCTTATATAAATTAAAGATTTCATGCAGTCTGCGACTCATCGTCAGTCATATATAGATATAAGTACTTTGATGGGTAAATTAAAGACAGACTTGATTTTTATTAACTTGAGCAAATATTTCATTTGGTAATGTAATTTCCAATAGGTACTTGTAAACATTTAACTATGATTTATGTAGAAAGATTAAAACTTCATGACAATTAATTTAAATTTTAGGGTAAATAATTCGGGGAGAACAAAATGATTACTGTTTGTTCTTTCCCTAACTAGCATTAATTATTATTACAATTACTGTGGACTATAATTTCTTTTCTATTCACATTCCAGAAATAGAAAAAGGAAATGTTCTACACAACAATTCCATTGAAACCAAATTGATTACAGTACTGTTTTCTAAAAAATTGATTAATGTCAGGGAATGTAAATATAATTTGGGGGTTATGTATTTTAGAAAATGATAGTTCAAGTCATTTAGGGCAGTTAAATATAAAAGGGATACCAATCGTGACAATAATACATTAACTACTGTAAGTAGAAATTATCTTAAATTGCAGCTCACGGTTAGTCACCAATTTAGATTAATGGCTTTGTGTGAGTCCTACAGAGTTTTTGTAAAATTGAAATAATGTAGTAAAAAAACTAATTGTCTCTGTTTAAATATTTAGTAGAAAAATATTTGTCAACGAAATTACCGTTCTTGAATAAGTACACGAAATATACAAGGTTAAAATGTAACTGCTTCCTATAAAAGGTAGATTGGGTATCTAAATACGGTAGTACTATTAATGAGCCTAAAGACACAATTTAGCATTGACAATCATTATCACATCTCACATTTTAATTTGCTGCATTTGTTTAACTGTATATCACAATTAGATGCATTTGAATATGGCGAATGCATTTACTGTTCTCAACTCGGTAGCATTAATGAATGCGTTTATATTTACTTTTTGCGTAGTTATTCTCTCAACGTAAGACCCAATTACAAATCTGTTAGTTTTTCGACAGAATTTTAAACCTTAATAAGGGGGGGCCTCAATCGAATTACTTTGCAAGCAGATGTGTAGCCAGGGACGAGTATGCATTGCATATATGATACAAATGAATAGGTATTACAGGTTTTAAAATGCATCAATTATTCAGTGGCTGAAGTAACTACGGAAATGAAACCTATAATTTGTCTGTCTGACCATCTATTTATCTGTGATCAAGCTAATTTCTAATTAAACGGTTTAACTTTTGAGCTACCACGTTAAAATTTTCTATGCATGTGTGTTGACGTCTATGAGCACATGTCGCAGAAAACCCGGTGTCCCCATGACATAAGGTGATTCTATATAGTTCCTAAGATCGCTTTATACTTTTTCTGTGTACATTATTGACATTCATCAAATTGTGTACATCATACACTTATCTCATTGCTGTAGTACTACCCTCAATAAAACCCATAAAAATAATTAGATACTTGTTATACCAGAAGTTAATTTCAGTCTCCATGAATGATATTTGTAGGAAGTATCTCTAAATATCGTTGTAGGTAATAGGTAACGACAATTTGAAAAACAAATACAACTATTTTAATCTATTTGCTATGAAATTGTCTGTGAACACAGTCATCGCTCCAAAAAACCTCTCCTCCTAAAAAGTGTTGTAAATTTCTTTTGACCAATTTATTTAGAAAACCTCATGAGCACAGCATTCATCATCAATTTGTCTGGCTCATAAAATTGAAATACAAAAAATTATATGAAACTGGTGAGATAAAGCCAAGATTTTGACAATTTAATTCATCAATCATGGGGCCAATTGAGCTCCAAGAATTTATTTCGTTCAACGCAAAAATTTGCTGTCTTTCAGGGATCTTTCCAATCAAATGGAATTTTGAGAGCGAAAATCTTGTAATTGTGACAAATTCATTATCTCGTACACAATGGCACATGACAATGGCATCGATGTGGATTTATACTATTGCAATTCATGTTCGTATGATTTATGGGATTCTGACACGGGAAGATATTCCCAACTTTTATATGTGTTTAGCAGTTTTACTTACCAGTGTGTTATTTTCCTTTTTACTCATGATTATAAAAGTAAGAGGGTATCATATTATGCAGCTTACTAATAATTTCATGATCTATTTAAATAAATATCCAGGTAAAAACATAAAAACATATATTGAAATAAAATTTAGAAAATGCGTAGATACCTAACGAGTATTGAACAACAATAATATAATATGGAAATCCACCCTTTTTTCAGAGATCCAGGGAAGAACTCATCCATATCAACTATTTATTGCAAGATCAGCAAACGTAGTAGCATTTCTTCTTCCAGTACTAATTTTGTCTGGTTATATTCCATACAAGAACAGGATAATATTATTTCCAGCTAATTTAGTTCTGCAAGAACAGCATCGATACTTCATCTTTCGTATACCTACGCTAATTGGCATGTACGGTTACTGTATGGGAATTCTATCTTATAATGCTGTCATTGTGTCTACCTTCTGGTATATCTTCAGTAATTACGCCAAGGTTTTAAAAATGGCCAGGTACTTTTTAAACATACGACTGTTAATGTTTGATATGAAATGTTTTTGAACTAAAATAATAATGTTTTTAATACAGGTGTAACAATCTTAAGGTGTACAACTCGATATTTTCTTTTGTCAAAGAAGTGAGGATTATTCGCAGCCATCAAATAATTCTTGCAATGACGAATGATTGTTTGTCATATTATTTTCCTCCAACGCAATCCGTCATCTACCGATGTACCATCTTCTTCTACTTCCTAGCGGTCAAATGTTCTTCGAAAATCGAGACATTATTCATTATTGCTTTCATAATTGCAAGTATATTGCTAACTGTAGTATGGTGTAGTGCATTATATTCTGCAGGAGAATTGCATCATCTCAATAGCAGCTGCAGACACACCTGGAAATCTGTACAGACAATTAATAGACAAACTAGAAAATACATCAAAATGATTTGTAAATCATGGAGACCAGCAGGAATTCGAGTTGGAGATTTTTATGTCATTGACAAAACTTCTATGGGTAGATATATCTTAAGTTGTCTCAGAGGAACAGTAAAACTCGTTCTAACACTGTGACATTTCTTTGGAGAGTGTTTTTTGAAATACATAACATTTTTGTATGTCATTTCATGGCGATGGGGTTTTCAAAATACATTTATGTTGTGTTCTTGGTCACAGAAAGACGTTTCATGAATGCATACTGTAGAATGTAGATATTGTTGCGAGCCAAGAGGCTAACAAAATCCAAGAAAATGGTTGTAAATTCACAAAATCCAGAAATATGGATGTAAATTCACAAAATCCGAAAAAATGCATATAAATTCACGGATTTCAAGAAAACGAATGTAAATTAACAGAATCAATACAAATTATTGTAAATTCACAAAATTCAGAAAAATAGATGTAAATTCACAAAATCCGAAAAAATACATGTAAATTCACGGATTTCAAGAAATGAATGTAAATTAACAGAATCAAAACAAATGATTGTAACTTCACAAAATTCAAGAAAATGCGAATATGTTGTGAATTATCGCCTTATTGCTGTTAATTTTTAACTACTAAAAGTGAGAGTCAAGTAATCTATAGTAATATAATAATATCACTTATACTTTCCTACATGTAATATTTGTACTTTGTATCCGTTATTAATTACTAGCCAATTTATAAATGCTTTTTTAACATTATTACTAATTAATCTGATAGTCACAGATATATAGTGGAACCAGTAATTATTTATAAAAGTATGGCTATGAAAAATCACAAACATAATTGCAAAAGGGGCTAGATATGTAAATAAAAGCAATATCTGTATCGAACAAATGATAATTATTTGTTTTTCACTAATTATCATTAATATTACTGCAATTACTGCGGGCTATGATTTAATTTCCAATCACATTTTTGTAACAGAAAAAGGAAATGTTCCGCACAAGATTTCAGTTCCAATGAAAACTAGATTGACTACCAGTAAAATACTGTTCTCTGAGAAATGGATTAATACTAGGATGGATTCTCTGAGAAATGGATTATTATTTGGGCGCCAATTATTTTAGAAAATGATAGTTCAAGTCTTGTAAGGTAGTTAAAAATAAAAGGGACGCCAATCATAGCCGTATATTGAGGGGATGAGCACATGGGAAATTGCCCCTCCACCCCCCCCCCACGGATGTCGAAAAAAAGAGAAAATTTTTGGAAAGAGGAGTAAAATTTTCCGTGCTTCGTGCGAAACGACATATTTCATAAATTTGTAGGCTAAAACCGCGAAGATTTTTGCGCTACGCGCGAATTGGAGAATTCGACACTATCAGAATAAAATGTGCCCCCCGAAAACTGAGTTATAAAGTTCTAAATACGGTCATGATACCAATTGTGACAATACAATATAACTGCTGCTTGCAGAAAGTATCTTAAATTGCAGTTTAGTCATTGTAAGTTAGATTAATGTTTGGCTTTATGAGCGTAAGTACTACTTACAAAGCTTTACATTTTCTGAAATTGAAAATTATGTAGTACGAAAATTAACTTCGTATCAATATTTGATTGAAAAATATTTGTCAACCAAATAACCGTTCTTGAATAAGTATGGGAAATATTCACTGTGAAAATTCAGCGGTTCAACTATTTCTTATAAAAGGAGGGCATGAAAAAGGCTGCCTTTTTGGGGGGAAAAAGGCAAAACGGAGCCTTTTTGCAGTGGCCACCGCCATCGATAATGTTCTAGGAACTAAAGATCCAATTGTAACTGTAATTGAATTTCGGTTTCAGTCAATAACATATTGCTAATTATTGTTTCCACTGCATGTCCGTACATTTTTCATTCAATTTAGTACGTAATTTACTGGAAAAGTCTATATTCTTGGGTGTTTGCATTATCTAATTTTAAAGCAAAAGGGCAAAAAGGCAAGCAAAAGGCAATATGGCAAAAAGTTGCCCTTTTCATTCCCTGTATAAAAGGTATATTAGGTACCTAAATATATTAGTAGTAGTACTATTAATAGTATTAATGAGCCTAAGGACACAATAGCATTGACAATCATTGGCATATCTTACAGTTTAATTTACTGCACTTGTTCAACTGCATATTAGAATTAGATGCATTTGAATAACATAATGACAAACACATTTACTGTTGGCTAGTTTTAGTTGTGCTCGGTAGTAACACCGAGTACTCGGTAGTAAACACCGATATACCTTTATGAAAGAAGGGAAGCTAATCACTAGTACCTTTACAATACAATACAATTTAGTACTTAATTTTTATACTTAAATTAAATTAATTATGTATCATTATTCTCTCAACGTAATAACCAATTACAAATATGTTAGTTGTTTGAAGGAATTTTAAAATCAATTTTTGGGGGGGGGGGGTCTCATTAGAATTACTTTGCAAATGTGTAGCCGTGGATGAGTATGCATTTTATATAATATACAAATGAATACTACAATTTTTAAAATCATAAATTATTCAGCGACGGAGGAAGTAACTGTAGAACTAGGAAACCTATAACCTGTCTGTCTGTCTATGTATTTATCTGCCTTCAAGACAATTTCTAATTAAAAGGTTTAAGACTTGAGATACTACATTAAAATTTTCTGTGCATATGTACGTCAATGAGCACATGTCACAGAAAAACCTGCGTCCCCATGATATATGCTATCTAAATGTCACTGTATATAATTCCTAAGTTTGCTTCACTCTTTTTCTGGGTAGAGAACTGACTTCCAACGAAGTACATACTATCATACATCTACCTCAGTCGTTTAATACTAACCCTCAATAAAACCTAAGAAAATAAATACTTATTATACTAGAAGTTAACTTTGGAGCCTCCATGTATAATATTTGTAGGAAATACATCTAAATATAATTGTAAAAACAATTTGATAAACAAATACAATTATTTTAATCTATTTGCTATGAAAATGTCTGTGAGCGTGGTTATCGCTCCTAAAACCCTCTCCTCCTAAAAAGTGCAGTAACTTTTCTTTATTTAGAAAAGTTCATGAGTACAGCATTCGTCATACCTTTGTCTCGCTTACAAAGTTAAAATGGAAGAATTTATATGGAACTGTTGAGATAAAGCCAAGATTTTGACAATTTAATTCCTCAATTATGGTGCCAATTGAGCTCCAAGAATTTATTTCGTTCAACGCAAAAATTTGCTATCTTTCAGGGATCTTTCCAATCCAATGGAATTTTGAGAGCGAAAAACTTGTAATTGTGACAAATTCATTAGCTCGTACACAATGGCACATGACAATGGCATCGATGTGGATTTATACTATTGCAATTCATGTTCGTATGATTTATGGGATTGTGACACGGGAAGATATTTCCAACTATTTTATGTGTTTAGCAGTTTTACTCACAGGTGTATTTTTTTCTTCTTTACTCATGGTTATCAAACTAACAGGGTATCATTTTATGCAGCTTACAAATAACTTCATGATTTATGTAAATAATTATCCAGGTAAAAACATAAAAACATATATTGAAATAAAATTTAAAAAATGCGTAGATACCTAACGCTTATTAACAAACTATAATATAGAACAAGAATAATATAATAGAAAAACCCTTTTTTCAGAGATTCAAGGAAGAACTTCTCCATATCAACGTTTCATTGCAAGATCAGCAAACTTAGTAACAGTTCTTCTTCCGGTACTAATTCTGTTTGGTTATATTCCATTCAAGAACAAAATAATTTTATTTCCTGTTAATTTACTTCTGCAAGAACAACATCGCTACTTCGTCTTTCAGATACCTGTGCTAATTGGCATTTACGTTTACATAATAGGAATCATGTCTTATAATGCTGTCATTGTGTCTACCTTCTGGTATAGCTTTAGTAATTACGTCAAGGTTTTAAAAATGGCCAGGTATTTTTTAAAGATGCTACTTTATTGCTTGCTATGAAAGATTTTTGAACTAAAATAATATTTTTTTAATACAGGTGTAATAATTTTAAGATCTACAACTCGATATTTTCATTCGACAAAGAAATACAAGTCATTCGCAGTCATCAAATAATTCTGGCAATGGCAAACGATTTTTTTTCTTATTATTTACCTGCAATGCAATCCGTTATCTATCGTTGTACCATCTTCTTCTACTTCCTAGTGGTCAAATGTTCTTCGGAAATTGAGACTTTATTATTTATTGCTTTCATATTTGCAAGTATATTGCTAACTGTAGTATGGTGTGGTGCATTATATTCTGCAGGAGAATTGCATCATCTCAATAGCAGCTGCAGACACACCTGGAAATCTGTACAGACAAATAATAGACAAACTAGAAAATACATTAAAATGATTTGTAGGTCATGGAAACCTGAAGGAATTCGAGTTGGAGATTTTTATGTCCTTGATAAAACTTCTATGGGTAGATACATCTTAAGGTCGCATTCCATGGTTACAAAGCTTTCGAAAAAAATAAACCTTTCAACATGTTAGACGTAACTAGTGGAT
>JAAAYG020002541.1:2555-29533 GCA_009936455.2 Tomocerus minor
ACTGACTATATTATGCATGAAGATAGTGAGTACTGAGATGTAAAATTTCACAATAATACAATAATTTTTAGTATGTATTTACTTTTGTGTGTTTGAGGATATGGACAAACATCTTAAGTGTATTACAACGGACAAATGTTATTAAATAATTGTATATCTGTTATCATACGCATATTATGAGTACATGTTACACATACATTTATGTACTACATCTACAATAATGTTTACATACAGATATGAGTTCTTAGAAAACATTCACAGCTATTATCTGTAGGTTGAAAAGCTTTCTTCTAGTACACTTATGTACATAATACATTGACATTGACTTTATACGCATTTATGCCGTACTTAACTCTTTCACATTTAGTATGTTCTATGCATCGATTAACAGGGCATAACTTCTGCTTTCTGCAGCCACCCTGTTACCGTTACCTAATGGAATGATACTTTACTAGTATTATAATAACATTAATGTTGTTGATACTTACTCACATGTAAGCAAGTAAACTGTTCTACATTTTTTTGAAGGTACACAGTTACAAATTAATAATTTATTATATCTAGCTACTACATGACAATTATTCTGTAGTGTTGTTGATGTAGCAGTATGTATAATAGCAGATAGTCTGTTGGTAGTTGGGTTACCCATTCCGGGTATAATGTTATACACATAAAACATCTATTACAATGCAATGTTATTATACGTAGAGGTAAGGTAGCTTTATGTATTCAATAAGGGTAAAAGTGATTGTACTATCGTAGTGGGGTGGTGTGTGACTGTGCACTCGTCGTGCCCAAAAGAGCTGCATTACCATTCTTGATCTGAAATATCCAAACAACAATAAATAAAGAAATTGCACGTCAAAAATACCATGATATAGCTATTTAACTGCAGGGTTGTCCATTTACTTATTAGTTGACTTATCATTTTCACCATGTAAATTACATTTTAACTTTTTGCATATAAATAGCCCACCAAAACTCATTTCACTGATAGCAACTTTCACCAAGAAGTGAAAGTTCATAGAAAAGACGTGAAAATCGTTTGCGTAAGCTATTTAGGTGAGAACAATTGAAATGTTTTATTTTAATGATGAAAATGGTTTGCTAATTAATTTGGACAACCATGCGTTTATGTCTTTGTACTCTAAAGTAAAAATGAAAATTATAAAATAAAAACAGGATGATAACGGACCATGTATTTATTTACCTGTGTGGAAAGATTGATTCTGTTTGAACTTCTGGAAGTGGAATCCGTTTTGGAGACCTCAACTCTGAGAGTAGTGCAACAAGAACGACTGGTCAACACGGCCTAAGCAACACAAGAAGTTACAGTCAAAATACATTTGAAAAATATTATGTACATATATATAAAGTTTGTGTAAATGATAATAATAGAAAAAAAATATTATGTGCAATATGATATTATTATAGTGTGTATAAAATAAAGTTATACCACATAAAGTTGACTAGTATTTGTCACGGGTGAATTACATTCACGAAAAGTTAATACATTCCAATTTAAGGCAATATAGTGGAATGAGAAAATGATGAATGAGCAGAAAGAAAACTTACTTTGAATCCAGAGCGATATTTCTTGTTGAAGAATGCGTAGAGTATTGGCTATTTGGAAAAGAGATGAAAGTTAAACCTTATTGGGGTAGGCATAGGATTCGCAAAAGAACAGTTAATATAAATGATTACATTGATGCAACTATTAGAGCTGCCGAGCCATTGGGCCATAGGGGTGATTGTTCTGATTAATTGATCTTCCCATTCCGTTGGCTGAGGGCCAAACTTAACTCTCGTGAAAATGGCATACAAGGGAAGCCAAGACAATGCAAACAGAATAACTACCAGGAGAAGCATCTTGATTACTTTCATTTTAGATCTGTAACAGTATTTAAGATGCAACGGATTCATTCATACCATAATAACCGTAAAACGACTTACATATTATATTCTATAGCATACGAAAGGACGGAAAAGATGCCTAGTGCAACTAATGGCTAATATCGTGTTGAATCATAATAAGAAAGTAATTGGAATCTCATCGCCTTATCAAACCTTTGCACCAGGAGCTCTGTCGACAAATTCTTAGTCTCTTGTGGAATTTTTCGCATGGATACCTTGCGGAGGATTAATGCATAGCATATTGTTATCAAAATCAGGGGAAGCAAGTAGCACAAGACTAAGTGAGCTACGATAAAGTAAATATTCCCAAGTTGTGCATCTGGCCATTTCTCCGTGCACACCTGAAATAATTACAACAAAAATCAGCATTAAACCTTGATTGTAAATACAAACGTTAGAGTTACAGAGTTAGGCCATTTGATTTACAAAGTAAAAAGGATTTAATAAATGGCATGACTCAGATTGGGGTATTATGTTAATGTCAACGAAAGCATATTATCTCTCTTGTTCAGGGCCGGATCCAGATTAGCTTGCTTGAGCTTGGGGGCTCAAGCCCCCCCTCCCCCGAAATGCCGAGAAAAAGACAATATTTTTCGAAAAATGCTTAAATTTTCCGCTTGCTCTTGTTCTATAACTGTCAACACTAAACTCTTTGCGATTGTTGTATCATGTTTCAGAAAACAATGAATTCTCAAATGTACTCTATCATTTTTTACTTGCATTAATTTTCACATGGCAGCTTTAATTGCAATTATATTTGTGTCAGTAGAGTCATGAAATTCTGGAAATCATCAATAAAAATAATATTGACACACCTATCGCGTCGTCCTATTATTATGTCCAACTGCTGAGTATATCAATTTTTATCTTGCAAGAGTGCATTATACTTATTTGTCGTGCGGTAGGATTCTATTATTAGATTTGCAAAATCCTTGAACAGTTATAACTGTTTCGCATTTAGCAATAGAATAGTTTATGTTTCCCTTTTAATTTGCATATGATTAAACGGTTTGACTGAAACAAAGCGACAAAACTGTATCTCGCTGGATTGTCCTCATTAAAAGCCTATGTACTTTATCATATCACATATGAAAATATAAAGTGTTGCTAATATTTCGTATTTGATAAAGTGTGATTCAAGTGATACAGTATATAAACACATGGTTGTACATGTATAGTGCATAATAATTGAAATAGTAGAGTAAAGGAGTAGTACATCCACTAGGACAACAATTGCACTAATATAACAACAGTGAAAACCTCACTCACAACTCAAAGGAGTTGATTTCATAGAGTGAGCAAAAAGAGAGCCGCAGTTAAAATGCAATATTCCTTCATTAAAAAGCCATCATGCCGCATTTACTTTGCATAAATTGAATTAGTGTCCTATGGTGTCTGGTCGTAGTCTTGCATTCCATTCCGTTGGAAGTAGAAATGCAAAGTAGGAGAGAGGATGAGGATGATTATATTATGAGCATGTGAGTAAGAATTTCAAGAGAAATCTCAAAAAAGGGATTTACGTCGTAAGAAGATAGCACCCCAGTCTAGTAGAGAGATATCTAATTGTATAAGAATATCAGAAACACTAGCCATTAGGAAGGAAGTTAAGCCGAAGAGTTGTAACATTATTGTAGTTAGTAGTATAAAGCATGAATATATAGGGAAGACAATTGGTTCCTTGGACAAAGAAGGGAGAGAAGAGAGGATTCAGGAGGATCCAGATCCAGACTGAGGCTATTGGAGAGACATAATAATATATAACTTTGAGTCAAGTAAATTATTCCGTTTGACAAGGATGCAGTTTGCGATAACGACATTAGTTAAGTTCCAGCCTAGTCAATATAGGAAAAGAGAGAAAATTTGGTTGGTTGCTAAAGGAAAAGATACGGGTGCCTTGTCATAGACATGTCATAAACTTTCTATTGCACTCTCTCTTCCTCTTATTGCTCATATTCACATCTCTCTCTCTCTCTCTAAGTTTTACTACTGTATTAGATTCTAAAAGACCTTAGTTACACATAACCGGGAGGAAGGGAATAAACGGGATCTGCCGACTAATATTCCAATAGCACAAAGACACACACATCCTATCGCCCATTACTTACTATCAGTAAAACAAATTACTCTCCTTCTATTGTCGGAGCAAAACCAACAGAAAATACTGAAATAGCACTCAAAATGACTAATGCCTACATAATACATAGAAATAGAACTTTGCACATTTCCCACTACATATTTATAGGGATTTCCCTTCATTTCCTTCAACTCATTTTATACTTCTGTCTCTCTCTCTCTCTCTCTTCTCCTCCACTCGTCCGGACAAATTCTATACACATGACTTCGGCACACTACGTACACACACAACATCCCAGATATTATTATGACGAGTATTATCTGCCCCGAAATGGGTCATGAATTTATAGACTAACACTAGTACATTAGATAATACTAACAAAATTCTAAACAACAAGATACTACAGTGTAGCAGATACATACCATTATTACAACCACTACTACTGTACTACTACATGTCCAAATTCCTATAAAACAGACAATCAAATTCTATGTACAATGTTCCCTCTATATACATTCCCTACATTCATAACAATATCTATTTTCAACACAAACGAAACAAGAGCAGAATGAAAATGAAATGCTCTTACTATTAGCTACTATTTACTATTCTCAATATGATACGCTTCTAAAAGTACAGCCATTCAGACCACAAGGCTACTAATGATAACTAAATTCTATCTCGATTGCTCATGTTGAAACTAAAAGGACATTAAATGAAATTACTGTTAATGTGTACACATCTACTATGTACATATGTATCTACAATGTAAACTATAGAATTCAGACAAGAGAGCTCTTGCACACTGTAGACTATTTCTATGTGTTTATATTTGCCATTGCTATCCCTAATTTAATTAAAAGAGACGCTTTGTTTGCTTGAAAAACAATATCTGCACTATTGGCCTTTGCAGTTGTTTTGTATACTTTATGTACTAATAATTTATAACGAGAGAATTATAGGGAAATGGTTAGTTTTCACAAGGTTAGTTTTTGACATGCGAAGGGTATCTGTATGAGTATATTTTACTACCTACCATTGAATCACTCTGGGGCATCTTGCTGTTGAGAGGCGTCAGCTGGAAGAAAATGGCCCAAGGCAGGGTAACTGATAATGACCACGACCAAATGATGAAAATCAAAAGTCGGCAACTTCTGGAGGAGATCTGACACTTCATTGGATGACAAATTGCCAAGTAGCGTTCTATGGCTATGGCTATCAGAGTGTCGATGCTTGCTGAAACACTGACACCTTGTAAGTACGGTACAATCTTGCAAATCCATTCTCCCAAAATCCAAGCTGAAATCAACAAAGAGAAATTACACTCAATTAGTCATCAAAATCATTTTACACTTGAGCCAGAAAATTAAACAAAGAAATTATTTACAGTAATGCTATTCTCGTTATTCTGCCATGTGTTCTACGTTTCTTTTGACACTTGATGCCAAAAGCAATTTGACTTAAGAATAACTATACTAGAACATAACGCATTCATCTTTGATACTCGGGTTACGATTAGCGATTGTAGTTGTAGAAATGAGCATTTTAAAGTGTGACTTTTTTAATGAGAATAATACGGATTTCCCGTATATTACAGAATTTTAGAAGATCATCGCTCTTAGAATATCTTATGATCACATCGCATTCCAAATTCCCAAGAAATATTTCCATTCAAGTGTACTAATACCAGAAATAATGACACCAAGTGAATCTACCAAATTTATGTTTAACTATTTATCTATGATATTCGTAATTCAATACAAGGTATACTGCTACCTCATTTTTTCAAAATCTTGAGATTCTTTAACTGATCAGGATAACAGTGATCTTTGCTATATTCAAGCATTTTAAATTGTCTGAACTAAGAATACAATTCTCAGAAGTCTTGATGTAGGTAGCTTTAGGCAATTATAATAATATAATAACACGCGCCACATTATTCCCATTTTGGAAAGTTTTTCCGTTAGCATAGTAAAGCCGTAGAGAAGACAATGGTAGATCTGATGAGTTGATAGTCATGAATATATGGCTCATCTTGTCATAAAAATCCAGGATTCTATGTAAAAGGAGATGGTTCGGGTGCGGGTAGAGTAGGAAAATGTGAAACCGAACCCAAAGTGGAAAGTTATACATAGTTATAAGTAGGTTGACTGGCTGACATGACAAGACAAGTGTTGGTTGACGACAAATTGTGAACACGAGGCAATGCGACTTAAAGGAGCCTTAACTAAAGCAAAAGTGTTCTTATTCCTCCTCTTGTTAATGTCGCTACTAGTTCAAGTTGCTATACATAGTTGTCTTAGTTGTTTAATAGGATGAGTTGAGAAGGGAAAGGGTAACGGAGCGAGGAAGTGGAATTATTATCTCGGCTATTTTCTCATTGGTATATTTTCCTGGTTTTTGCTATAGTCCATTACTTTGTTTATATCTACCTATCTAAATGTGTAAAACTACGTACAAATATTATGTTCATTTGAGGAAGCATAAAAACATTATTATATTAGCCTCTTCTCTCTTCCTGCTCTTTCATTGCAGGTTCTTCAACTCTGGTTCTCAGGCTCTTGTAAAATGTGGATAATCTTGAAATCTGTAACTGTTATAGGAAAGTATAAAAAGGAAGGAAGGAAGAGAGGATCTCATAGTTAAACTAGGTGAGGAGTCTAATAAGATAGCAATCTGTAGCTTTGTGCATGTGAGTAGCTACCTCTGAAGGTCTGAAGGGTTATAATAATATATTATGGTATAGTTAGCAGCTGATTATGTAGTGCGGATGTGGTACAAGGGTGAAAACACGAGTAGGAACAGGCTGAATGTTGTTTGCGTGGAACTTGGCATGTCAAATGACATAATATTATAAAATAAACTGCCTGTAGTTTCCCCTGTCAAGTAACTTGTCAACAGACGATAAGAAAGAAATAAGAATCCATTTCCAGAGGCAGTGAGCCAGCCAGCATCAACTAACTTTCTTAGCAACAACGTCAATACCACTGCAAAGTAGGTACACATATCTGTTAACACAACCTGTACACAAGGTACATACATATATCTCTCACATATATCCTTCATGTAGACATCCTCTCGTTTTTATAACCTTTAGGATCATGTAGAGAAATGCAGAAGACACACTTCTCCGCCTTTTCCCATAAAATCCTCACGTAAAGTCACGGAAAGGAAACGCACTCTTTTTGCACAAACTACAAACGCATCTCGCTCGGCATCTCTACTCATTCTGAATGGGAATTGCGTAAAGTTAAAGGAGACAGGACAAGAAGAGGCCAAATCAACTTTTATGGCAACCTAAGTATTCCCTTTACCTATATAGTAGTTATATAGACTAAAGGGCTCTATATAAAGACAGAGATGACTCCTTGATTTTACTTTTACTATCAGTCAGTTGTTTTAAGCCATTCTTCCACGCGCTCCACATTCTAGCCAAGGAAAAGTAATCGTGAGACTCCGTTTCAAGTGCCTATACATTACTCCTCCATGCGTTCATCATTTCTCCCGGATATTATAATAAAGCAAAAGTTAACTTCACTTAAATAAAGTCAATGAAATAGATAAAGTACTCTTTGGCCGAGAACTTTTTTCCTGACAAGTACATTAGGTTCAAAGGAAATCTGTACATAATATTCTTGGAAGAGCACTCTCTCAATATAATATTTTTATCTTACTATGAAGGATAGTTGAATAAGTAACGTATCTCACAAAAAGACGTCTGTTCCTTACGACACTATTTATAATATTGGAAGAGAGTATATATAAAAGGAATGCGTGTACGTAGTATCTATATACACTTTGCTCCTCTTCCTCAAAAGTTACTTAAGGCTGTCTGTTGGTGGTGGTTGGTTTGTTCTCTGTGACCGTGTTTGAGTTTGTGTTCTTTGACTCTTTGCATCGTGTCTAATGCTAGCAAAGAGCCTATGTTGTCCCATAATAAATCCTTGATGCTCTTTAGCTTTCCTATTTCCAACTAAGTGAAGGAAAGTAAACTTTGTAGCAGAGAGAGAGAGAGAGGAAGGAAGGGGAGAGAAGGAGGATGAAATAAAATAGAGTTTTAGAATACTATACGCTAAGTTTATCGATTGTTTAACTCGGGCAGGGAGATACTTACTTAATACTACTTCATCCCTTCTCTGAACTCAACCGAACCTTAACTCAAGTGATGGAAAGATGGGAATTGGCTGGACACACTTTCTCCCTTTCCCTCAGTGAAAGTCCAAAGTGTAAAAAAGAAAGTACTTATCGTTAGTGTATTCTTCTGTTTGTTTGTTTGCGCTACTTTACACAAGAGCCCAAATGCTGACGATTTTACTTTCTCTTTTCACTCTACTCACAATATCCTACGGTCAGAAATACAGAATAGAGACCCATGCTACTATTTTGCATACGTAAGACACTTTCACAAAAGAGTGTCATTCCCAACTATCTCTTTCCTTCATTTTATGAACAAATCCGCTACAATAGAAAATAAAAGACTGGCAAAATAGCATCACTTTTTAAAATACGTTTTACATAGCATTACGAAATACAAAGCTGGCTTATTGTGAGACTAACAGTCTTCGTGTAAAAAGAGAGTGAGAGAGAGAGGAAAGGCACAGCCTTTTGCATTTACTCAGTTACATGCTGAAGGAAATGCTTTTATTGCTATCTCCAGTGTCAAGGAAGGGCTAAATGGATTCTTCTAGTGTGGCAACTGATATTCAAGGAAACTTTTCAAGTTTGACCAAAAGACTCAACTTTCTTACTCCAACAACAGTAAAAGTAGGCAGCCCATTATATATGTACGAACACTTGTGCCCCGTGTTTTCCTTAACTCTCTCACACCACTTTCAACTACTGGATATGTTATGTACAAATATTTACATGTTCTTGGTAGGCAGGACATATCCTATTTTTAACATACCTAGTTGTAAAAGATATACAAGCGTATAGTTAGCGTTAAATGGAATTAATTGCAATCTCTATTATCAACTTCGTAAAATAGTGTTATCTATCAAAGAGTCAATATGAAATAATAATCACATAAATATTGCAACCAGATTATAATGTCTTTTGTATATGATAGACTGATATACGACATATATGGATCATTTGGAATAGATTGCGATGATAAAAAAATAGATGAATTTGTTAGATTATAAATAAATCGCCAATGAATGACACGTTTTAAATTTTCGGCACTCAATAGTGATACGATCCTAAATGCTTTATAACGTATAATGACATCATTAAGCAAGGCAGCCTTGAAAAACATTTAAAAATCTTTTTTGTTGAAAGCATAATATTTACAGTTACTTATCCAGCCTTTTTTAAGCGTTACACAGGGGACGCGTATATTTAGGCATGTCTATTATTGGCACTTAAAGTGAAGTTCTCATGAGTGAGTGAAAACAATGGCCTTGCGAAGGAAGTAAGATAAAAAGGCAAATAAATTATAGAGAATTTTTCTTCCACGTACTTGCACAGTACATAGATTTAGCATTGGAAATCCGTAACACAAACAAAACAGAGAGGCAGACAGGTTTTCTGTATCGGACCAATTCATCTGCTCTCATTTCATCTCTGACATTCGACTTATGTATTTGTTGTACTTTCCTGATGATTTAGTGCTAAACTCTTGCACTTATGATATGGCATAGGATGGGAGATAAAATGGAAGTATACACATTTCGTGGTTCCGTTTCCTTTTCTTCTGTTATCTTTGAGTTTGCGGATAAGAAAAAGTCAAATATATTATGGTCATCTATCTATCTGATTGTGAATTCAATTCAGTTTTTTAGCATGTCTATAGATGCTCTGATTTACTTTCAGTATTATTGTCCTGAATTGAATTAGATAAGCACTTCGCTTTTTGATACAGTAATTTAATACTGCATCCTACAATCCTACAACAACAATATATTTCAGAGATGCCTATCTAATACCAAAAGAAAAAAAAACTGTCCCTATATTTGAATATTGAAGCCAATTCCTTGACATCTCAATTTCCTTTCACTGCAAAACTTTTCTGTCAACGTCATCGCAAAAAATGCGATTCAGAAAATCATGTGCATTCTATAGGTTAGCTATTATAAGTGTGTGTAAGTAGCCAGACTAGAATTTTTAATGCATTATGCAAATTATTAGCTGAGACGTAAGGGAATAGTTAAGTCGTCCATGGACATAAATGTCATTTTGAAATAAGAAAGTCATAAAAATAAATGCGTCGAGCTAATGTTAATGCGGAAGTTTTTAAAAGGAGGAAAGAAAAAGAAGTTGATTCATCTCATTGATTTCTATTCACTTTTAAAGATATTTACGAGAGGTTCACACCTCTTTTCTCGCCGTTTTATCACTTCTTTTCTACTGAAATTCTCCCTAGGGAGTGTTCATTCCTCGACTATATGTTGTTTAAGATGGTGCGCTTGTATTTCAGAGGAAATAAGGCTAAGAACTCTTATGAGCTCTCCAGGGAGCAACTTCGCTTTATCTTAACTACAACCAAAATCCTCGGCTACTTGCTTCTCCACGGATAGTAATGGATTCTGTACACATTAGAAAAGGGATTTCTTTCCCTACTTTTATTTTTAAAGCTGACGAGAACAGCTTTACGTACAATATGTGGATATTTGATCTTTAGTATCAATATACAATTTTATGACTACTTACTCGTACCGTTAGAAATAAAAACATCTAATATACAACCCGCCTACTCAAACACACATGAGAATCATTTCATGACCATTTTCATTGTACAGATTCCCCGTGTAAATAGAAAATGTATGATGTGATGATACTAATGTCTGAACTCATTAGCAATAAAACAACATCTTTTCTCGACATCCTATCAATTTCGTCTAGCCAAATTTACAAAAATACATTCATAAAGTCTGAGAATTGTCTAGTCTACAAAATTCAAACATCTTCACAATTTGTTCATCTTTGAAAAGTATTGATTTCGTTTACAGTTACGATCTCATTTAGACTGCTATCTCTACATACTCAACAACAGTAAATACATCCTCAACAAATATGTAAACACTTGAACGTATTTTAATACGTTGATATCTGAAACTTTCACAAACTACTTACATAACTTACATTTTCAACATGTTAACGTATACAATAATGTTATATAAGATGGTTGTTTTTTTACTAAATATCTTCTTGTAATCGCAACCTACTTAGTTCTTAAGTTCCAGGAATACATTCTTCCCAAACGGATTGTATTATAAAATAAACGGAATAAGTAGAATGCTAGTGATTGCAACCTATTGTCAGTAGATTCTAAATATACATTTTATTTAACAATAGCGTGTCATCTTATTTCATTGTACTTCAGATGTTTATATTGAAAAATGATCTGTATTTATTTGACTAAGCAAAAAGCAGTAGAGGATTTGATGCAAGAAATGTCCCTTTATTAAATAGGCTGCTATATTTACGACTTTACGAGTGGAGCATGTCGTAAATTTTTAATATTGTATTATTTGGATGTATAATAAGGGCTAACTTTGTGCTAGTGACTCATGCAATTGACTTAAATGGATTGCGGTAGCACCATCACATCTAAAAGAGACTGCTGCAGACGTCGACAGTATGCAGATATCAATACACATTTCATTTACATAACATAACCTCACCCAATATGAACTGGAATGTTTATGTTTAATATTATTGTAGCATAAACTAGAGTGACAAAGTCATAAAATTCAATTGCAAGATGGAAACGGGTTTGAGAACCAAATATTGACGGCATTTTTTTCTAGTTTTTTTTTGATATGACAAGATCATAGTAAAAGAGTGGCTCCAAGTGGGCTGCACATACTGTTAATATGGGAAATGGAATTAAGTATTATATTTTATGATGTCTTCAATTGATTTGATTTACGACTTAGTCGATTTGAGTCTTTAGAACTGCAAAGCTTCGTTAAACGTGTATATGCTACCCACCCTTAAGAGTAAAAGTACAACTTGTAAGACTTTCCACTGTACAGTATCATGCCCTTTAATTTGTTAGCAAAAATTAGCAAACTCAATTGCAGTTAATTTGTCAGCATATCTACATAATTTATTTTTACTCTCTGTCTGCTCACAATTGACCGTATAATGTTAAAAATTGTGTTATGTGATATGACAAAAAGTAAACAGCTTTAATAATCAAATAATATTGAACATACATAGCTTGTCGAGTTCTCGCTAATACTGGTAAATCATGTAAATGTATACGACAGACAGAGACATGACTGCAAATAATTAATTCTCTAGCCTCTGGGGGCACAACTATCTAGCATAACACCTTTTTACAACATGAATATAAATTATTTATTGTAAAATGAATTTTATTACATTTTATACGTGGGCTTCTTTCTAGTAGATAATGTGTGTCTATGTCTAATCTAATGATTTCGTCTTGTAGCGTAGCTCTAATTATTAAACAAATGAGAGCAAAAAATGGAAACACCCTCTGTTCTATCTGCCAGTTTTTATAATTCTATAACTAACTATGTATACACTTTATGTCAGTTTACTTGTTAACCAACGTTTATTAATTTTGTACTGCAATTTGTTTGCAGTGATTTTGGGCATAAGCTAAACAAATTAGTAGAAATGACGGGCAAAATCATGTAGATGATTGCAAACTTCAATTCGTGAAGATGCTGACAAACCCCATTACAATCTATAACTTAAGATTGTGAATATAATATACAGTACAAATATACAAAACACTAACGGTTCAAATACAATCTTTATAGTAGTGTACCAATAGCACATAAGTTGTGGTAGTAAGGTTACCTAATACCTAATTTCAATTAGACTCATAAATGTTTCTTATCTGTCTCACCTGTCTACTAGATCTTCATGATATGTAATTTAGAGGATTAGACGTGTGAGTAATTGAATCCTGCCTATTTAGAATTTCTATATTTTGCATTTTAATTGAAATAACTTCCAATCCCTATCCTTTTAAGGGGAACAGAACCCGTAACTTTGTTGTAAAGAAGTTTCACAGATAGAAAATGTTTTAATATTACTGGATCTTCTATAGGTTTGGTGCACTTTGCACTGCTATACCATGTAAAAATAATGCATCGAATATATGTATGATTTAGCTGATAAGAAGCAGAGAGATAGAAACTGATAGCTACAAAAGAAACCAAATAGCAAAGTGCATAATGCGTAGGTATTGCTATCTAACGTAGGAGATTTCGGACATGTCAAGTGGATAATAGGTCAGGTTGGCGATCTTCAACCTTTTGCTTGCACACTATCTTGCAACTTT
This sequence comes from Tomocerus minor, assembly GCA_009936455.2. Classification (NCBI taxonomy): domain Eukaryota; kingdom Metazoa; phylum Arthropoda; class Collembola; order Entomobryomorpha; family Tomoceridae; genus Tomocerus; species Tomocerus minor. The sequence continues at coordinate 15,809 of JAAAYG020002541.1, forward strand.
GGTCTTGAGGCAAGTGAAGTGAAACCGAATTCCTTTTTTATTCACGTAGAAGTGGAATTAGGGTATTGTCCACCAAGATCGAATTTCATCCACCCAGTGGATAAAATTGGACAAAATAAGGGTGAATAACATAGAAGTACTGGTGCCCACATACCGTCAACTTTCTGTCTCATTTCATTTTTCACTATGCAATCTAAAGTTGCAGACTTCAACAAAATATATACCAAAATTCTAAAATATTGTCCGTAAACCCCAATTTCATTATGTTTCATATTAGTCATGTCATACTAAACAGTCCAATGTCCCAATTGACTGTTTAGTAATGCAAAGTACTTACTATAATGCATATATTAAGTAATGTTCATTTAAATGTATATAACCCTATTATTTAGCATTACTTTTTTTCCTTTTAGGCATGTGTATAATACTCGTATTAAGCTATTTTACATCCCGTAAAAGGCATACAATGATAGAATTTTATGCTGCGCCCTTTAAATAGAAATGTAGAAATACAAAATAAAGAGCATAAAGTTCGAAGTAAGTGCTAATAATAGTGTAGGCAGTTCCATTCATATTAAAATGACTTTAATTTCATCCATTCACTATCCACCTGAATGAAATTGAAGTGGATAAAACCAATTTTGTCCAATTTATCCTTCCTCTTTCCTCCACGTCAACCCTGAGTGGAATCTATTCCACGAGGTAAAGGTGCACCATTACCATTACACGGCAAAAGTACAATTGATTAAGACCTTCCATTATATAAACACAGCAGTCATATTGCGTGCTATGACCTAAGACTCTTGGCGACTATGACCTAACAGCATTTTCCATTTTCCAAATTTGAATCTACAGTCTATGTACTTGCTATTCTATACAATGGAGAACACTTTTTGAAGTACATCTACAACAACCGCTAAAATGTATTACCTATTATGTGTACTGTGTTCCTGCTCAATGTAAGTACGTGGGCACGTATCACGTACCCCTATAAAAACTATAAATACCTATATACGTCAGATCTTCATTCTATATGTACATATATGTAAAAATAATCATCGATAGCTTATATTACGCCATATAAGTACAAGGATTTCTATTTTCCTACTTCTATGCTCTTTATAAATTGTGTTGTATGTACCGACTACTACCGAAGAAGTACGCTAATAGGACATACTTCACAAGAATTGCCTCCACAAATGCACCATGCACGTAATCTCAAAAATGCATAAATTTGTAATGCATAATTTTCACCAATTAATAAAACCGTAATTAGTTAGTACTACTTTCTTTAAAAAACAGACTTAAAAGTATATATTTATGTAGATATAGTCTATAATATCAAATTAAATTTTCCGATGAATAGATATCAATGAATGTAAGTGAATATTTCATAAAAGTTGCGACAAGTTTATATAGAGCAATCATAAACAAGTTGATGCTTGCTACTTAATGCTGCTACCAAAAAGCTATAAAATAATCAGATTTGGTTAGACCGGAGGAAGGAAGGGGCAATTATTTTGCAGGACAGTGTGTTTACTGTTGGTTTTCCTTGCCTTCGTGTTCAATGTGAATATGGTAAAGTTAGCAAGTGATATTTACGAGTGCGAGGGCGAGTAGGAAGGGATATGGGTGCACTATCACGTCTTCATATCTCGGATATGTATGTATATGCATGTTAGGTACTTAGGTCTAAACGCCGTATGTACAAGTGAGGAGAGGATACTAAAGACAATCGTACATGACTTAACTGACTATAGACGTCCTATCAGAGGGAAATTATTAAAGAAGACAAGACAAAAGAGCACAACAAGACAGCTCTCATTGGAATGGCTCCAATTTGGCATGGCTTGGCTCTGGACAGCCACTACTTACTACAACACTCGCTCTCCCACTCCTACTACTTATCTACCCACTTTGTAGTTTCAACAATCCCCGTATTTTCTGCCAGTCAAGACTCAAGTTCCTAACTGCTAAAATGCTTTCCCGTCTAATTGCTTTATGTGCCTACTTTCAATTTTAAGCTCACTCAATGCCCTCCCTCACAGACACAGAGTTTAATTGCTAATCAGATCACAAGTGACAGTTAGGTGCACTGCTTGAGATCATTTTATTGCTTATTGGTTGCTCTCTGTCTCTTCTAATGCATTTTTTTCTCGTTATCTGCGATTGGGAGCAGGGGCAACCACCAAATCAGCTTCTTCCTATTACTCTCCATACACCCCTCTTTCTATATAATCATCAATGCATAAGTTATCAGATTATAGCACTCTTATCAACCACCTATAATATGGTTACCTATCACATTTGCATTTTGCATACATAAGCATAATTATATTTCCAAAAGACATCTGAAGTTTAGAAAAAGACATTGCGGTAGGTACAAGGTACTAATTATTAACCTTGTTACTTGTTATTATACTACGCAAAAAAATAATTTTAGATTGCATAATTCCTTTCATTAACCATTGATGAATGAATTTAGGATAATTTCATATAGTCAAAAGCCAATTAATTATCACCCTGTAACATTAAAGTGTGCATTTACTCTACAGTAGTCAATTTTTGTGTAGCCTAACAAACAAATAAGGCAGAAGGCCGAAATTAACTGAAGGTTGCTGTAAAAATCTTCAAAATTTGACTTTGGCTCTACGGAGGTACTTATATAGATATACCTAAAGAAAATGTGACACTACTGTAACGGCTAAATAATGGACTAGAACCATAGTAGCACACAAGAGAGCTTTCTAACTTCATTTAACTCATTCTGACAAAAAGTCTAAAGGGAACAACGGGTCAAAATGCTGTAAAAAGGCTACCAAATGTTATGCATAGAAAAAAATCTAGTTTATGAAAAGTATTTACAAGTAATAGAACGATTACTAATTTTCTGTTAACTTTTGTACGTAAGATTAACGAACTTTCAACTTCATCAGTAAGTATCGCCGAGAAGTTGTTTTTGTAACTACCTGCTATTATTTCATCTATATGAGTAAATCTATACCGAAGTGATTCAATTCACGGCTGGAGGATTGGGTAGTTGTACATAAAGAATTTAATTGTGGTTTCCCTTATATTTCAATTTCCTTATACTCATGGAATTCGATCACTATACTGAGTAACATCATTATTTTCGTGTTTTAATTACATGATTAAATGAGAAGTGTCAGAAATTACATTTCTGAAGTGTCTACCGAGGTTGTCTAAAGTATAAATGAATGATGACAGCTTTCCTCCTATAGATACCCCAGAGAAAGCTGAATGAAGCCATATGGAAAATTGCTAGCCGATTTCGATGATAATTTTGAGAAAATGTAAAGAATGACGTACGTGTAATGAGATTTGACAAAAGTGTGGCAGGGAGACAGCAGACGAGGACAAGCAAATCCGCCACTACGAGATTTAGTAGAAAATAGTCTGTGACACACTTTTTAGTGCGAATGATTACAAGGGCAACAATAGAGTTGCCTATAAGTCCCGAGACCAACACGACTAAATAGATAACACTCCAAAGGGCACTGACAGGGAGAGAGTATCTCCAGTATGGTTCGTTCAACACCATGTCATGTCAAATTTACTGGAGATACACACAGAGAAACAAATTTCGTTACTTCATTTCCATGTTTATCAGATCGAACGACTAATAACTTAGGACACCGTTTCATGGACGTCACAATCTGTTACACCATCTTCTCCATATAACCAGTGCACACTATAAACCAGAGTTAATTAAACTTCTAGAAAACCTCGTACAAAAACAAAGTGACAGCACTATTACTGTTCACATCGTATGCATAGCTAACGATAAGTAAAATTAAAACAGATTTCCAATAGTTTCCTCTTCAGAGAGAAATTATACATGATTCGCTAGCTAAAAATTGTTCTATTATTATTCACATCCCAGTTTCTCTTTATAGTTCTCATGCAGTGTCAAAATCTCATCTGCTTTCAGTCCCTACAACAAACCTCTTCTACATAATTATTTATTAATTTTATCACATTTGTACAGTGATTAATACACAACTGCATTAATTACAAATGTTCTGTAAACAATTTGTAGCTAATCACAAATAACGAGTGCACAAGTGTAGCAAATACTAAATAATAAATGGAAAAACAAATGAAAGTAGTCTGTATCGAAATGTAAAAGTCTCATCTTTGAAAAGATAATTAGGGAGATAGAAGAGGAGAACAACATGAGAAGGATGACACTGTTGGAGTAAAACAAATCAAATCAATCACTATGCTCAAGTGAGTTGTCAATAGATTACAAATTGATTTAGATTGAGAAGTGAGTTGTATGTATTTTGTATGTGTTGGTGTTAACTAGAAATAAGTTGAGTGTACTGAGTGGATATCCTTCTGCAAGTGCTCTAGAAAAGATTGTAGAGAAATTTTTCCGGTTTGCTTACTGACATAGCAAGTGGCTGTTAGTCACTGTGACTTTGTTCTGGCAGAAACAAAGAGGCTGAAAAGTTCTTGTTGCTTGTGGGATAGCTCTGATATGATTCTAAAGAAGTAAGTAGAAGAGTAGAGAAGAGAAAGAGTGAGGATTGCAATTGGAAGTGGTAGAGAGAGACAGAGAGACAGAGGCGAGTGGTAGTATTGCATGGTAGGTAGTGGAGGACACACATTTAGTAAAATCATGCCCCACGACCACGATAGGATAGAATGAGGCATACCACCGCAAATACAGATGGGAATACAAAAGAGCTGCCCTCCTATACTCTCGTCTTCTCAATCCGCTCCTCTTCCCATCTCTTTCTTTGCTAAGCCATCTCATATCCCAAGTCTTAACCCGACTTATCCCTACTAACCCAGTCCACCAGCCTTGCTCAGCCGTATAAATCCACTTCGCTCTTATATGAACATCATCCATTCTCAAGTCCTTCACCAACTTCCCTCGTAATAACTAACTACGCTATTCATGGACTTATATCATTATTCCTCATAATTATTTTCATGATATTGCATACATAACATCCGAAGTAATCTAGATAATTAGAAAAACACAAGATGCATCACCAATAGCACAATTTGAAAACATTGGCATACTTCGCATACATAACATGCATAGAGAACATAATAATATATTATGCATAATTAAAATGAATTGATTTAAATACATATTTGTTTCTCACTGAAAATCGGGATTTTAAGGCTGAATTGTCTTGTTAGGTAGCGCAAACGGGAGCATTTTTGTCAAAAAACCTTTTAGCAAGTAAATAGGTTTCAACAAGACATTAGTTTAAACATTTCCTGCATTAAGTTTCACTACTGCTACATTTCTTGCTTTTTAGCCTACCTTTTCTTTCCCTCCGTTTCTTTTCATTCCTTTCCATTTGCCTCCCTTTATTCCATTCACAACAATTCTCTAAATGTACACACTCATTGCACTCTCTGCTCTATTGATTAGTTAGAAAGAAGCTCCGAAAGTAAGTACATGGAAAACGTCCTGACCTAGCTCTAACAATGCATATACATGCATTAAACATGAGGAGCTTAGCAGACGCTGCTACTAGGCTACATAAAAGCATCTTAGAGATGCTAAAATAAAATTTAAATACTATTTTGCATACTAAGACTCTTTTTGTTCAAAAAAAATTCAAAATTACCAACAGATGCAAAAATGAAATGCTAAATCCTCCTGCTTATTTTCCCCCTAAGTGTATGACTAAAGATTTATAGGTTTGAATATGGAGATATTGAAAGGCAGAGACTATATATAATATAACAAATACTCCAGCTATATACGACTACGACACTATACTACGTGAGCTATGTATAACTTTCATGTATATATTAGAAGTAGAGGAGTTATAATCGGGATAATAGATTTGGAAATGCAGCTAACAAAAGTTGCAGTTTTAAATGAAATTTCAGCATGAATTAAGGATGAGAATGATGAAAGACGAAAGAATGGTTGGAGTGAAACTGAAACGTAATGTGCATCCCATTATCCTTGACAGCTAATAATGGAAATAGACCATATTAAAGAGAAATTTATTGTAGATATTACACAGGCATCTGGAGCCCATTAATTTATTTTCAATTTCATAGCAAGCGAGCAATGTACTGGTCCATGATAGTGTTTATCTAATGCAATTCAACCACACAACCACATTCCTCATTATAATTTCAGAGAGAAGTAAACCGTATAACAAGTTGAGACACAAGTCACAACAATAATAGCAACTTTTCTATAGAAATACTATCTGCCTATGCATGCATACATTAAAAAAGGCTCGGCCTTGCACAATTATTACTTATTTATATTCTTCGAGCCGTCTCCTCTTCTCCATGACCTGTTACAATACTCATTGAACAATGTATCTTCTATCTAATAACCTATTCCACTACCAACTGTTTCGAAAAGAATATCCGAATAATTTTGGCTTAACTCTGCATATGGCGTATGTACCTCAACGAATTCATTTTTCAGAGGAAGAATCCTTATTAAAAATTGTCGCTACAGATAAGTGCGGAGATTGAGCTGACGGCGTAGTAAACGAAAGCCGAAATGCTGAATACGACAGGAAAAAAATAGGATGGATTTACTAGAGTGCTCTTCAAAGAAAATCGGATTTCACGTGTTGCTTGCATCAAGGAATTTACAATGTTCCGTTCTTATTTCAATTTCAGAGATTTTCTTTGGCTTCCGTGAAGCTTCTGGAAATTGATTGAATAGAACTGTTGCATTTGAGTTGACTACGCCGTACTTGATTCTTAGCTTTCTTACTTAGCTCTATTCTTGAAAAACAAGAATGAAGTAAGTCATCAGAGAGCTGACATTTAATTCCTTTACCTTGGGCGTGCACAGAGGAAGAAATATTTGTCCTCTTGCGAATTTATGACATTCAGTTCTGAAAGCCGCTTCTTTGCTACAGGAAAAACAGTTTTGCTTTGTTCCACCAACTTGGTTCAGTAAACTGGTTTGGTGTAAGTCGCTTGCCGTCCTTCCTATTTCCTCTGCGTAGCTCTAGTCCTTTGTAGGCTTAGTCAAATGATATATTCATCTGATTAGATGTAGGTAGTCATGTCTATAAAACGTCTTTGGTGCAAGAACTTGGCGAGATTACTTTGTTTTGCTCCGTTAATATTGCTAGTCCATCTATCTCTGTACTAGCATTATTATCACTGTGGACAGATTAGATTACTCGGTTTTCGCACTTGGAGAAGTTCGACGTACGCAGTAAAGCTCTAGCTATTACAATCGAGCATAGCATTATTGTACTGTATCCTACTCGCACATCTCATCACACAGACAGAGAACAAAAGGACCTTGGGAGCCAATCTGTGAAATACTAATAAAATAGAGTGTAAATTCTCTGTCCGAATCTATTCCTTTGTATTTTCTATGTCCCACACTATCTGCCTATTAGTCACCACGGATCAAAATACTGATTTTCCCATATTATTCTACCTCGTCGCATCCTAACTTCCAACTCCCTCATTTCCTATGATAGAATTCTCCCCCTTTTACAACTCTGATCCATTTTCACGGAGATTTCAAAGAAAACCAATGCGTGAGAAGATTTAGTGCTAATTGCATGGGAGTAGTCACACGAATAACTTTAGAAATTAATATTCCATGGTGGTTATGACATAATGGTGACAAGAAAATTCAGTTACATTACATTAAGCTATATCCACAGCCGTCCAAACTAGATTTACAATGACAATCAACTGGATTCCCTCTAGAGCTTTCTTCAATGCTCAGCTAACCCGGCTGTCCCATGTGCTACTTGCCATTCTAACATTCACATTCACAACTTCCTCCAGTTGACATCCAAGACTTAAGTTAGATCAGCATTTTCCTTACAAAGTCAAGCGATGGCCGAGCTAAATCTCAACCCACCAATCTAAGACTATTCTAAACACTGTGATACACACAGAGAAGAGTATTCATAACAGTGTCTCCTACTTACATTTTACCTATACTATGTTTATATAAGCAAACTAGAAGAACTAGAGAAGAATTCTCATTAAAATCCTTCTTGTTGTACTGAAACGTATGTAGGTATCCGAAATACCAAGAAAAAAATGTAATTTGACATTAGAACTAGCTACTACACTAGTATGTGAGGTAGTCTTATTTTATCATCTATGTGCACTATTGTAGTTTTGCTGAGGATTGTAAAAGATTTCTTGGGATTTTTTTCCTATTCTTCTAATATGTATATACGTGGGCAAGTACTAATAATGTTGTTTAAGTACCTACTACGTAATGTATAAAAAAAACTATGTGACTCCACAAAATATACGTAAGCATGAAGAAGTGGAGTAAAAACGCAATTGGAAGCAATGCCTACCACAAAGTTAAAGAAAGTAAACCGATCCATGGTTGGCCATCACACAGTTAGCTCTTTTGCAAGTCTATAACATATAGAGGATATAGTTCTGGGAATCTAGTCTTAAAAAATAGCTTTCTCTCTCCGTGAATTGTGAAGTAAGCAAAGCAGTAAGTGTGTTATGTAGCGAAACTACAGTAGAAATAAAATGGAGACATGAAAAGTAAAATTGAGGAGGAATGTGAGCGGATGTATAGATGGATTATTGGAGATAAGAAACCTTTAGCCTTTTTCGAGTCCAGTTCTATTTGATGATTTGGAGAATCCGGCCGGTGGTTGCTTCTTTCCCATTGGCCTGAATATGATTCTAGGAGTAGTAAAGTAACCAAACTTACGTACATAGTACGAAATCTCTTTGTTGTACGTACTTATGAACGCAGTAACTTCAGTTTTCTTCCCTCCTGATATATTATCAACTTTAGTTGCTCTGTTATAATAAAAGTTACTTATATGCTGACTGGTTGAGAATATCTCTCTTTCTCTCTCTCTCTTCTTATTTCTTTTCTTTGCTTAGTTAGCCTTTAGAGCATCATCTACATGAACATCGAATGGGAAAGGGAGGACATTCTTCTCCCTCCAGCCACTCTCCTTTCAGTGCATTGCAATGCATCCGACTGCAATTTCAATTTCTAATAAAAAACTACATTCCTACTGACTCATATTATTATGTACACTTTGGAGACTGTCCTCCTAGCTCCTATATACCTCTCACAACTATCTATCTACGTAAGTAACTAACAGTTCATTTTTCTATGTCTATAGCGTATGCAGTGTATCTGTAGCACTAGAGAACATGACGGACTACGACTATTAACTGTAGAAATGGATATGAGCTGGCAAATAGCTTTCCCCATCCTTATTTTACTAGAGAACTACATTTACATCGAGGAACTAGTGCCCTCGCCAAATTTTCCAACTACACTCTCCCTCTCTCACTCACAGTCACTTATTCTGTTCCTTAATATTTATGCCTTGTGCAGTCCATTCTCCAATAGTCTTACACATTCACATTTCACAACCAACTCTTCTCCATACACAAAGTCCAACCCAAGAAAGTCGCTTCTCAACCAACTACTACAACTGCTATGTACTGCTAGCTACTACAGTACTTAAGTTAACCCAGCCACAATCAGTTCCATTCCATTGACTATGGCAAATCACGGATGCACTCTTCACAATTTTACTATGGCAGATGAAATAAAACCAATAACATATAAAAGAAATATACAGCTTTTTCTAACCTCTTTCCTTACATTCCATTTCTTTCAATCTCAATCTCTTTTCCCTCTACACCCAATACACAGAATATTAAAATCACTACTGCATCCTATTCATTGTTTGCTAACCTTTTCCTAGACAAATCTCTGTCATGGCTATTTTAATGTTCTCAGAAAATCAATGCATTTTTTTAAATGTGAGTTAATGAGCTGATTAAGTCCATATAATTATTTAATCACTAATTCCTATTGCTTCTGTATTGTCATTAATTAAGAGTAACAGGAGGGAAAGAGGGATATAAGTGAGACACCACATTTAACTTTGTTTTAAGATGTACATGCACATTTCAAGTTTAATTATTTTCGTTATTTTTTGTAATCTGTATATTGACAACAGGGGTATAGTGTTATTCAAAGTCATAACACCTACGTCAAAAGACCTACTGCAAAAAGACCGATGAAATAAGACTTGTTGGCATTAACTCCTACTTGCAATAACTACAGACGTAATTATAACACCTACAGCAATAACACCTACTCATTAACACCTACTGCAATACCCCCTAACACGTTTGTTTATTATTTGAGGTTCGCCTATAATATCACTACAAAGTAAAGGCTCTAGGCGCAGGCCACATGACGGGCCAATTTGCCAACTCCTCTTAACATTGCATTGCGCATTGTTGTTAGTTAGTGCTCGGAAGGTCAAAGTCTGTCTCACAGAGCCAGTTCGCGGGAATAACGTTAACCCCACAACTAAATTTTTGATAATTCTTTTTCATGCGCATATGACCTGATTGACCTAAAACTATCCCAGTTATGTATGAGAAGTTATGAAGTAGGAAAAATACACATCTACAGCCCCACCTTAATTCATTCCTTTTCACGTGAAATGTTTTGAACAAATTATTTTTTAGTAGATGTATGTTATTGACGTAGGAGTAGGTCTTAATTGTCTGTACATCTTACTGCAGGTAGATCTTTTCGTATGTAGTAGGTGTTATTTCATCGGTCTTTTTGCAGTAGGTCTTTCTGTGTAGGTCTATTGACCTGGTACCGTTTTTAGTTTTTATAGGTATTAAGGAGAGGTCTACATGATTTCGGAATATTATAAAATATGCGATGAAGTTTAAAAGTGAGGGTCCAAATAGAAATTGTGTGGCATTAGTTTTCGCTAGTGATGCACTGTATTGAAATGATGAGTTTGTTAGTAGACAACAACACAACAAACAGTAGATGCATATTCCCTCCCGCAACTCCTGTCGCAGGAAATAGCCAAATTTTGACATTGAAATTTTCCTGCCCAAATTCCGATAGTATGGGGAAGCGTACAAAGCTGCAAAAAATATCAAAAAAAGAGGAAAAAATTCTCTAGGGCACAGGGAACTGACTTTTGAAACTTTATCTTTCTAAATATACGATAAAAATCAAAATACATGTTTTGAATGCATTCCCTCCACTCCAAAAAACCCAAAATTTTTCCTATACAGAATTTTATTTTTGGAAATGTTGAAACCTGATGCCCTCGAAAAATATGAGTATATTTAAATTTTTTAATTTCATTGCTCTACATTAAGCCGTTCTCCTTGAATATGGGATGGAAATCGTGCAAACCCCTCCTTAATAATACATAGGTTGTCAGGTTATCGCATAGACATAGAAGAGTATGGTATTAAGATTTAGCTTCTACAATATGAGTTGTATTACCTTTAGCTTCTACACTATGGGTTGTCGTAATAGTCGTAAATATCGAGCTACTTATCCACTACATGCACAGATACATAAGCAGAAGCTAATTGAAATATCTAAATCTAGTATGGCGATGTAACAAAAAATACTGAGTGAATTAAGAAAGTAATTTAAAGAGTCATAATGATTCAAATAATGCTTGACTGTAGAGATAATGTAACGACACAACAGCTATATAATAGGTAAATACCCGAATACATCCACTCGCAAAAAAGAAGTTGTGAAATATCCAATGAATCGATGACATGCTGGTCTAAATAAAAGTGGATTTACGGAACATAGAGTGGCAATCAGACAGAAAACAGCAAATCCAATGGCTTACTGTTGTCATAAATTATAATTGATTTACTACATAGAGATTTGTGAATGACATAAACGACAGAGTCTTAAGAGTCCAAAGGTCAAGAAGAATAGGTAAAAGGTTTTTTTTAGAAGATTAGCAAAAGTAAAAGCTTCAATGCTTCAGTCACCTATGGAGTTAAGTACTATTAAGAAAAACAATGTATGATAAGACACGAAAAGGGATTTCACGAAAGGAACTTTCCCTTCAGTTTTGATTCATTTGTCCCATTTTTCAGCTGGCGATGAAAGTAGGTGAAAGGAAGGAAAAGACTTGACTTAATGGATTAATTCAGAGTAAGTGCTCTGCTTTCTCTGCCATTTCCTCTACAGATGGCACGGGGGCTCTATGGATAAAACTCCTACATATGTTTCCTTGTCTTTCTCCTTTCTTATAGAATCATCAGAAATCGAGGACAAGGTACAAAATAAGAATCGTGGATGCTAATAAATTCATGAGACATTGCATTACCTGAGTAGATATTCCCAATGAGTGTAACAGGGAGACAAAAGAGGATGACAAGGAGATCTGCTAATGCCAGGTTGACGATGAAGTAGTTGGTGGGTGTTCGCATCCTCGGAGAGCGGAAGACCACTGCCACAACGAAGGAGTTTCCTATGATTCCGATGATAAAGACGAGACCGTATGCCAAGCAGAAGAACAAACCGAGTCCCCAAGAGACTCTGAGCTCATCTTCCGGCTGCAACTCATAGTTCTGCGTTCCATTCTCGTTCTCCAATCCGAAATCTTCCCAGTAGGGCTGAGCGCTCGTCGGAGATGAAGAAGCCGAGGAGATGAGATGAGATAGATTCTCATGCGAGATTGTGACTGGAGGAGGAGATGAGAACAGTCGGTTGTGCAGACTTGAGACGTTCCATCCCGGGTCCCACTGATTCCCGTTTATATTCACATCTTGCCACTGAGGATGTGATGTGCCAATGCTTGCCAGGTTGTTCATCCTTCCTTTTCCCTAGTAAAATAAATTGCAATTCTATCGTTAATAGACCATTTACGTAGACGCGATAGTCATCATATATTTGATTTTAGAAAGCGCTAATTTTCATACATGTAGTAATTATGAATAGTAGCTACTCTGATTAATATAGCAGCACATCATTGGGAATCTGAACATACATTTTATTTTTAGTTACATTTTATTTATCATACATTACAAAGCGAAGAAATCTTTGAATGGAAGATGACATTTTCTAGCAATTAATTGTTACAAAGGATTGATTCGGCTATTGGTATTTCATTATGTTGGTAGTTACTTTTAAAACATCTGTCTCAATCAACGGTAATACTCAATACACCTTGTGTTTTCGTTTCAGTAGCTCTTTATGATAAATAAATAACAAAGGAAACTATTAAGAATTCGTAGAAGTTTAAGAAGTTCGCATTTTATAATCATTATGCATTATGCAAGACCTTGAAAGATATGTTCATACAACTTGGGTATTACGTGAGCGCATCCAATTATTTATAATTGTGTTTCACTAATTGCACTTTCATTACCTGCACCAACTATATTTAACTATAACAATGCAAGGACATTAGCTTAATATGCCTAATTTTTGTATAAAAAGTGTATTAGATTTTATACGTATTTCTATTCGATTGTATGTTATAAGAAGACTCTAACGCTACAAATTAGGCTGTGGATTTCTTGCTTACATGATAAAAAATGTAAGGAAAACCGCATTGAAAATGTACATGCTATTGCTACTAACTGTGCACATTGGATTCTAGCATAATGCTAAATTATTTTTATACTTTTAGTTTGTTGTTTGCTTGTCAAAATGTGTGAAATAAATCAATCGCACCTAGCTATGCTCAACACGATTATTTTATATTATATGAGGGCCCACTGTCTGGGAAGAAGGCATTTAAGCGTTTGTTTCCTGCTTAATTTAAGAACGTCAATGTTGTAAAGACTTGTAGTTTACGAACCACTTCAGTTGTAGTTGGATGGCGTGATTACAATGTTTGCACATTGGGTGATTGGAACAATTATAATTCTTCAAATAATCGAAAATACTCACAGCGCAACAGTATCTATTTATGAAGA
>JAAAYG020002552.1:0-72680 GCA_009936455.2 Tomocerus minor
GGAGGAGGAGAATGGGTTGATACGATAAAATAGTATTTTGTGAAGACTAATGTAGTCAGATAAAGCATAAATATGCAGGCAGGCGGGCAGAATCGGACAAATTCTTCTTTGGTTCTTCGGTTCCGCTCGTTGTTCGGAGAATAAGAAAGTTGTTTCCTTGAGATATTCAGGCGTGTTTGTTGGGGAAAGAGTTGTAGGTAGGCTATTGCTATGTAGAGTAGTAGCCGTGGAAAATATGTATGTATAATGGTGCAGGTTTGCTTTCACTCACGCAGTCTCGTTTCATCTTCATCGTTTCCCTATTCGCTCCTTCTGCTCCCGTAGGTTTGTTATATTTTGTTTGGTGTGGTCACAATGCATTAAGTGTAGCAGTTGAAGTCAGTGTCTAATATTTATTCTGTTGCAAAAGCTCAGTTAGGCGGCCGGAATGATGTCTGGCTGAATTTAAAGAGAGTTTGATAGAGGGACGTGGTCGTGAAGTGGCTGGTGGACTAGGCACAGCACACATCTGACTCTAAGACAAGGAAGCAAATAAAGCATGCGGCCAAGATATAACAATGAGCCAAAAAAAGCCACGGCTCGTACATATTTTACATTACACGTAACATTACATTATCCTTCGTATTCACATCCTCATTGGCAAAATCTTTTCTAGTCTTCCAGTAGATTATGTAGAAGCACATTTCTTTTTCTCTACCTTTCCATAATGCATAGTGTATGACGGAGCTCGTCTCTCGAACGCAGTCCCACAATATTTTACTAGCCTCGCTTAGACTTAAAGTAAATGTAGGCTCAGACTCCCTCTTTTTTGATTCATTTTCTTCGCTGTTCCCATTGGGCATCATAGAATCATGAATTAATGCAGGTGCTTTACCTTTCCGTCTCCTCAGAATTGAACTACTTGGAGAATATTGCCCATGGCATCCACAATAATATAGTCTTCTCCCACTCACAACTACTACATCCTTCTTATTTTACCGCATCCTTACTTTTATTCCAAAAGAGCTTTTTTTTAAGAAAAACACAAGATTGTAAGTATAGGACCATATATAGGACGTATATTCGCTAATACTCTTTTCTCAGGGATATAATATAAGTACCTACTATAGTTAGAAGGTATCTACATAGAACTTGCATCGTACCTTTCAGTTCTTACGAGAACGTATTTATTTTTCCTTTATTTTATTCTGTGACTACTGCCTACACAAGCTATTTATTATTGTATAATATTAAGTTACTACTTCTACAGCTTACTACCTACCTACTACAGAAAATAAAATGAAATCCTTTGATATTATAACAGATGCCTTAGAAGAAACTGCTCTGCCTATGAATTTATACTAATATAGAAACATAATGCTTAGATTTTGTATATTCTATTGTTAGCGTAGATCGTTCATGATGTTTCTCGTTCAGGTGAATGTGAATTGAATAGTTTAGTTTCCCTTCTTTTGCTTATCCTTATTCTTAGTACTTTTTTAGCTGCCTTAAGCTCCCTGGCTCACAACTTTCCACAGTGGATTTAACTCACATCAGCTATGCTTACTTTATTATGATAAATGCACAATAACATTGAAATGAAAATATGGTAGATGTCTATATTTTAGTCCTAACCAGAGCTTGCCCATGTTTTAAATGTAAAATAGAATAAAGTGATGTAGTTTACATTGAATATTTAGCTAGACTTAGAGACATAACCTTATTTTTATATACTTATTGTCCTCTTTTCATTCCATTGTTAGTCTCGTCTTTTAACGTTTTGGGAGCAGTGACACATCAAAATTTCATCTCTTATTCTTCGCTTTCATTCTCTATATATTATTTTGTGTATACTAATGCTAATAAATATTACAACTATTAACTATATACTAAAATACATGAAGCATTCAGAGAAATAGTCAAAAACGAAAGGATATATGGCTGACATTAGGAACATTACTGGGATGATGCACTGACGAAGTGACTATTGACTGACTGAGTGAACGCTACAGATATATTCTTTGATTGCCGTATATCCGGCTTCTGTAGTAATGTCATGTCGTGGGGAGTCTACAGCTTTACTTTACCATTACAAATTCGGATTCACCTTCATCATCTATCTTGTCCTACCATATTTACTTACCTTGTGCTCACCATAATTTTCTGTCGTACATCATATTTTAATAGTTAGTTTTTCAGCCTGTCACTTCGTGTACATGAAATGAATCAGCAAGTGCCAGTGAAGGGTAGATCTTTTGAATGCTACTTAACGTAATGCGCCGAATTGAATTTTTCCCATTATTTCTTGACTCGTTTTTAAAATATCATTAATATTAGTGTACCTGTTTATAATTTTTGTTGTCAGTAATATTTTTTTAAACAATTATTGTACAGATAATGTAATTGGGAATGCAAACAGTATGTTTACTGAGTTTTAGGGATTCTACATTGCATATGGCATTCTGCTTGATAATTCTAATAAGAATTGAAATCTGATTGTTAAGGTAATTAAAAAGAAATGGCATATGTTTTACGTGACATTTAGAAAAGGAACACAATGCGATAAAGACTACTACTACTACTCTGATACATACATACACTATTGTAGTAGTCAGGAACCATTATTTTATTAGTTTATGATATGGAGTGAAAATATGAATGTGTAGCTGTAACAAGTGTGAAGATATTGACATGTGTGTATAAATCATTGGCAATTTTCGATGTTGTCCGTTCGGAGAGTGAATTGAGTTGATATTGGAAGTAATGTGTCGGCCGGAACGGAATATTCGACCGAGGAACACGAAAAAGGAGTAAATATAAATGTGTGTGGTACATGATGTAAATGTGTAATAAAGAAAGTGCCAACGCGAGTCGTATTGTAATTGGGGTGGACTCGGACTCAAAAGAGTTGTGTAGTAATAAAGAGAGTAAAGTGAGAGAGAGCAGGCAGGCTGAGAATCACAGAGAGAGAGGGCCCGATGTCGGCTCCTATGCACAATTTCAGTACATTACATTTAGTTCACCCCTTTGACAAAGGAAAGCACCCCTTTGACTCCGCCTCGGTGATATTTTATATCTCGTTACTTTATATGAGCTCTTTATAGACCTGACTACACTAGGGAGGTCACAATGTCAAAACTATTATAGCAATTTTCAATTTTCGACTTCTTTCGTTTATTTCGTCTTTTCTCACATCAATCTCTAGTGCTAAGGTATATATATGTGCGTCTTATGAATTATATTGTTAACATCCCCAGCAACAAGAAAATACATTCTCAAAATGGAAATAGAATTCTATTCATATTGAGAGAGAGAGAGAGAGAGTTGGTGGGTATACTAATTCTCTGACAGTTTCTACATAATATGTCCTCTTCTCTATTTAAGTGTAAAATAGGCTCTAGAAACGTTCAGGTTCCCGTTCTCAACAATACTTACGTATTTTCTTTTATTATCAAATCACTCAGCTCGACTGCTATGGATTGGATTCTCTACTGCATGTGTATATAGTCTCCACTTGTAAGTACACAGTCAATACATACATTCAAGTTCTGTACTTGACTACTACTTACAACAAGACATGTTGGTGGCGAATTGGCATTCACGTTTTTGATTACCTTGGCTTTTGCTTCAATAGTCTAACAATAACTCAAATAGCATTCACATAGCATTCACATATATTTACTAGGTAGGTGTGTAAATTGTATAAGTACCTACTATTAATGTTAAGATTTCAAGCATTTATATAGCTTTATACTTTACATACATGTGCAGCATTTGACCGGATATACTCCTACATGTCTGTAATGGCTTTTCCTCCGTCTCAACGCTTTATATTATGTCATATTTGGGATTTTTGAAGTAGATACAGAATAAAAACATAGAGTTGAGGGCTATATCAGTAGGTGTGGAGTAGAATATCTATCTCTTCTGAACGGACTAGTGTATTTTGATGAAAGCCGAATGTGAAAGCTGAAGAAAGTTTCTTCCCGCAGCACATAAGGAGTAGCTGGTTGATAGCTGAGCTGTGAGAGTTCCTTTGGTTTCCGCTGACATTGGATATGCCAAGTGAGTTAAGTTAAGCTTCAGTTGACTTGCTTTCCCTCTTTGCCAAACCAACTGAGTTGAGTGACTGAGTGAGTGCTAGTACAAATCTACTCCTAAGTGTCCTTCGGTTCCGTCTTACACACTCACTCCCAAACTCCCAATATATTCCACGAATATACTTATAATTTTTATGTACATAATCAGATCCTTTTTATTTTCATATCAATACAACTCTCCTGACTTTAGAACATCTTACTGCAATGAACGTGCATATATATCCCATTCATCAACATGCCGAATTTTCTTCATTATTACCATGTATAAGTATTAAAACAGCAGCTATTTAAATAGGACTGATTTGATCTTATCATGTAGTTTAGTTGTCCGATAGAAATTTAAATGTCGGAAGGTTATAACATAGTATGGATATTTAGAGTTAGGATACATTTGTGTGTAGGTAGATGTAAGTATAATAAGATAGAGCGAGAGTTGACTATTTTGTTGGAAAATGTCTTCCTCGGCTACGGTGGCAAAAAGGGCTAGAACTTTTGTGACTAATGCAATCGTCGCATCGCACACAGAAAAATTCCAAATCGAATAAGTGTGTGTGGAGTTTTCCTCACAAAGTGAAATGACTTCTTTTTTTCGTGCTGTGCTTTATTGTATTCTGATGTTGGGAGAGAGGAGCGGAGGAGAAGAGAAGAGCAAAGCCGGATTTGCCTTCTTCCCACTCCTCCGACTAGACTGACTCTGCAACTTGCAACTCGGACTTGACTACTACACACACTCACACATACATGCAATCATACATACATACACACGCGAGAGAGTCTACAAATGCAATAGCAGGTACTTACGACAGACCTAGTGCCTATCTCCTCAAAGAAACACAATTGAGAACGACAACCACATTCACCACCATAGGACACTATTGTCACCATTGCCGTCACACAGTCACCACTCAACGTATTTACCATCTCCGAATGCCCTGTACGTTTCATGTCCCTATCTACGGCTACTTTTGTTAACCACCTACACATAGGCAATGCAAATAAAATCCAATGCACGCACACATCCTCTGAGAATATTATTCTTTCTTCTACTGTAATTTCTAATATCTCCTGATTTTAATAAGTAGACAGTGATTTTCGTGAAGTGAACTTGACTCTCTTCTTGTCTACTAATTTAATTGACGTGTTTTCAGTTTTCGACTATATGATTATAATGATTAGAATAAATTGTGTAATTGTAGGGCCTTGTTTTCCTATTTTACGGCATAGTGATTTTGCTATGACGGAAATCATTGGAAAGTTTGAGAGTAATAAATCTCAATAGAATTCGATGAAATTAGTATAGAATAGAGTATAGAACTGGATCTGTATCTCTCTTTTGTATACCAGAGCAATATATATGGCTTTGTTGTGTAGTATAGGGTTGCTGTACAGATTGTAGATAGATAGTTAGCTTATTATCCAAGTAACCCTCCCACCGCTCCTAAGAAAACCAAAGGCCAACTGATTGTGAGGGTACAAAAAAACTTGCAACCTCACTTAAAAACATTATCGCCCAAGCCATTTGCTCATATGTGATGTTTACTAAAGATAAATTGGTTTCTTCTGTTTGGGACGGGGGAAATTATTTGTCTACTGTATTAACAATTAGAATTTCTAGGTTTCACTTGAGTTCTCGAAGAAATGCGCCTGCAGAGCTAATGATTGAAGGAAAACAATTAAAATAGTTGCGTTGGTTGTTATGATGTTGAGTAGGCAGTATATTAGTTGACTGTGCTGCACCTAAAGATAAGATAGCTATAATGTGCTGTTAAATCTATTGTATGGCCAAGCGGGCGACTGACTGGACTGCCGTCAGCCAGCCGACCCCAAAAACTTCAATTCTTCTTCTCCAGCATCTTCCTTAATACCCAATGTTAGCCTGCCTACCTTCGCTCACCTACTATTAGTATTCTCCAACGCTTAAATACATACATTGCACGGCATTACGTGTGCAATTTCAAACTTTCAATGGCCCTGACATTCTTGGAGGATTTATGAGCATGTATTTATGTATTTCCTTTAGAAATTGTTAAGTGAGGGGCATATGGAAGGTGTGTAGTCCTTTAGAGCTTAAGAGAGCCACTCACTCACTACACACTCTTGTCCCATCCTAATACCTTACTCACTTTTACACTAATAGATCCCGAGTAGCTACCCTTATGGATCTGTATCAGCATGTAAAATATAAGAAACATATTTAAGAATATTATGCTACGGTACTTTAAGAAAGGTGCTTGTATTTTCTATCTAATCTACGATATTACACAATGCACAAGGGATGCCTTAAAGACTAATGTTATTTGAATATGGTATCTTCCCTTGTTTTGATACTTACTGTTTTATTTACTATTCTGATATTATCTCAAAGGTTCTGGTGATATTGCTATTAGTTTTGGAACGATGATAAGGTAAATACAAGCATGATATACACTATAGTAAATAATGCTATGAAGAACAAGAATGGATTTGCTTAGTTTTGAAAGCCAAATCAAGTGCATTGAGCACAGTTTGCTCTAAAACTAGTTAAATCTACTTATCCTACAATTCGGAGAAGGAAAATGGAGAAGACAGAAAAAGAGGGAAAGCGAGGGAATTCGAACACTCGCCTTTTAATTAACTATTTTATTGGAAGTTCTCTGTCCAAGTGGACATGAGAGGCTTTCAGTTGTTATTCGATGGCTAGTCAACCTTTCTGCTATATTTGTTGCTCTGTGTATGAATGGATGTGTATTAGGTGTGTTCTCCTATTCTTCCCATATACCTATTACCAAGTCTGATTTTGATTCTAACATTCTAAGACAAAGTAAAGTACTTAAGCGGGCAACTCGGAGTTAATGTTAATGTACGGAAGCTAACAGCCGTCGTGCGGGAATTCTACACTTGGTCACCGCGAGTTCATTCGTGGCTTCGATGGCTTTTAAAGTGGACAGAGATTTGGTGAGTGCCAGAGAAATGCAATCGACAACAAAAGCTTTGTCTTCTTTCATTATTACTCACACCCACTTGTATTATTTGCATTGACACACACTATCACTTGACGTTTAATATATTTTGAAAACAGCCAGTCATCTGTATATAATCTATATCCATTAAATATGCATGCCCTAAATTATAATTAACATGTTTTATATTGAACAGAGTAAGGTTTTATTCAGTTCAGAAGTGAAGAATCTGTAGAAAGCAAAACAGTGGGAATTAGAATAGATGATTTAGAAAAATAAGATGAATGAGAGTCTCGTTGGATTAGAAATGTCGGAGAAAAAATCCTTTGGCATCACCTACTTGGTTTGTCTTAGCACGGATTGAAGTCATTGCATGCTACAATGCCACAGTCAAAGTAATGTGTGAGTAGCCAAATCTACACATTTATTTGTCAAAGAAAGCTTGGACGAGATGGTTACAGCCGCCAATGTGGAATGGTTAGACTATGCATACCTGAGTGTATATATTTATAAGAAGCTATTTAAGTTTAGAGAATGGTTTGGTGTGTGTGTGAAAGGATGAAGGAGAGAGCGGGAGTTGTAGAGACGGAGAGTGACTGGTTCGGAGCATTTTCGCAAAGAGGGTCGATAGACTTGCTTTTATGATGAAGTCTATATATAAGTGTCGAATATAATTAAAGGCGAGGAGAGCGAAAAGCTTTTCTAACGATTTTCGTCCAGCTCGCACTGGTCATTGAATGCGAGTCAATCGATAGGGGGTGTCGGGGGAGGTCAATTGACTCACTTCACTCTCCGGAAAAAGGGAAAAAGTAGAAGAAAAAGGGAGAGGAGTGCGAGACGAGAGGAAGAGAGAGCAGAGACGGCCAGGCCCTAGCCAGAAATGGAAATGCTCTCTCTGCCACTGCATTATTCCCAAATTCTCCGCAAAATAATCCCACCATCATCATCACAGCTCACGATGTCCCAATCCTCAGACTTCCTTCGCCTCCTCCGCCAGCTCAATAGTCAGCCATCCAGCTGCTCTGCATAACATACCTAATCTAATGATATTAAATGCCTTCCTACCTATATAGCCTATACTAGCACTATTAGATATATACTTATATTATATGCATTTGCATTTGCAAGGCTATGCTCGGCTGGAAGAGAAAGAGTCGGACTGACAGGCTTCTTGAACAGAAAAAGTTTTCTCTCCTCTCTTCTCCATTCCAGATAGCCAACCGAGCATGCTTATATATTCACTTGGCTCTTTCCTGTCACATTACCATTCCATTGTCCTAGCTTGCCCTGTCTCCTATTGCTAACTTAAGTAGAATCTTACTTGTGCCCAATGTTCTCCTGCAAGAGACTCTTCCATCTATATGCATCATCTATAATAGGACACTAACTTCCTATAGAGCCCCACATATCAAGTCATTTAGCTCTGTCCACAATTCACCGAAACTATTTCCCTTATTTCTCATTTTCTCTCACATTCGCCCACAATCACTAGATATATATACTCTCCTCGGAATTATTTCCTAACATATATCTATAGAGTGTTAGATGTATATGGAGGGAGTTAATATTAATGTGCACTGTGCTAGGTATTAGGATATTAATCGTAGAGAGAGAGAGAGAGAGAGCTGCCTAAACTATTCTGTACTGGTCCACACGTCTCGGCAAATAATGAAATGTCGCCCAGCCATTCATTTCTGCCTAAGTAATCTCCATTCTCCCCTCATCATCATACATTTTCATTGTAAATAATTATCGGGAAAATAGGAGATGCACACAATTTCCGCATCCATTAGACTCTGAAATGAAAAGGTACAGTCAATATGGTAATAGCATGCCCTATATTATTATAAACAAAGAAATAGGATGACATAAGCACAGAAATATTCCTAGGAATATTATCCCTCGTGTCATAGTCATGGTTGGGTTGTAATCAGCGAGTAAATTATACTTGCTTTGCATGCACTCACATTGTTTTTGCCTAATAATCGTCGCATATTAACAGGAACTTTGGGAATATTCGAAAAGACGAGTACATGTATGAGACGAGGTTCTTTTCTCACTAAATTCTCTAGGTACTTTATGTAAAACGACAGATATAAAGCAACTGTATGGATATGGATGATAAATTATGTCTAATAATGACTGTGCAGACTTGTTAATGTGTATAAAAACTCTATTGGATTCAAGGTGATTATTTCGTGGCCAAGTTTTAGAGAAAACCACAAGAAATTAAAATAAGGATTGTGGTTTGGAATGGCAAGTGGCAGGGTAGGCAAGTTCAAATCAAGTAAGTGACGGACGCTCGGCGACGCTCCGCCGGCACCTTACAACAATCCACAATGCTCAATAGCCAACGCTTTTGCTAATGTGCAGTTGAGTTCAGCTGAAGTCTGGTCTGACACGTAACAGAGATTCATGTGAAATGAATATATTTTACATATTCACGAGCAGACAAGTAATGCAATGCGAGGGAAGTGAATCGTATGCGAAAAGGGAATACCCATCCCATCAAAGATGGATAGATAATAGAATGGGAAAGAAATGCATTAGCTATCTTACATACATGTGTGTGTGTGTCATACTCATTCCTTGCCAGAGTTCTCTATCATTATTACTCACTCATCGTCTGCCTTGGCTGTGTCTGAGCATTCCAAATAAGATGGATCGTTTGCTTCAGTCAGAGAGGAGAGGATGCTCAGGATTTTTTGTGACTTTCGACGTTTATGCAAAATGCAAATTATTAGCAGAGGAAAAGAAGAGGGATGTTAGGGTAGAGGAGCAAAAAGGGAGACTTGTTTATTATTACTCCAGTGAGCTAAACGTATGTTCACATTAGAAACCTAGTTATTGTCAGATTATATTATTATCTGCGATTGTATAGCTTCGCTATATGTCTGTATAGATATATAGTGTGTTTGTAAACATATAATGCGTATATTATATGTATGTATGCAAAAGAGAGGTATTCTTCATTGTGTAAGAAGGTCGATGTTGATCTCGTTGTTATACTGTTAACTGTAGTTAGCAGCTTTGCCTTTGTTATGTAGAGTAGTTGTAGTTTAATGAGAAAGGGACTAGGCAAGCCATTTCGGCCAGGAAACGAAAAAAGGAAATTGAAGGGTCTGCTGAGCTGAAATATGATTTGAGGGTAAATATGCATAGTTGTTGGAAGTCTGGGAGTAATTTACGGTTTCTAGGAAAATGAAATGAAATGAGGGGCTCTGTCTGTCTGGAACTATGTTATCGCCTGTGTAGCACTTATTACGCTTTATTATGTGCATGCAGACTCTTACGTACGTACAGATTTCACTCTTCATATGTATGCCTTGCCCTTTATACGCTCCTTTTTGCTACACTCTCTTTCTTATGGAGTTTGAGTTGCAGCTTTCATGTCATTATTCCTCTTGACTAAAGTCGGGTTGCTCCTGCTAGGCACTGACAAGGAGCTTTACACATCATGTTAATGTGCAATGCAATACTTATGCATGAAAAAGGCAAGAAATAAGTATCACTTACAACTAAATGAGTGACTAGCGACTAGCCTTGTATTTCTACTTTTATCATAAATGTCTGTTTACTACTCAAATACGCTTTTCAACTTTAAGATTCCTTTTTACTTATTGAAGGATACCGAAAAGAGACTAATCACGTCCTAAGATGTTCTTGTAAACGCTCATCTGGTGTAGCTTCTTAAAATTTGTTTGTTGTAGATAGCATGCATGTTAAGTGCTGTATATTACAGCAAAATAATGCCTGCTATTACATTGCTAATGCTGTTATGTTCGTGAATACGAACGTAGGTCATACCTTTTGTGACTCTTCCCTCTCCCAGTTTACACAAAGATCCAGCTGAAGGAAATTCTAAATCTATACTTTTATCACGCGAAAATTATCTAACAAATACTTCACTGCACAACATCATAACACATGCCGATAGTAATGTAATGAGCAATTGTTAATGTCCTTCTCGGATTATCCGAAATGGAATGCAATTATGTATTTAATTATCAACGGCATGTTCAGGAAGAGATCTAATTAATTTTAAATGCAATAATTATTTGAATAGAGCATTTATTTGCATGGCATTTATTATTCAATAAACTGCAAACTTTTAATTTTGCTGAAAAATTGGAATTGATGATTGTGAATGTTGAAATATAATATTAGTCTAGTAGATGTAATGGGAACAATTTTCCCTTGGTCTTGACGTGCCTGTCAAATTATTAGTGTCGTGAGAGGAGCAAATAATGCAAGTATTTTATTGCGGCGCATTTCCTATGTTCATTTGTATTTATATGAAGGAAGGCATGTAGTGTGTGATTGTTTACCCTAAAAATAAATAAATGAGTGAAATCTGTCAATTTAGTGAAGCAATATTACAGAAAGTAGGAAAATAGCCAAAAGAGAGAAGAGAGGAAGAGGGCACTAGACAAATAATGTGATCCCTCTGTCTCTTACTATAAAGGTGAAGTAATACATACGTAGGCTCTTCTATAAGTAAATTGTGTCGTAAAGTATTTTGGTGTATATAGTTTGGATGGAAGGGATGAGTATTATTTATATATTCTTGCTATTGAGTAAATGTGAATTTACTGAATTTGTATTGTATTTATCGAGAGGAGAAAAGACTGATGATGGACAGGACGTACACACATCACAGAGATAGAGAGAGAGAGAGACAGAGAGAGTGAGCCAGTGAGTGAGTTTAGTTACTTAGGACTGAGGATATGACGATAGGAGAGATTGACAGAGGATAAGGATGAAAATAATGATTGGGATGGAATGGAGGAGAGTGGAGATATAGTGGGCCCTTATTTGCATTGTTGCCCGATTTGCATGAAAGCACTTTGTTGGATAGCTCGGAGGAGTAGAGGGGAAGCCGGAGATTGTTTACATTGGCAGAGCAATACTTAACTGTAGAACAGAAAAGCTGACCAAGAGCGACGTAATAATGTAGATATGTGCTCTCTCTGGGAAAAAGGCCCGCATCCCTCAAAGATGACAATGTTTTATGCATTTTCCTCTTCTTTTCAATAAGAAAACCCTAGTTTGCTTTCAAATTCCATGCAGACGGGGATATAGGAGACATGTCCTCACATTAGAGACTACATGCTTGACAGTCACAGCTTAAGTTGAACTTTTTTCCTTTTTTCAACAAACAATTTCTGTCCTCTGGTCCTCTGCTCCTTCTAAATCCAACGTAACGTGAACTGGAGCTATGTACCTACCTTCGTTAAAGTATTCACCCTCAGTCATTTTAGTACAGAAAATCTTTTCCAATTCAGATTCTCCTTTCGTTTCAGTTGCTCAATTCCATCATGTAATACTTTGCTTGCTTAAAGTTGTCTTTGTTCCTTTTCCTTTACTTCAGTTTACCTATACCATAAAATATATTAACTATAGAGTATAGCTATAGAGACTTACATAGCAATCCTTATTACCATATCTCACAAAGTACTTCTTTATCTTTTTACTATTGAAACTGCATCACAAGTAGCTAGAAAACGAAATCTATTCAGCTAAACGTACTATTATTACAGCATCTAAATACTATTTCAATTTCAACAACAAACTCTCCAAGTGTAACTTGTAACTATTCTTGCTCCTCTCTGAAAAAAACACAGAATCAGACTGGACTGACTACATTAGATTCTCACTCTCCACTTCCTCTTCCTCCTTTATATTCATTCATTCTTTATATTCTCTCGAATTTACTTAGACACACATGAAACTCTAACTGGTCACTGCCTACGCAAATAAAAATTACATTTTGGGCAAACTAACAAGATTCTCATGTCCTTTTATGAATTTCCTCCCCTGACCACTACGTTTTTGTCAACAAAGAGTAACTAACTATTACTATCTCTTTCTTTTTCAGCCAAATTGCATATACAGTACAAGTAAAAATCAATGCGAGTCTTTTGTGCCTGTAGAAATGAGATTCCTCATTCCATCACATTTTAAATATCACTTTCGGAATTATTCATGAAAATTGTATTGATACAAATATCGATAAAATCATAAAAAGAATGAAAAATTGGGTGCCTATAATTTGTGTGTGAAGAAACTTTAGCTTTTCTAATTTTCCTATGCAAATGTTTGAAAGTTGCAGGATTGTAAAGGCAATATGGATGATGAAGTCTAGAGCTCGTTTTGAATTTGTAAGGAGTATGCATGCGTGTGCATTAGTATAAAAAATAAATTATGGTGATGTGATAGGCCGGTTGTTTAGCATTGAGACGGGGTTGGCGAGCTACTGACACCACCTCAGCTAAGTTAGTAATTTATGCAGTAGGACTATAATTTTTTATGAAATAACGATATGCATGCGCATGTAGACTGTTGGTTAGCAGTAGGCCAGGCAGACATTCATTCGTGAGCTGCTCCTGATAATAATACATAGATATCATGATTAGGTATCAAAGGATAAAAAGA
The DNA here is from genome assembly GCA_009936455.2 of Tomocerus minor. Taxonomy (NCBI): domain Eukaryota; kingdom Metazoa; phylum Arthropoda; class Collembola; order Entomobryomorpha; family Tomoceridae; genus Tomocerus; species Tomocerus minor. The sequence continues at coordinate 13,454 of JAAAYG020002552.1, forward strand.
AAGGTGAGGCAGAGAGAGAGAGAAGAAGAAGGGAAGCTATAGAGAGCTAAGTTGGCCAAAGGAAATCTCTTTGCCTACTAAAATGCTAATGTGTCTGGTTGCTGAAAAGAATCTCATTAGCATCAGATGGAAGCAAAGGTATGTATGGCATGGCAGGAGGAATGATGGAAATGGCTTTAGCATTTTCAACGTTGCGTTGGATTCATCAAGTATGTAAAGGGTAAATTGGATAGTGCCTTCCTTTGCTTTACCTTCATAAGTGCACTGATGTTCGGGTTTCGTTTGGCCGCTGGTGGGAAGTTGGTTGGAGAGCAGCAGCCGTAGAGCACGGCACATGCCATATGAAATCTTAGCGTGCTACATTGCTTTACAACGGCTCTCTCTGTAAATACTTGCATTGCATTAGAGCTCAGGATCTTTCTAATGATAATATTTCACTGTGTGTTAATCGGAGGCAAGCACAAAAAGGGTTAGCATTTTTTATCAGACAAAATCCATTTAAAATGGCCAATAGTAGTGTTTAGAGAGAGAGAGAGAGAGGAGTTGGGCTTTAGAGACACTTATACACTAGGGTTAAGTTACACATGTGTATTTGTTCAAGTTATAGGCTCTGTATCTTATACGGTTATATCCGTAGTGCTAATATCTACTTATTTTGTCATCTATAGATATAATGCGTATATATTGAAGGACTAACCCGTTGTGTGTGTGTGGTTCGTCTTGATCAATGCATTATATTGTACAAAGTGTAGTGTGTTATGTACATTTCCCCTTTTGATAACATCAACGTCATGCCATCATACCTTCGAATAGATTTTTTCGATTTCACAGCAATAGGATCACACGCGAGCCAACCAAGGCTCAAACTCAAAATGCTAATATATTATAAATCTCCTGCACCCATTGCATTCATTCAACAAGATAGTAAGCAAAGCACTAGACTACGGCTACTACCTCCTATCCTTTTTTCTCTTTCTCATTGATCTCTATACATATGTATGTATTTAGTTATGTATTTATGTGAGACTATGAGAAAGGGTGCAAATTTCTTCTTTTCTATTCAACTGCCAATCTACACGTCTTTCATATATACATACATTTAAGTATTCTACAAATGCCTATAGAAAAACTAGTAGACACAACAACTGTAAACGCTTCTTAAGCTCTAACAGCTTCTCTTGGCCATTTTCACAGTTTTTGTTATGTGAGACTTAACAGAAATGACGAAAGACATTTATTTCATGGCAATAGCCTAGCTTTTTAAAAAGCCAAACTGTTTTTTCACCTTTCTTTGCCTTGTACGCAAACCTACTTCCTTCCATTCCACAAGCTCCACACAAAAGGAATCAAATTCTCAAGTATAATCGATAGCAATAGACACTACAATTGAATTCAATAGCGGCTTGTTGCTTGCAAGCAACTAACGATATAAGCTAAGTCGTTTTTTGACATGACATTGACATGAAGTTTAGTAGGCAAACCCTTTGCCGAGTAGTGGCTACTTAAATACCTTCCCTACAAATACTAAAAAATATTGAATTCTAGCTCTTTTTTTATTATTCTGCCGAGCCTCTGCTCTCATCTCAATTCAATTGAATTAAGCTTGCTATGTGAGCGACTAGTTTTTAGTCGAACGTCTCCTCTCTCCAATATGGTGTTACAGTTACATCTAATCAAAATTCAGCCTTTTGTTCATTTCAATTCCTAGTATTGCCTTTGCATTAGGATTGGGTGCTCTCTCTCTCTCTCTAATTCTGACGAACCTCGTTTCGCTTCGATTCACGACTTTGGAATTGCATTGCTAAGCTTGGGTGAATAATATTAACCAATGGTGCATATGGTTAAATTACAATCTCCAAACTCCCATTTATAATTTTTTTCCCATGCAAAGTTAACCAGACACACAGGCGGCTTAACTCTTTGGAGACCATATTGGCAAGCTGATATAGGATAATTGTCAGTTGACAAAAATGGGAGCGCAAACATCTACCATACACAATTTAGATACTCAAATGGATTAAAATTCAACGATCAAATACATTTCACTCACTAGCATTTATATAGACTATAAAATGATTCATTGGTTTGTCCTTCTGGCATCCTTCCCAAACTTTCTTTCGTAGATTTATCATATTATTATAATTATAGGTAGTATAAGTAATACGTGTATGATTTAATTGTTTGAAACAGAATGGACTAATGATTTATTATATCATCGATATAATTAAAACAAATATATATGGTTTAGGTTTTGTAGTTCTTTATTAATCTTACACATACATGTGCTATAGATGCATTAGTATTCAGTATGATTTATTTTATTTGTGCATTTAAATGATTGATGCAGAACATTGATGAACACATGGTAAACTAACAAATATAGATTGCTAGTGTGTCATATTGGTGCATGACTATTATTATGTGTAGTAAATAGCCCATGCAGTTGCTGTTGTCCGCTTTTGGCATGAAAGAGTTGTTTTTGTATTGGAAATTAGATTATCATAATGGGGCAGAGTCAATAGAATGTAAAAATGATTTCTGTGACAATGAACTTATAAAAAGGGTGGAGAGATGCACGATGGAGGGTAGTGGGCTCTGTGCAACACCATATTCCAATTGAATTAAGGAGAATTACAGAATGTTGAAAAAGGAGAGAGGAGCAGTAGAGTTGGTCGTTTTATCGCGTCATAGTCATAATTGCGCAAAATGTGCCTAGCAATATTCTAAACAAGAAGTTCATATGTTATAATGGTTTTCATGTGTATTATTTGTAATAATAGTTAGAATAAGCCGACGAGAGTCAAAACAAAAGAAGCCACAATCACATCGTTATCGTATGACAATCTCATGATAAATAATATGAAAAAGTAACAATAAGTAATCTACCTGTTTTTCCATGTAGTTATGACAGAGTTAGTTATAAGTTCATCGCACTGTCAAGAGGAGAGAGAGAGAACTTTTTGTCAGAAATAAATTTTTCGTGGTAAAAAAGAAACCCGAGAGTTAATCGAAGCATTAAATGAACATGTCATTAACAGTTGCTGATTTTCTGTCTGAGTGCGTTTTATGACGGTCTCTGTTTCTCTACTTATTGTTAGATTTACCGAGTCAGATGAGAGTAAATGAAGCAAACGGTTAAGAGAAAAATTAGAAAAATATGTGCAGGATCTATAACAAAAATAAATGTAACATGGACTACAATAGTAGTCTGGTTGGGAGCATTCTATATAACTAAAGATAATGTAAGTATGTATTTGCAGGTAATGTTATTTTCCATTTCCGAAAGGTAGGAAATAATGAAATGTATCTATAATGTAGGAGTATGGTGAATGGGCACGGCTCCACGTACGTGTATAGATAGATTGTGCTTACTTATCTACGAGACTGTCAAGATTAGTTAGTTAGTTACAGTGAGAAAAGAGGAAAACGTACGTGGGATAAATGCAGTCAATCCCAACAGCTAAACCATGCCAAATGCAAGAAAAACTAAGTAGAGTCCCTTTCTCTTACGCATTTCGTCCTTTTTATACTCACCTTGCTATAGGAGATAAAAAGAGAATATATCTATATAGATTTATAAGTGTATAAGAAATCCTAGTGCATAAAGTGAAGTATAGATAAGGTTTGTATTTCGTCCGGCTGGCACATGCATGCAACTTTTCCTTCGTGGCCCTCCTCTGCTACATGTGCCGTTGACAAAGTTTAGGAATTGCAGGTTTTATTACGTAGCTAATAGTGAGGACAAGGCGAATAGGGGATATAGTCGAGAAAACTGTTAGTGAGTTCCGCCGAGGCTCTCATGGATGAGATGAACTGGACAGAGAGTCGAAAAAAGGGAAGACAAGGTTAGTTTAGTTTACTACTTTCAGCTCAGTTGGACTTTGCCTCCTCGGCCTGCCTGGGCGTGTTGTATGCAGAAAATATCATCGGATTCGGGAAGCTAAAACTTAGGAGGAAGAAAAAGGGAAAAGTAGGCAAACAAACACACAGACGTACACAGATTTCCGAATCCTCTTTTCCATTCCCATTTCCATCTATGAATATCGGACAGGATTTTAAGCAAAGTGTGTTTCTAGTCGGAATGCTCGCCATAACTCTATAATAGTCTATAGTAGTACAGATAGTGCTAGTAGTAGGATGAATGCTGACACTATTAGCCTTAATAGTATGTTTGACTTTCTATAGAAAATATATTATAATATATGTACGTGCATACGGAATAGTTTCACGAGAGTGTAAGATACATCCTTGCTATGGCAGTCAAGTGAAAGAGGGGAAAGCACAATGTCCAGCGGACTGCAGAGAAAAATCTCCCAAGAGACCACTATATTAAGAGATAGAGTCCCAGAAGAGAGCTACATTGTAATACATTTGTATCCCGGCATGTTTTACAATATGAATATATAAGTGAACTCTGAAAGTAACTCTTGAAGAGCACACACATACAGACCTCTCTCTCTCTCTCTCTCTCTGCATCTATAATGGCTCTGTGTAGACGATAAGACGGAGAGCTATCGAATCCTCCGACAAAAATGGATAAGAGCTCTTGACTTGACTCGATGTTCCTATTTAGAATTTGTGTGATGGCCAAAAAGTGCCCTGCTGCTCACTCACTCTGTCTCAACTCAACTCAGCCATCCCAATCTCTTTAATCCTTTCCCAGTTTCCCAGGAACAGTCATTCATTTATCTATTATGTATATCTATCTCGCATCTCCTCTCTAGTTTCTCTTCTCTCTGACGAAAATACCAATGCTCTACATTATTATCTAACTACTTATATTCTAATCCAATTTTTCAAATAAGTACAATCTCAAAAAGAATATTTTGTGAGAGGAAATCTTATTATCCTCAAGTGTTTAGCTTTATATATTACAAGTTATATACTTGTCCAGATTTTCTATGAAGAGCACTTATATCTTGATTCTTTAAATTAGTCGTTGATTTAGTATATGATGATTTGATTGGCAAATTTAAGGTTGAATTCTATGGTTAAGGTAATAATCATAGATAGATATAATGTGATGAACATCCCTATTTTCTGTTTTTATTCCATTTATTCTATTTTATTCCCTTTCTTTCCCACCCTAAAGAGCAGCCAGCCGTGGCCAACCGCAAAAAGTCCCAATTGCTACCTTACCTCTACACTCTTCAACTAAAACACTCCTCCAAGATGACATTGAGCTGAGATTATCAAACTTTTAATCAAATTTCTACTGATAAATACAAATGCTATATGATGAGCATCGTGTAGAAGCGCACCCTTTTAGTGCAATTCTAATCATGGCATTTATCTTAATTATGCTACAAGTTACAACTATTGTTAATCGACAATTTTATTACTTATTTGCATTTCCTCCAAGTTTTTTCAAGATAACTGAACTTGAATAGACACTGGTTAATGCTAATTACAAGATAACTACGTATAATTAGAACATGACATTGTTAGATAGTAGTTCATGCCAAAAAAATCCAAGATTATACCTAGGCTAACACTGTAGCGTTCTTAGTGGTTAAAAATACACACATACAGGAAAGGATAGGGATTCTCTACATTGTATTGTATCTATCTATGTAGCTTATGGATTTTATGTTCACTCACGTCGACTTCTTTGTACTTGGGACATTGAAATCAAAAGATTTTATGTGGTTTCCCTCAGTGCGTTCTTACGTTCTCATTTTTATTTTTATTCATCGTAATGTGCTGCACTGTGGCGAAGATAGGCGTTCGAGTGTGAAACAAATTGACGTAGCAGTAGGCAACTTTGTTCTTCAGGTAAAAACAAGTCACAACCACAGTGCATGCAACTTCAACTCATACACTCAACATCAAATCAACTTCACCCTTACAGACTTAAATATTATACTGACTCTATAGAAAGGGTTTGTTACAATTCTATATTTATTCCTTCTACACATAAAATACTTCATAATTTTAGAATTGAAATTCAAAGATGGAAATTCAGATTAATTATTTATTAATCTGCCGATTTCCTCTAATAAAATCATATCTACATTTTTATATCACTTTAATTATTATTGGAGTTAGACACTAAGAGAAACTTAACAATGACAAGGAATTTATATGCTTACTAGATATAGGTGGATATTCGTTGATCGTTTTCGTTAGAAATGTTTTATAGTTTATACTGTTGTGGAAAAGGGAAGGAAAGGATAAGTGTAGCGTAAAACGCACATAGGTGAATGAAATGAAGTGATTGTTACATTACTCTATAATAGTAGATTGCATTAGAGTTTTAGAGATGAAGGAAATGGTGGTAGAGGAAAAGTGTTGTAAGTAGTGATGGTAGCAAGTAGATTTTGCTTTTCCTCTGCCTAAATGCGCGGAGAAGTAAAGGCACAACAGCGAGCCACCCGGAGAGGCTTTCCGCAAAATTCGTAAAACCTTTTTTATTTTTGTGGCAGCTTCCTTCCGATCTGTTGCTTCTCTTCTCTTCTTTGCTCCCATGCACTTTTCTTCCTCGCCATGCACTGCCACGATATACTCTTGTTTTATGCCCATATATACACAGACAGACACTACTCTATAGAATAGACATAAAGATGCACCAAAGTTCAGTTCAGTCAGTGAGGACAGCAATAGCAACCACCCTTCCTCTATCTCTACTACTCTTCCTTATAACTTTCATTATAAAGAGAAGGAGGATAAGTAAGGCAAACCAAAAGCCACAGCCAAAGAGTTAGGAAACACTCCTCGTTTATCTATTTGCTATCACTAAGTAAGTTCAGCTTTATAAATGTTTCAATCCTTTCTATTTGTATCACTGCACTGCTTTGCTTACTTTTCCGAGCTTTGACTCCGTTGTTGTAGGAGAGAGAAGAAAAGGAAGGTAAGGATGAACCACAAAATCCTCTCGAAAACATGATAACTTCATCCCTTTTCAAAATTTGTCATATCAGAATTCCTAGATGATAGTGCTTTATAGCAGAGCTCATATTATGATGGCTCTCTTATATTCCTTCGTAACACTACACTAACAAAAGCAAAGTAAGGTAAACCACTTGAACTTGGGCTCTTCTCTACTCTAGCACTATGTATTCTTGTTTTCTAAACAATGTACACATCTATAGCTCCGTCTTCTTCCTCCATCTACTACTAGTTGATTGTTATTCTCAACAACAGATTTAGTTGAGCAGGACATCAGATAGGATTACCCTACTCGCCAAACCAATTTTACTCCACACCACATCAGCTCAATACAATATTTCACCTACGAATTTTATACTGCTATACAGAACAGTAAACATGATCTTACTTTAAATAGAACTGCAGGGATTCCCTAAATAGCAACGATACCTTAAGTAATGTCAACACAGAATATCATTACCTCTTCGTAGTTCTTATGCACAAACAGCGTCATGTTTTATTTAGATGAAAACATCAGAGTCGTATTTTTCGATTTCAAATACGCACCTATACGCAAACACATTTAAAGTACAAGTAACAATATTGAATTATTTAAGGAAAATTAAATTGATAACAGATAGAAGTCTTCTCTGAAAATGCTTAAAAATTGATAATAGAGTCATACATCTATAATATTAAATGTTTCATGATTATGATTCATACAGAAGCTAAAAAAGGCCAAGTTTAAAAAATATGGATCAATCAATTGATGTGACAGAAATTGATTGGGTTAGCGCCTAGCGTCACTGTCCATTGCATTACATTTTTATATGGATGGCATTTTCGTCAGCTGCCATTTAGTTAGTTTTAATGTATGGAGCATTCCATTGTGTTGGGAAAATGTGTTAAGTCTGATGCTGGAAAGTTGACTCGTTGATACTTATCTGATCTAGGCAATCCATTACGCATTATTGTTGACAAGTCCATCAGTTGCTTATTGCTTTTTGATGCTCGTCAATTAAGAGCTAATGAGCACGCGACAGTGATACATAGGACACGTAAAGGAGCTTTAACTAACGGGAGAAACAAAAGAAAAAGGGGTTCGTCGGCTTTGATAATAGCTGTAGATTACATCTGCTAAATGAAATGTGTTTTGTTTGTAAGTAATAATAGGTAGTTAGGCTGAAGTAGTAGCGTGTGGGTTGTGATAATGTAAATGTGATAGTAGAAATAGTGAGAAGGTGGTCGTGGTCGGGAGTGATGATTAGTCTATGCATTAAGGGAACAAAAAACGGTAGTTGTGTGGATTTACATGTCGGCCGAAGGTGTTCATGTTGGAAGAAGTGATAATGAGGGGATGATTAGTCAAAGGAAGGGTTAAATTTATAGTCTATGTAAATATTCGAGAGGAGATAGTCTGATAGGCGCAATCGAGGATCTGGCTCCTTTGAATTTAACTTTAGAACGGAAGGGTTGAGAGAGAGAACGGGTTAGAGTTGATGGGATAGGCTGAGTGAGAGAGCTTCCCCTATTTGCCTAATTTTTTGTGCATATAAAAAAGGTGTCAACATTATAGATGTCTATAATGAGGTGCGTTGCATAGCCAAACGAATCCTCACTCACCGCCGGACACGCAACGCAACGCAACGCAATGAAATTTAAGGAAGGGTTAGTTCTGCGTATGTCTGATTTTCTCTCCAACGCGTGCTCCTTTACCTTTTTATGATGTATGCATGTGTAAGTGTAGAAAAAACTTTTTCTTTGCTCTTCTTGGCTGACATTAAGTGTGTGCCACTCCGTTCAGTTTACTAAGGATGAATATAAAAGATTTATCTCAGCCTTAAGTTATATAAGTTACTTTGTATTTATGTAGGCTCGTTTTGAATTGTAGACAGACGAAGGAACCGTTGCATATCTCGTCAGATCCTATTGCTTAAGAAATGTTTATTGTTCGAATTCCGTTACGTTAAGTTCAAGTTGAGGTACATGTGTAGACACAGCTTGTCCTTAAGGAGAAGCCATATAACTGTGACTAACAATAAGTGTCCCCAGCTCTGTTCTCCAGCCTTTGACTTGTGAGTGTTCGGTGTGTGCCCTTTAAAATCTCATATCCAGCTTCTCTGTCTCTCCATAAAAAAGTATAGTCCTGAGAGTGTGTGCGGAGCACAAGCTACGAGAGAGCTAAAGAACAACTTGACTGTTTTTTACTCGGATGAGAGATGAGATGTGAGCTGTAGTTATTCACTCTCGCTCTCACTAGCCAACCGTATAGAGCTCTATAAAAAACTTCTAATTTACATCTTCATAGTCAAAGGGAGGGACTCGGGGGAAACCTTTATTCCTCATGTACACTGTAGGTACGGACTACGCTTCATACTTTCTGCCTGGCGCACATCTCTAATGTATCTAATGTAATAATGTATGTGAGGCTACCTTCTACTTCTACTGCTACTCCTAACTATCCAACAGTCATACGTACTTTATATACAAATTATTATTATTATGCTTATCGTTAGCTTATGTAAGGATTTGTTGGTTTGTTACATGTTTCAGGCCAGAGCATGCTTATTATCCTACTAGCGACTGTTCTGTTTAGATAGGAGACTTCCATTCACGATTTTCAGCCCTTCACACTTTGACTCACACCACTGTTCCGAAAAGTTCTCTTCCAAACCATCTCTGTCTCCACAAAATTCTTTACCTCTCCACTTCACCTATAAGTTTTGACTTTACTACTTTTACACAATTCTGGTGCTTCCTATATTTAATATTTTAACATCAGAATTTTCTGGTTACAACTTTTAGGTTGAACATTACCATTATCATTAGGTAAAAAATGCCGTCAATTGTAATTGCGGCTGCAAGTTGTCGACACTAAATATAGTTAAAAATGTTTAAGTGAAGTGTCATATTCATACAGTACGTGTGTTTAGTGTAGATTCATGCTCGAATTTTTAGTGCACAATATATTGTGGAAAATATTTTGAATCGAGTTATTTTATCCTGTACAAAAATGTGTTGTTCTGATATTCATAATGCTAGTGCAGTACATATTTAACTTTAATCTCTAATTAGAGGAAAAAATTTACGTATCTAATTGGATTCATTTGCAATTTGCATAAACTCTTGAAAAGATTTGTTCAGTTCACTTGCGGATAAATAACCCCGTTAAAAATGAATATGGTGGGGCCAAGACGATTTGTTGGTCTTTCAGGTAGAGTCATAACATGACATTCCTTGAAATTTTGCATTTGTGTTAAAATCCGAACGAACAGCTTGAGTGATTGATTGAAATATTGACTATATCTAAAAATTGTATTTTTTTATTTACAGCAGAGCCGCTTAAGCGGATGGAAAGAAGTCTCAGCTCGCCAGCTACAGGTTGGTACACATTTACATGTAACTACTACTATAATCTTTTATATATAGGTTTTCTTGTCATGTCATCTTTCCCTCTACTGCTCAATCTTAGATGTCGAAATTTTATTGGATCACATTCAACTTGGCATTATGTATAATAGACTTGAAGGGAATATGATAAAATTCAGTTCTTGGACATGATTGATGCTCTGCGACACATGGATGTAGTTCTGGGGTGTTTCACCATCATCCTCTTCCCTATTCTCGTTCATTGCTGTGCGATTATGCTTTTAGGATTGAAAGTCAAAGTCAAGTTCATGGAGTGAGTCTCTCAGTTCCCCTCCTACTGACTTTATCAACCAAATTGTAGTAGGAATGGATTATTTCGTGAAACTCATAAAATTTTCTATGCAGAAAAATATATTTACTCGTCGTAATTTCCATAGTTAATGCCAGAGCATCGTTTCTATTAAAGAGAGGAAGTGCTTTTAAAAGATTCTCCCGTAGATACTGCTACTGAATATTCATTTTGCTCTTCTTGGTTAGTGTTGCATAACATTTTAGCGGAGGAAAGTATGAGTTGAGCATTTTTCATCCAAATCCCATTTCCCAAAATGCATCAAGGGAGCACAGACAGGCAGTCAAGGCAGAATATCCAATATGACGCACACAATTATATACAAGTTGAGTCTGAAAGGTTGGTCGTCCGTATGTATATTTATGTATAATATATGTCATTGTGTATGGAGTAAGTATGCAAAAGAAGCGGATAGGGATTATTCCAATTTCCAGTAAAAAAGGTAGGCTGTTTGCCTGAAAAAAAGCTTTAGATTTACATATGCAGGAGGAGTAGTATTATATTACCAGGGGCCATTCTCTCTGCGCCCATTATCCCATATGAGTTTTTGAGGATCTGTGGAAATTGAATGAATGGAATATTCAATATTGGGATGTAAACGAAAACTTGCATCTGTTTGTTATGTCTCCTTTTAGTGAATGCCTTCTTTGGGGAAAAGTGTTCGAGCATCTCATCTGACAATGCATAAAGAACCTATAGAGAGAGAGAGAGATGCTACTGTATAGCTCTTACCACATCACACCGAATATATTTATACATACACCCCTATTTATTCTCTTTACACTTATTTATCCCGTTTAATGTATGTAAAAAGGAATTCTATTCTTCAGAAGCCTGTGAAAATTTTTTCACTTAAAAAGTAGTAATAGATACTCGACCTTGCTCACATCTCGACGAAAATCACTTTTACAGTAGAGGAAAGTAGAAATACTCTTTTTTCCACTAAATTCATGTCGTAGATACTCATCTTCTATTTCCCTAGTCGAAATTCTAGGATACACTCAGAAACTGAGAGAGAGAGAGAGAGAGAGTAAACATGTATTTTCTGTTCTATGTCTATCTATTGTACATTTCCGGGAAAATCCTCTCCCTCTCTTCACTTTGCATGCATTTGAGGGTGACAATGACAATTGCAATCAGTAGCACACAGAGAAGATCTGCCCAAATCAGTCCACATCGATCCACTAGCTGGCTAAAGCCATTGTGATAGTGTAGAAGCCTTGCTAAGCTGTTTACTTTATCGTGTGCCTGAGATGAATTCCAATGTGGGGATATTCGCCATTCAATTAACGCCTATCTCTAAACTTTATCCAGCCTTATTATCGATGGAAACAGAAAAGTTTCCCGAATAGAATAGAATTCCGTATTCACAAGACAGAATAGTTATAATACAGAATAGTAGTAGTTGGAAGATAGATATAAATCGTGATCTCTATTGCGCAGTGTTTAAGTAGTGACGTGGAAGGAAGAAAAATAAGAGAGTAAGTAATCCGGTGGTAATTCTTGAAGTGGAACCATCAAGGCAGCATTACATAAAGAATAATAACAGTGTGAAGTGAATGGAAGCACTAGCGTATCGTTGTAGCAATAATAATTTTACATAAGGACTTGCATGCATAATGCCGAGATAATAATAAATGCATGGCATCCGCTCAGTTGTGATTGTGTGCCCAGAGTTTAGTAGACTGTCTAAAATGGGATGAGTCAGTGTTTTTTATGTAGAGTAGAGATGAAGCTGTTAGGTAAATGTCGCCCTCAGTGAGTGGATTCGATATGCAAATGCAGAGACTAACGAGCTTAAAGGGTTGCCTCCTCTCGACGTGTCGCCCAATGGCATTAAAGACTTTTCAGTTGAGTTAGGCGTACGTTAGGCAATGGGCCTGCATCACGCATATCTTAGCATTTAATGAGAGCCCATTGAATTTGAAAGGGTTATTATTACACATACATAATATGTATATAACACTCCGTATTATATTACCTGCCCCATCTACGTATGTATAAGCTAGGGGACTCATCAATAAAAGAAGTAGGACTGAATAGAGGTGGTTTGTATGGACGCATAATCTAATATGACGCAATTGTCAAGAGTTGTATGCACGTATGTATACATAAATAGAATAACATGAGACAGCAAGGCCTGTCTAAAGAATAATTTAATCATTCAAAGAGTTGAATGTAAAAGTTCACGCGGTAACGTAACGTAGAGCGTATGGATGCTAAAGGTAGAATCAAATCAAGGTGTACATTCACAGATTATTTAATATTATTATAGTTATAGTATTAGCTTATTTTTAGTGTGTGTCTCAACTACTTGTGTAATGCTAGGTGGGTAACCTGATTTTTTCAACTCTTTATCTGACTGTCGTCAGACAGAATAGAGGTACTTTGGTACTGGTAAAAGCCTTTTTTATATTCCTCGAGCATTGGTTCCGAAGTGAATCCAGCCAGCCAGCCAGCCTTATAGTATAGACGTGGAGCATAAGGATGATTTTTTTAATATTGTTTGCTTGCGAATAGTACTAGACTTAGCTTTAGGATATAAGCATTATAAGCCTTTAGTGAAGGATAATCATATCTAATTTTTTGTGGTGGTGCTCTATGCGATGGTTAGCAAAGCTTCTTTCATTTTGGTCGTCGTCGTCGTCCGTTCGTTTATACAGTATGTTATGTGCCTACTAAACATAATCACAATCACCCATGTACTCAACTGAACTCACATCAGCTCGAATAAATTGTCAACCCTTCGCTACTACTATTTATCATATTTCTGCATTTTTTTGTTACGCATGTATCCTTTTGATGTTCTGCTTAAATATTGCAGTCTCTCTTGAATCCAAACAGAGGATACTAGCCCTATATCAAAAATAATATATATAGACTCAGTCAGAGAGGACAAAAAACTCGTTTCAAATTTTTAAATAGCCTCTGCATGCGTCTCCTTCTTTACAATTTCCAATTTATCATAATGTAATGATATGGAATAGTATTCTATACGCTCTCTAGTCCTATAGACACATTATTCACACTGCATACATATTATGTTTTTTAATGTGCTCTATTGTCTGCACAGCTTTTCTTCGGCTGTAAACATTAAAAAACAGATTGTGTAGTACTAGTAGTCTTCTTCTCCGAGCTTTTTAGTAGGAGCCAGAACAAATACGACTAGGGAATAATAAATACTTATTTAATGCATGCACACACAACTTCTACCTTTACAGTCAGACTACTATAATAATTTATAATAAAGGTCTATGACTTTACAATTCTAATCCAGAGAGAATCTCAAGTATGACTATTATAATGGGACTGAACGTTGAAATCTTTTAGTCTCTCTGAATTTTGTTCTTTTTTTACATACTCTCTGGCCATTTACATCTGCTTAAGTAAATAATGTGTCCTAGGGAGTTTCGTTCCTCTTCTGTACCAATCATTATCTATTTGTATACAAACAGAAGAAGAGAGAGATGGATTAGACTTTACTTTACACACTTTGCAACTTGAAAATGCAGTTGCTTTGCTTTAGCGTTTAGTGTCTGTCTGCCTATGGCTGGTAGTAAAAGAAGATGAGCAACGGAAAGGAATGGAAATTAAATACGTTAAGATAGCAGATACAGATATATGATACGAGAGAAGACAGATTGATAGATGGATAAAATAGGTAGGTTGAGGATGCGTCTACGGTGCTATTGTATTCTACACGGATACTTAAATCATTCTGTTTTCTATTGCCTTTGGTTAGGAAAGGCAGAAAAGATCACTCTGTCCTGAAGCACAAGATTAGCTCATGCTCTTAATGTACGTTTACGTTCACAAAACCAAACCAATTTCCATTATACACATTAGAGTATTGACTATTCAACGAGCGTCACGTCAGGTACTTTTTAGTTAGCCTACAGAAAAGAAGAATCTTTTATACTTGAAACTACGTAAACATCACTGTCTATGTTTAATGCATAGAGTCTATAGCTACTTTTCATTTTTTCGGATACCTACATATTACCTATAAACTTATACATAAAGATATTATAAGCTCCGCGTATATATTATCATGAATTGCATGATGGAAAATGGAAATTGACGTAAAGAATTGTGATTTTCTTTTGCTTACTACTACATAGTGTCTAATATTTATGTATATAGATAGATAGCCACTTATATAGCATACACAGTTTAATGGATTGTATATTTTTACATGGAAATAGGCACTTAGTTGATATTGGTAGTTAGTGCTATATAGTTATAGTACTTGTAACTGTAATAGTTTCTATAGAGTCTATAGGTAATGTAAGCACTTTACTCAAAGTAATTCAAAACGGTCGTTTTTCCTCTGATGACTTGGACATTTTTGTTATGATGTGATGTACTATTGGAAGGTGAATGTAAGGATTTCATATTTGATGTGATATGACCTGGATTGAATTTCTGTTTCTTTATGGGCCACGAGAAACTGTTTATGACAGTCAATATTTTTTCCAAGTTCGCATAAGTGTATTCCATGCATTTACTTATGAAACTAGGTACTTTTACTATGTACATACATTTACATCAACCATACTGCCCAGCACAACGCTAAAGAAATCTTTTCTCCTCTCTTAGCACATTATATATATATCTGTAATGGATTGAATAGAATGTTTTAGGTATTCTTATCTCGTTTCCTAACAAAATCTGACAAATTGAATTTCCCTGTTAAGATGTGGAATGTTGGATGTGTGATTTTTGTAATAAAAATTCAGAATACCTGCGTGACTTGTCATTTTTAGACAGAAAAGGTATTAGTGCATGTGGTGTGGTGTAGACATGTCACTACGGAGTGTCACTCTACCTACCCCATAAAATATACCTAAAGAATAAGTACATCAGCTCAATTACTAATAATCTCAATCTCATTCCGTTTATTTAGCATTGTTAGTAGGTGGGAGTTTTGGAAAGAGGAATTCAATAGACTTTAGTTTACAGTACAGTGCTTGCATTGAATATTTCATGGACGAATTGCATTCCAGGAATAATCGAGGATATTTTCTCACTCTACCCTACTCATACAATTTTGTAAAGTATTATAAGAGCCGAGACCCTCGTATTTACCTTATATATTTTATGTAGAAGTATCGTGGAATACAATATGCAAGCTGCCTGCATGTGTTCCGTCCCTTCCTGTGGCTTAATTTGACATATCATGTCAAATAATAGAGTTTAGAATATTATAAAATCACTTTGAAATGGAATGGAGCACAGTGAAATTGACGAGGGTTCTTTCAGACTGCGTTTGCCAGTCCGATGGTTACCCGACTTTCCGTTCTGAATTAGCCAGACCATATTATTCTGTTATAAATAAACATTGGATCTTCAATATTATGTTACTGCAATTTACCTAATAATAATAAGCCAGTATAATGTCCTTAAAACCATCCCCACTGCGTTTTCTAGCCCACTTCTAAGTAGGACGAATCATAAATAGAGAATGCTAGTTAGAGAAACTGTGGGTTCATCGCATATGTCCTTTTAATACGTTTTTCATTGCAACAGGAATAACAAATTCCTCTTTCTCCATAAAAACACTTACCTAGCTCACCTTGTCTTTTTGTAAGTATATCAACGTTTTACTCACAAAAATACATTTTTTAAAGCATAATTTTGAACTTTGATTATTTAGCAGAATTTATCGCTATTTTCCCTTATAATTTGAAATCTGAGAAATAAAAAAACAATTTAATAATCCTTCTGGATAATGTTTCGCAAGGAAATATATACAACAGGCTACGTTCGTACTTTAGTATGAGTGAACTGATAAAGTTCTGAGGGAAAGGAGCAGGTGTTCTTGATTCGGGATTGGTAGTCAGATATTCAAGGCACTGTTCATTTTTGGTTAGACAGGCAAAGGAAGGCATTGAATTTTCCGTCTTATTCTTGAAATGGAATATTTATTGAATAGCAGTGCACTTCTCAAGACCTTTTATGGCCCATCATTGATCTAGGAGTTGGGAATGAGTTGGGTTCTTCTATGTATGCATGCATGCATGCATGCTATTAGATATTTACTTTAACGTTTCGTCCAATATGGCTGCTTTCTTTATTTTCTTTCTTTGGGTTGCGAGAGAGAGAGAGAGGAAAGATTTATATTGGAGTATTATGTATGTTCATGTATTTAACTATAGGGAATATTAAGTACATAGCGCATAGTGGTGACTACTTTATATGTTCAGTCATATGTGTAGCATTATTCAAGAGAGATATAGTGGGTAATTGAATACAATAGTATAACAATGCTAGCAATTCCGAATTCATGCAATCTGGTGATAAGCATAGGAATAAATAGAGTGGACGGACGGTATGAGAAATTTAAAAATCCACTCCTTGGAGATATGATGTGGGAGATGTATTTTTAGGTAGCACTATAAGAATGGCGTAAACATAAAGAATAACCATTTGCAAAGAACTAGGCACTCTGGTTGTGGCGATATGAGGCAATCATAGAGTCTGTAGTGCCCAATTCCCTCCAACACTCTGTCCTGCTCTCCTGCTACCTAATCGAATGCTAAAGAAGTGTGAACTAAGAAATAATACACAATTGAATAGATGGACTCTTTCTTTATTGTAAACTGAAGGGACGGGCATGGTAATAGTATCGTGACGTGAATCGTGCTCATAGAAAACTAAATTCCTATTACCATACTCTCCTTCAAAGACGCTCTAACCAACAGGCCAGCCCCGTAGACCAACCAACGAACAGTACGGTGGCTGGCTATTGTGATGCGGATGCCCGTCTCGTCTAGCGCCGTGCGTGTGCGTGCATGCATAGAGAATGAGAACCTCTCCTAACTCCTTCCAACTCTATAAATAGTACCTATCCAGGGTTCCATCTTTCCTTTCATACCTCAATTCTACATTCAACATTCACATTCTCGAATTAAATCTTTACAAAACGTTTTGTAATTAATTTTCACACATTGTCACCCTAAATCGTTTTGAAAATAATTCCCATTACTTCTAATTAGATGCAATATATAGGATCATTATAGTAAAATATCGTGATAATGATAATATCAATGTATATAGTAAGAAATGTTGCACCCTGTATATTATGTAGTCGGAGAAGGATAAATATATTTGAGTGCCAATGGGAAATAGATGTGCATGGATGCAATGGTGAGTGGGTTCCGTGGAGTGAAGTTCCTAAATGTGCTGGTGCAGCATAAGATAGTTAGGGATGGCTATGTAAAGTAAGGAGAGTATGCTAAGCAAGGGAAGGAGAGTCGGGAGTCCAGTAAAAGTCCGTCCAGGTTGAGCGAGAGTGATGTGAGTGAAGTAAAAGTGGGAATGGATGCTTTCTCCCCTGTTGAGAGAGCTATGATTATAGCCATTAAGTCTCTTGTGTCCAGAGAAAATATATTGATCGATTTTTTGGGTGCTCCTTCTTTGCCTCTTTCTTATAAGGAACGTTAATGTATGTACATAGATTACGGGTTATAATACTTATAATGCTATATAGAGTGGTGGTTGTTGGTAGTGGTGGTGGTGGTGGTGGTGGGTGGGAGGAATGTGCCTTCTCTTTATATTAGCACTGGAATAAATAGCCATTGCTTGCACTGTGATGTGTGTCTGTGAGATCTCTGTTTCTCTCTCTGTTGAGTATATGCACGGATGGAAGTAGTATGTACAGTAGTTGTAGTGTGTGTGTGGTGGGAAGTGGAATGCTCTCCTTTCCTGTCCAATTCAGCACTGGTGGAAACATGAACATAACACCAGGAGCGAACTCACTCAGTCACTACCTCTTTGCATCACTTCCCTACAATTCCCCATTTCTCCGTCAGAAATGACCATTCTGTCTTTTCTATCTTATGTCTATGTCTACGTGAATTTTCTCCCCTTGCCTTGCCACACTCGCACTCACTCGCCCAACAAACGCAATGTAGCTACCTACTCCGTTCCGTCCGACCCTAAGAAGTAAATGGAGGAAGTAGCATTAAATATATTTCCCTATATGCTCTTTACTAGAGAGTGCAGACAAAAGTACGTACTTATCCTTACACGGAATGCACTAAGTGGTCAAGTCCAATTTCACTACCTCTTGATGGTCACTTTGCCATCAACTTGCTAATTAACTTGCATTTCTTTCCGTACTCTCTCTCTTTCGGTTTCCTCTTTCTCTCTCTCTCTCCAACTTCAATTCAGTTGACTTACCCTTCAGATACATGAGTTCCCGTTGCACGTGTTTTCTCCTATCATCATCATACACACAGACGTTAGTTAGTTACTACAACCAGACTCATTTGGCAGCTTTCCCAACTGTGAGATGGAAGAAGAGCCAACCCTGAACTTGAGAAGTAGCCGGACTGTATTAAATAAGCATTCCTCCAAGTTAATACTAAAGAATTGAGCTGGAAATGCAATGTCAGTATTGGCATCCTCAATTGGATTGAATCTCCTCATCCCATTAATAAAGCTTCTTATTATGTAGTTACTATCACTAGGAGGCACATCTTCATAAATTTCGCGTCTGGATCCTAAGTCCTCCTCGATATATAACGAAGATATAGGACGAAAAATAACCCCCAGTAAAAGAATTTACCTGTTGTCAGTTCAGCACGACTTCCCTCTGGCTATCTGTCTACATTGAAACTGAGTAATTTCTTTATGATGATATGGTGGCCACAAGTTTGCTCCTTACTCTCGGGAGCAATTTCTATAGCAGAGCGGAGTATTTATTATGTAAGAAGATAAGAAATTCTTTAAAGATTTTATATGGGAGACAGAGATAGATAGTTGAGGCCACGCGCTCGAGAAGAAACTGATAGGAAATCTCCATAACCAGAATATCTCATCTGATTCAGTGCGAAAAGGATCTAATGAGAATAATTGTGCAGTCTAGTCGACGTCCAGTCTAATGCAAACATAGTGAATAAGTGGAGACTGAATGTTCCCAAGCAGCATTGTTCGTCAGTTGGATGATGATAAATGATTTAGCATAATACAAATATGATAAGAGCTGAGACTCTCGATCCTCATGCCTAGTTCAATGGTAATAGATGAGTGTACTTTAGAACAAGTCAGACTAGTATTAAGTGTTTATATATATGTACAGGATTCTCGTACATTTATAACATAGGAAGGATGGTTATAATATTGAAAAGAGAGTTTATGTAACTGTTGTGTGGGGAATCTTATGTGCTCGTGTTGATGTTGATGTGATGTTGGCATTGGGGGGATGAGTAAGATATTCACATCTATAAACTGTGCTGAGCCTGACAGAACTCAGTGAGATACACAGAGGAATGGCATGGAGCTTAACACAGTGGCTACAAGTCGAGATGATCCTCTGTTGGCATTGAGTGACTGACTAACTGGATAGGATAAATGTGCGGACAAGAAATTGTTGTAATGCATGGGATTGGAGGAAATGTTCGTCGGCAGAAGAGAAATGGGCAAAGTATATCGGAGATTGAGAGAGCTTAAACGGCGGAGATAAAGGTCTTTAAAGAGTTCTTTTCTGGTCGGTTCCCGTCTGTCACCAGTTGGGATGGCTTCACTTCACTTCGCTTTCCCACTACTTTTCTCTGGACAACACAACTGCTCCCCATTTTTGTTCGAAATTTTTATAAAACACTCACGTACTGTGACCTCTCTTTTCCTCCCGGCCTCCTTTTAAGTTATGGGGCCGTTTTGCATCAAGACTCTCAAATTTGCCTCTTGCTTCTTCCGTGCACCCAGCAGACTCCCGTTCTTACTTTACTTCTTTTCCCTACTATGCATGCATTTGAACATTTTTCTCCTTTTGAATTCATGACTCTATTCTCCAAGCAGTCGTGAACAGAAAAGAAAGTTTCTAAGTGAAAGGGCACTAGGCACTTGCATTGTAAAACGGCTATGGCTTTTCCACTAGTAAAATATTCCTACCTATCTGCCTCCGTCGCGTCGACTACTTTTCTCCTATTCAGTCTCACTCCCTTCAAGACTCCTCAAATATACCTTGCCGTCTTCTTCTCCTACTAGCAGCAACCATTTCAAAGCATCTCCTTTCTACCCGGAGTATTCCGAAAGAGGAAATGTTATGCTAGTATGCTGTGCCACGCTCTGTTCTGTGCTCACTCAGCCAACTCTGCATTTCCAACTCTTTGACTGAAATTCTAATGCGAACGCCAAAAGTCTCTGATGTATTAATGTTCAAATTATATAGTCACATTCATCAAACTACAATAGCTTTCAAGAGACCGAACGTGTTCAAAGCCATAGCAAGGAAAATAGGAGGAGCTACATCCTACAACTAACTTTATGAGCATTTTCTACTTTTTTTTTGCAATGAATGGGATCATTACACTCACTCAGATTCACCTTTAATGTTTATTGTCCCTGTACAGCGAGACATTTTTTCAAACCCAAGTAATCAATAAACCTGCATTGTATAAATAAACTGATAAGTTGGGAAAGCTGGGATTTACCATACTGAAAACTGTACTTAGACTTTTTCAATCTGTTTAATGAAGAACTACAAAATTAATCTCATTTATATTACATTTAACGCTGGATGGCTATAATAAGATTATTTATTTTTTTCTAAGATTTATGTACCAACATGAGAAGCCTGTCTTTTCTTGGTATTTATACAGTTAACACCTGGTGCAACCTTCTTAGGGGCTCCGTCAGATTTGATCTTTATCTGAGAGGGGTAAAGAATCGAATTTCTTTGCATGCTTACCTTCTGTGTGTATTTAGCCTATAAAAAGTACTATGTATATGTACTTGCCTATACTATTATAAACACTTTTAGTTCCCCACCCACCCTTTCTCTGAATCTTCTGAACTCGAATCCCTTCTTTTCTTTGGGCAGAAATAGCCAAATCCCTTTATATTTGATTTTCCAAATGCCATAGACTGTTAAAGAAATTGAAAGATGAAGGTGAGTGCGTGGTTTCAATTAGGGAAGGCTAACAGAGTCTGAAGGGAAAGAAATGACGAAATGTAGTTTGGTTTTTTTTCTCTTTGGCTAGTAGGAGTTCTATTTAGATGATAGTAGTGCCTACGTTACATAATGTAACAAAGTATTAGTTGTAGGATAAGTATAAGTAAATATCTTTGACATTTACTGTGAAGAGTATAGCTGATAGATTAAGACATCTGTGTCTGATGTCTTTCACTGTTGTTAAAAAGCAAAGGTAGCGGTTGGAGCTACATTAGGACATTAGGAGCTGATGCTATATTGCATTTCGGATGAGATAAAGAAAGGTGAGAAGACGGACAAGTCGATGGGATGTTTGGCGTTGTTGGCACGACTTGATTTAACAAGCACGGCTTTGATGTTGATGGGAGGCGAGAGTGGATTTCTGGATTCATAGGAATTAGGTTTTCCAATAAAATTGTCACTTGAGAGCTGGAGTCATAATTCATAATTGCATCAAGAACGTCCAAACGTCAAGTGAGAAGATCCATTTCACTTCAACCAAAGATTTATCGTCATCAAATCATTTCGACTGTTTCTGCTACTTATATACGTCCCACACCCAAAGATGTCAACTACCTTAGCAGTAGTACCTTACAACAGCAGATACTACTTAGAGTACTTAATAGATATTCCTTTTCACCACTTTGTGTAATAGGAATCACCTAACATTTCCTCACGATCTATTTTCAGTATTTTCTCTTTCACCATCGTTATCAACATCAACATCATTCAATTTATTTCACACCCTTACCTATTGCATAAGATCTACACTTTCCACACACACATCCGATTTTTTCTACTTCATAGACTACGACTACATTTTTCACATACTAAGTTTTCCTGTTCCTGAAAAATAAATTTTCTAGGGCAGGAAAATATTTATTTCCATTTCAAATTATTTTAATATGAATTTGCTTTTAACTTTCCCGATAGATTAATTGATGATAATCTCGAGAACTTAATTAGTGTCAGACTGTCAATTATCTAGCTGAAGGAACTTCGAATTATATACCTACCTACAAATAAACCGACAGGGGATATTTCCAGGATTTAACATTTATTCCTGATGGCAGAGAAATGAGCAGTTTTAAAAGTGAGTGTGTAGGCGATGGGATTGCACCTGGTGTGTGGGAGAGTGGCATTTAGCTATTTTTCCTATTTAGCAGAGAAGTTTGTAAAAATGTGGTGAGTTCATTTCTGATGTGTCATTGAGAGTGGAGATGTGCTGTCCAAGTAAAGTAAGTGATAGATCTGGTTTGGTTTGATTACCTGTACGCTACTTTGTATCTCTCTTTATAGTGGTGTGAGTGTGTGAGTGATAGTGCATCGGAGAGAGTGGGGCTGATGTGATGGAGAGATATAACAAGAAAGCTTCTGCTGTGAGTTAGTTTCATCTTGACAGTCAAAGATCCGGTGTGTTTGTTTGTCCTATTTTTCATTCCGGATTTAGTTGTTGTCGTCTTTTCAGGGAAGTTGAAGTATACTTCCGCGACAATGCATTGACTAGATTCCTTATTGCATTCCATTATAACATTACTATGTACGTAGGTTGTGCTAAATGCTAGTTGGACACTCGCGACTTCTCTACTGCATAACACACTCCTCTAGTTTAACTAACAGGCTAACGTCTCTTATTGATTTTCGGAGACATGAACAGCCACAGCGACTTAACATCCTTATATAAGTCAGTTGTGTGTGTTCTAACAGATATGCCTCGACAGAGCTATGTATTGTATCTATAGCAAGTGTGAAATATAGTGGCTTACGGAATATGTAGTTTTTGTCTAGTGAAATCTCCTGCTGTGCCCGGAAGCCATGCTCAAATCCACTTTTGCCATTAACTCTTTGTTTGGCATTTCTTCTTTCACATGTTGTGCTTTGTCGCGATTTTTCCTCAGCTCAGCTACTTAAACTCAGGCCCATGCCATGCCTGCCACACACCAGCCTCTACTACTGGAACATGTTCTCATGAGGATTTCCCTATACAACTCCGTAGAGACTGGCTGCTACTCCCTGTCTCATCCTCTCTCTCTCTAACTCCATTTTCTCTCCTTAAAAATCGCTTTACGTTTTATTATTCAACAGGAGGACATTATCTCATTCTTGTTTCACATTGTTATCCAGCTAAATTAAAACACCTTTTCATTACGTTTACTTCTTTCATACAAAATCAATTTTAATATTAACGTTAGATGCACAGCATCGTGCTACTCAGTGATGGTAAAAAAAATACAAAAAAACGTAATGTAAAATAACTGCTAATTAATTGGAAAGTTGGAATCGTAAGTATTGCCATTGCAATACTGTTGATATGATGATGCTAATATATTTTGTACAAAGGACATTTACTTTTTCTCAAAGATAGGGATAGTATGTAAAGGAGGTTATTTAAAGCAGAAGTTATCTCTAGTTACTTTGTGTGCATTAGAGTGAAAGCTAGATTGGATTTTGTATTCTATTTTCCTGTACGTTGCTACCTATAAGAAAGGGAAGAGAGTACGGAAGATTTGGTTTGCTTCGAATATCGGATGCTGTAAATGACAAGAAGGGAGTGTGTCACAGACTCAGGGAGTTGTCCAGCAGCAGTAGAGATACTCAACATCAGTCCACTCACTTTTCTTTGCTTTGCCTCGGGAAAAGTTAATCGGATGAGGGAAATGGATCTGTGGGATGTGATGCTGCTGTGTGTGTGTGAGTGTCTGTATATGTAAGCAGAATGCAGTAATAGTAGGGACTGATTTTCCTTATATATGGAGATGTGTCTTATAAATAGTAGTTGCAATCAAGAGGACTCTCGTAGCATTGTGTAGATACTATTCCCATCACATCCCATCAAAATACAATGGAAGAACGAAAGAGAAACACACCGGCAATAGAATCTTGCTCTTCTCGATCTCTGCCTGGATGGATTATCAGGTTTTCTGTATAATTTGGCTATATCTATTCCATTTAGGCATATAAGTAGAGATATGAGATAAAAGTGAGTTGGATTGTTCCAAGGGATGACAAGAAGGCCTCTCTCTCTCTCTCTCTTTGCGTCCTTCTCTCTTCTAAAGTTTTTGGGGAAAAAATAGAATTGAATGCACTCTAGGCAATGGGAATAAAGAAGAGATGCAGTATTTTGATTGGCAAACCTTAGGTTGAGTGCTCTATGGACTGCTGTGCTGTGGGTGGTTGGCTGGACCAACTGGTTTCGTCTGGCTTCGTTTCCTCTCCTTTACTTACTTACGTAAGCCGGGATGATAGGGCATAGCCCATGTGTCTATCTACCTACTTTTATGTATAATATGGGGAAATAGATTGAGAGTTCACTGCAGTTGAGTATTCGGTGAAGTGTTGAGAGTTTTGCCTTCATGCCTCTAATGCCTAGTCACTTATACAAAAGAGGAGAGTTCTTCTCTCTATGGATGTATGCAGTAGCATTGGGCTACTGCTCTGAGATTAGGATCAAGTCAAGAGTCAACTAACTGAGCTGATGTGAGTGAGCTGAGCTACGAGAGAAGAACAGAACTGGTTAAGTCAAGTCAATGTAATGTCGACCAGACCAGACTTGAGAGAGTAAAAGTGGGAATGGGTCTGAAGAAAGGGTTCGAATAGAAATCAATGTAAAAACTATCTCTTAACCTTTATTGGTCACTCTGTGAAAGGAATGGAGAAAGGGGAAATCGCCACGGCAGTTATCCCGTGGGATTTACAGCCAAGAAAATGAATAGCACCTTGTTCTCTTTATATAAATTAAATTGAATTTTCGCCCATATGCTTTCCTCCTTTTCTCTCTCCAGCAGACTCCTCTCTCTCTCTCTCTCTCTCAACCATTTTCACGCAAAGTCTACTCCTCAAGCCTCTCATACCTCATTCCCTCCCCGTACATACTTAATGCACTAAAGCACTACTACTGGATGGACACATCTTCAGAGTTGACTCACTCTTTCTCTCTCTCTCCTCCGGCTTCACAGACTAAATCTCACACTCTATATTACAACCATTTGCTTTAAATACAGAGATAGATTTCCTTTGCGGTATGAATCAATGACTCTACGACTCCAGACTCTTTCTTCCTACTAGACACAAGTTGACCGATACAAACATTCTGCGGACTCTTTCTTTCAAAAGACTTTCTCTCGCTCTCCATCTCCAATCACTGAGTAATAGCAAATCATTATACATATGTACACAAACGAAAAAGTCTTTCTTCAGGCCTAAAATAAAACTACCCTGTGAGATAAGAGCTTTGTTTGCATTCCCTGACTGCCACCAACCAAAGCAAATACATTCAACTCACTTCAATGATTTATTTCTTTCTCAAGAATCCAATTTTATTTATAGTCTACCTAACCTCACCATGTCACTCTCTAAATATACAGTCTATTGTTGGCACATCACAGCGGAAGGTTCTACTAGCGGGTTATTAAAACCAAATCTCTCAATTCTGTGTAATATAATTTTTTGAGTCGAGGGCCACTAATTGCTTCTCCTAAGCTAACAATTACATGTTTCATTATCGATAAGTGCAGATCAGTAAAGCATCTCGCTGTTCATCTGTGAATGTAGTCAGTTTGGGTGTTCAGAGTTTGAATTGCAATGTTTTTGTCACATTCTGCAAATTGTAGACAATCTTTATGTGAAATGTAGCCACAGGAAGTGTTTTCAGCACTTATTTAATCATTATTGGATTAAAGAGGTTTATTACCTGCCTATTATATCTGTTTTTAGTTTTTGGGATAAATATTACAGAATACCTACTTTAAAAAATCAGTATAGATATTATGATTTTGTATAGTAGAAAATAATTGAACTGTTGTGTCATATTGTTCTATAATTTCTATCGAAGTGTATGAAGTGCATCTTACTAACCTGTTATAAAAGAGGATTTGGGAAAGTCGTGTTGTGTTATGGAAATATTAATCATGTCGTCGCTTTGTGCTGTCTGTGTTTTCCAATTCCAAAGTAGGGATGTTGTGAGTTGGGGCAGATGCATGTATGTGTATGTAATCGTATGCTAGTAAAAAATAAGTCCAAAGTTTGTATTAGTTACTGTGGAAGAGAATGGTTTAACTGAAGAATAAAGTGTATGCAGTAGTATGGTGGTGGTGGAAGTAGGTACATAGATCAGTTTCCATTCTATCGATATGCAGTAGTGGTGCATGGTGGAACTTTCTTGATGTTTGATGTCCGAGAAAGCGATTCTGGTAAGATGGATCGGAAGGCGCCCCTATTTCAAGAACACTCTGTCGTATTCAGCTCACGTCGAGTAATGCGAGGGAATATATTTCAGATGTATTTTAATCGATGTATTTTACATGCGTCTTGCATAAAATGGTCAAAGCTCGGCCCAGAAGTGACCATCCATGTCCATACTCGGAATACTAATGGGCTACATAGTCCCAGTGTATTTGCACGTATCTATAGTGTGCATACAGAGCAGATTCTTCTTTTTGAAACGAGTAGAGCCAGGCTATAGAGCAGGGCAGTCTCAACCAACTCGCCTTATCTTCTCGTCCTTTCCTTTGCTCCTCTCTTGTCAGCTCGACTCAAGTAATATAATTCGAAGCCAAATAGGAGTTCACAATGCTCTGTCCTGTCCTAGTCGTGTAAGTAGGCAATAGGTATCCGCTATGGATAGATATTGTGTGTATGCGAACATTGTGAACTGAACTCTGAACTGATCTGATGGGAAGATTCTTCTTTTAATACTTTCTTGTTTCCTTACACAACAGATCAGTAGCTAGCATCCCTCAGTTTGTGATCACGCACTTTGAAATGGGATGTTCGGCCACAGTTACTGATAACATAGTATAAAATTATTGTGATTGCTCTTGAAAAAATCGGATTTTGAGGGAAATTTGGGATTGTGCATTTTTTGGAAGTGTCCCTTGCCTTCTTTTCAATTGTCTCTGTGTACAATTCTAAAATTGAGTAGGTATCTTACTAGATAACAAGAGTTGCTGGTAAATTATTGCATTAAAAAGTGGTTAAGGGTATTGAAGTGATAGGTGTCATGTGTTGGTGTTGGTGAATGTGATCCAGTAAAATTTTTGCATCAAATATTCTAAAATGTTCGATTACTTAACTATCTTTTGTACTGTAAAGTACGATTTATGTTTCTGCTCAAGTCTTTCTCTGCAGACTCTATTTTTCCATATACTAAGACTCTGGAGTAGTTGTGAGCAGTGAGAGTGTTTGAAGAGAAGAGCAGTTGAGTTGAGAGAGTACAGTTTTGAGCCTGGTCTCAAAAATGTACTTTTGTCCTATAACGTGACTAAGTGCACAAATGTAGATAGCTACATAGCCGTCATTCCCGTCTATTCCCAGATCCCGTCATGTTCTCAGCTCAATCCGCTCTGACACTGCCTCTGCCTACTCTTCCGTCATCCATTCTTCATGAAGACTCCTCTTCTTGTCTGTCTCTAGACAATGGGCTTAACGGTGACCTGAGTGAAGACGAGAGGTCAGGCAGTGAGCTCGGCGACGATGCAGACTCCCTCGACTCCGACAAGGTCGGCGCCCTCAACCTCGTCACCTCCAGCGACAGACTCGCCAATGCACATTCTCATCACAACAACAACTCTAGCTCATTGTCATCTCATCACCACCACCGTCACCTGAACTCGACGAAAAATGGACCCACCTCCGGGCTCAACTCCCAGGCCAATGGGCACGGCGCCCTCGGACCCACTTCTCTCACCCCCTCCGCTGCTTCCGTACAAGCCGCCCTCGCCGCTCTCCAGGCCGGACAATTATCTCTCAATCAGGTACACATTTCTTCATTTCGACTTGCACATAATCTTATCTCAAGCCACAAGCTAGGACTGTTCCAGAAATTCCACATTCCTGATAATTAGCCACAGTTCATGTATCTATAGTAGACATGCTAATGATTTGGAAGTATTTGTGCATAGGAAAAAAAATAAGTTTCATTTTCATGGCTATGAGTTCAAGACCTACATGGATTATTGTATTGTGTAGACAATGTAACCTCATTTGAATAAGAGTATAATGGAATGCGCTTATTAATACATGTGTGGAATATCTCCAGTCTCTCTCTCTCGAGAGAGAGACCAAAAATTATAAGCTAGCTGGAGAGACACAGGAAAGTCACGATGAGTCTAATCTGCATATTCGTAGTCTTTATTCAAATTAGACGAAGACAGCAGAAACTAGCAGAGAGTAGATTTGGAAATCTTTCCTGGTATAGTATGCATGTGGATGAAATAAATTGTATGTACCTGTCTGCGTTTTAATTTCATCATGTTCACGATAATCTGCTAATGTATTTGTCTGTTTAGCGGACAGTGATTTAGAGTTCCTTTCTTTTCTGTCCTGAAATAAATGAATAGTTTCTACAAGAGTTTAATTTATTGGTTGATAGTTGATGAGCCTGAGTGCATCCGCATCCAGTCAGCAATTGTATCTCCAGAATCAATTCGCATCCACAGCGTCTCTCGGAAGTCAAGAATTGCAGGTAAATACATACACTTTTTTATTCTTTATAATATCTACATACTACGTGTGATACTCCGAACCGAATCTTATTTTCTGATACCCAAATAGTACATTGTTAGTGTTTGAGGATCGGAAAATCTGTAGAAATTGGAAAAGCGGTTTAGTTTATCGAGGACGGGAGTTTAGTCAAGTTAGTCCACTTGACTTTACTTACTCAACTTAGATAGTTTGATTAATATCTTAATCAAGGAAAGTGATTTTATCACGTCCATTCTAACTCTTGGTTTGCTTTTTGCTTAGGCTCTTCAGCAGCAATTACAACAGCAACAGCAAAGTATACAGCAAACCTTGCAACAATTAGTCATGTTTGGGCAGACGGCTGGAAGTGGCACAGCTGCCCAACTACCTCCTCAAGCCCAGTTCTACTTGCAGAATCAGGTAAGCCAAAACTACCCTCACAAATCTCTTATGCTAAGGAATATACACACAAAATCCCTTTTTTCCTCTTTTATACTTCACCAAAAGTCATTTACCGTATCCCCCGATTTAAGCTATACAGAATAGGTGTTGGAAAGCTGGAAATGCATTATAGTGCATGTATGTACATAGTAATGTCTAAGCGTGTAACTGTTATTAATTTAATATTAATTTGACAACAGTGATAAATAATAATAAAAAAAATAGTAAATACTAAGGCTCCTTTCCACCCTCTTTAATTATTACCATAGAATCGAATAGAGGGAATATTGTTAAAGTTGCAACTACTTGTGTCTCTATTTGATAACTCATGAAGTCATGAACGAATGAAGATATGTGTAGTTTTTGTTTTTGCTCTTAAGTTAAAAAAATTGGGTCATCCCCAGTAGGAAACAAAATTTTCACAATCCTAAAGGATATTTGTATTGAAAATTAGGGCAAATCTGTCACTCCCCTAACAAGGATGGAATCCTTAAATTTTCAAAAAAAGACATATAAAAAAACGGATTGAGATCATTCTTTAAAATTTTACAGCACAGTTTAAGCTTAAAATGGGGTAAATCGGACATACCCATTTGATGGTGTTTTATAATGGTTAATATTGGAAAAAAACCTCATTTACTATATTCCACCCTGTAAGACTGTTTTTATGTGAAAAATCCAATTGCTAATGGGTACTATTTCTGGTGATACGGTGGAATTGTTAGTTCACCAAACAAGAGAACTCCATTGGTGTTTTCACAAAATGAGTTTGCTATTTTTAAATAGCACTTTTGTAGATTGGATCAGCACTTGTTCAGAGTAATGCATCTGTACACTCATATCTTCATTAATGTAAATGTGTGGTATTTTCCTTGCAAATGTTTATCAGACAGGTATATCCGACAAATCTTGCTCTGTTTTTATGCAGAAGATGCCCAGCTTGAAAATGAGCTTGATTGAGATAAGCATGACAATACTAATGCTTTAGTCTGAACAATTAGCAAAAATGTCTGCATACTTTTCTTCTGTCATGATGTAATTTGATGATACGTTGATGTGTATGTGTCTATCCATTAATCATAAAGTGTCTTAGAACTATATATATGTACAAAATTATCCAGTTTAGGAGTAAGGCAATTAATATTATTGTTTCTCGATGCCCCTACACTTTATTCCTTGATGAGTAGAAAACAAAAAAGATCGAGATGAGCTTATTATAAACTTGTCTTGTGTAGAGCAACTTCATCTGTATGTATGCATCTGCTAATAATCTCCTGCTAGCTACTTATGTATCCTCGCTATTTTTTTCCTGCATAATATTTCATCTAGCTATCTGTACGTATCATCCTTTACAATTAGGTGTAGTGTATATAATGGGTTTAGGTATATATATGTAAGTTTTAAGTAGCTGAATTTTGCAAATTCAACTTTTCATTTGCCTACAAAGCGTAAAAAATCTGGTCTTTATAATAAGTGCACTGCCTTGCATTTAGATGGTAGAATAGAGTGGAAATGATAAAAATAATAACAATATCATAATTTAATGGTCAAACTGGGAGATTATTAAGCAGATTAGTTTTGATAAGTGAGTGAGTGAGGGGAAAAGAAGCCCAGAAGCAAGTCAAGTTGAAATGTGAATGAAAAACGTCTTTTGGTGTGCGAGGAGTTGTTTGAGTTGAACTAAGTAAATTAATCGTAAGTAAGCTACCAAAACACAACCACACGATCTCAGTTACATTAGCATGGTTGAAAAGATTGGATTTTGCATTGGAGTTGAATAGTAAGTATGTACATTGGGAAGAAATACAACTTTCGGCTAATAATATGCTGTGTGTAACATCTCTGCAACAAGGTGCACACTAAGAGAGTGGTAATATCTGTCTGTGTCTGTGTAATATAATATCTTGCTATAGATACATCAATTGAAATGCTAGGAGCCAATATGCATCACAATGGATGAACTTGTTCTGTTCCTCTTTCGTGTGTACATTAAGTGATTTTTCATTGTTTTTCTACGTGTTTGTATGAATTTTGCATTGCTTATCTAAGCCGGAGAGTTGATTTTAAAGTTGAGTGCATCCAAGTTGAGATAGAAGTCTGAGATATACCTAAGAATGATACCCTTGCACAGACAACGTATATTATTATGGCTATTGGCAGGTTATACGAAATCTTGTAGCTAGAACTCATTACTAACTATATATTACTTAGTTAGATTACATAGCTGTGCTATTATAATACAGAGTTATTGCTACTGAAGAGCAGAGTAGCTTAAATAACTACACACTCACAGTCTACAAGTAAAAAAGTAAGGAGCAAATTAAAAAGCAATGCAGCACGTCCATCTCTTGAAATTGTAGAATAAGAATGACTTGGCTGGACTGGCAATTATACTTACGTAAACTAATGTAATTCAAAGTCAAACAGGTATGGAAGGAAGAGTGTATGTTGAATACTCGCCCAGATGATGTCTTCCTTATCAATTCATCAGACACCTATCACACCGTATTAAAAATACAATAACCTTATACACTCTTAGTTGCCTGCACTCATTCCTGGAATAATTATACCTTGTCCTTCATTCCTAACTATTAGAATAGACTGCAATTTCCAATGTATTCCTTTAATTTCAACATCAACACACACATACTCACTCATCTAGCTATCTATAACATGCAGATAGAGTCTTCTAATAATTCCTTAGTATTAATTTCATTTGCCCATGTGTAAAGCGTATGTTATCAGCAGATGTATATTTAGTAGTGCATTCGCGTTCAAATACTTGGGATAAGTGTACTGTGCATATACATAAAGGCAGTTTACCAGTATATGCACGTAAAGAGTAGTTAGGATTAAGTATCTATAGTTTATGAATTAATAATATGCTGATAGCTATCTGAGAATGCCACCGGTTTAACTCCTTCACTCTATGTTTTTATTTAATTATAATAATAAGTCGTAAGTACAGAACTATTTTTTATATTGCTTTCCTTCCCAATGCTCATCTCTATTTATTATTAGCGCTTCTACGTAAAATAGACAGAGAGCCTTGTGAATTCTTAGTGAACTGATGATAGAATTGCAAAGCAGTATTTTTCTGATACTGTACAACTACAATAGTTCTTGTTCTAATTGCCGACGAGATGATAAATAGGATGAGCTATGAGCTATCATTTGT
This sequence comes from Tomocerus minor, assembly GCA_009936455.2. Lineage (NCBI taxonomy): Eukaryota > Metazoa > Arthropoda > Collembola > Entomobryomorpha > Tomoceridae > Tomocerus > Tomocerus minor. The sequence goes on from JAAAYG020002552.1 coordinate 46,058, forward strand.
GTTCCTATGCATTTTTCATCTATACATTTTAATATAAATCCCTATACGAAGAATAATGTTACTGTACTACGGCTGAAAGGCCATAAATTCAATTAGGCACTCTTTGTTTTGCTCTTTTGCACATTCCCGTTAGGTTAGTTAATTAATTTCTGCAGAACTATACGATCGTGTTCAACAACTAACTACATGTATGCATTCTATTGAAAATCTAATAAAATAAAAATTATCAGTATCACCATTATTTTAATTTGCACTAGATCTTTAGCTCTGAATGTATTACGAAGAGAGTATTTATCATTATTCTCTTGCCTATTGTCTCTTCTAAAGAAAAAGGCTGAGATAAATTCTAGCGTATGTAGAACTTGCTCTGGATTATTGAGATTTCAGAGCTGAAATAAATCTATAGTGGATTTAATGAGTTCTTGGCATAAATTGGCGATGTATTTATGAATTATGTTGGAGGAAGGGATTGAAAGTTACGTGAAAATGTTAATCTTTCCCTTTGTCCAACTCGTTTTACTAGGCAAGGCACGGCTCGTGCTTCTGTGCTCTGTCTTCCCCTCCTTAGTAATTATCAGTAGCATCTTTTGAGTCGTGATTATTGTTATTAGCTCTAGCCTGCCTACATGCACACCAACCATACTTCAAATTCACAATCAGTTGCAGAATAAAACAACAGCCTTTTACAATAAGTTGATTTGACTTGTCTGTGTGACTTGACTCGATTCTGATCTAATAGTAAGCCACAGTAAGTAATTGAAATTGAAATGGAATTTTTATATACTGCTTATCAAGCAACTATACTTATAAAATGATGAACTGGACAGATAGCACATCTGACTGTGTAATAAATAGTGATATTGTAATTTTCAAGTAAAATATTATATGCTGCTGTGTTTTCGTTGAGAAATGCTGGCTCTTCTGACTCCGTGTCTTGGCCGTGCCCTAACTCTCTCATCAACAGTCTCAGACACATAACCTTTCCGATCAACTTGCATGCATAGATAATTATATGCAAATTTCCATAGAAGTGTACTTTGGCTGACTAACAGACCAGGTTGCCTTCTTTTCCACTTATGATATGATATGATTAGTCTGAACTACTGACAGGCTTGGCTCTATACTCAGAAACGACCATGTGAAACAATTCAAGTTGCCAGTATTTCGTGAATAAGTGATTTTACTTAAGAATTCCTTTCATTTACATATCAATATTATCAGAGACGTAGCTTCTACTACTACGTAGCTAAATCACGAGAATCTCTTGAGAATTTTCCTTTTCTTTTAACATAGTAGTATCTACTGTAATGTAGTAGGTCTGATAGGGTAGGTCCACACAGGATAGGCCTGTGGTGTAGGTCTTCCCGATAAATTCAGTGTAAGTATCGAGTGGCAAATGATATAGTCAAATCACTAGTCACTCAATAAATTATGATTGCAGGTTAAACGAACAAATATCTTTGGATTTTACATAGTATTTAGTGTACATGGAAGAATTACTCATAAATATATTGCTACATTATATATGTTTGTGTGTGTATGCTTGCTAGTGTTTATTTCTTGCTCCTATCTTTATTTGCATCTTGATATTTTGACTTTGACTGCACACAGGGTCTTTTGCATCAAAGTCTGCTCTCTTCTAACTATGCCGGCTTCGTTCCTCCCTCATCATCACGGCCAACAAATTCTTCGGCTGGGTCACAGGTGAACTTTCCATCTATCTGTACACATTAATTCCTCATATTTCCAGTGTTTTCGTATTCTAGGCAGCAAAGGCAATTGTGCAAAGTCAAATCGTAACATTTTTATAATATCTGTTGTCCATCCGTGCTTTTCCTACGTACGTAAGTCAATCTACATACTGAGCACATACACATAGGCGAATATTAATTAGGGAGCTACTTATAATATTCAAGAGAAGTGACGGATGACGAAGCAGCTGGTTCTTCTTCGTAAATAAGTTAAATAGTTTGCGTAGCCTTGCTCTCCGCTACTTACCTACCATGTAGTTTATTTAGTTTTCTTTGGTTGTCTGTTTTGTCTGCTAATTTCCTCCCGTTTCCTTTGTGTGGTTGGATGAGTCGCTTAATAATTCAGCACAAGTTCACTTAAAACTCTTCTCTCTTGCTCCTGAGGTTTTCTTTCCTTTGATTTGATTGTGTGAACAGTGTACTAACATCCTAACTACCTAATACTTACATGTTATCTCTGCATTTATATTCTTTTGCACTGATATTACTTACATGTGTGTATGCACAAAAGAGCTTTTATAGCGTAGCAGTGAGATAGTTCAAGTCTGTGACTCATTTGCATTGGCAGTGTCATTATTATTCATTCGAATGCTGCTTCGTTGCCCATTTTTGCATAAATATTGTTTTATCTGATGCCACGACCCGTTTAACTCTCCTCACTAACTAACTTGCACAGCTCGACTCCTAGTAATTTAATCACTTTATCATGCTTCGTACATGCACATACGTATCCATTTATCTGTGTGAATGTAATTTATCATCTTTCTCTTGACATACAGTCATAACTACCACTTAATATTTCATTTTCTCATATTTCCTTACCCAAATCCTATTTCTTATTTCTATACTCACAAATATTCAATCCTCGAACAGTGAACAAATAGCAGAATGTTGCATAGAGAGAGGCACGTTATGATTGTATGGCGGAGCCTGGGGAGGATTCGCGTAGGGAAATGAGCTATTGAATTATCTCTCGCCTTTTTGTATCATCGTACCCCTATCTCCTACTTATAACTTCTAAAAGCTTGTTGTACATACCTTTTTTGCTTTTCTACAATGCAGTAATAATATTATTACACGCGTACCTTCTGCATTCTTTTACACGCACAGTTTATAGTACATACCTAATAGAGTATAATGGATAGTTACGTGCATACTTATGCGTATCTGTGTGAAAATTTTGTCGAAAACAAAAATGCTGGTAATTTACAAGCAAGGATGTACATACTAACTTTTTCCATGTATGTACAACTCTGTTGTTTACGTTTCTAACCAAGAGCAATAGATTTCGTCGACTTTTTTTTCATGAAACCATCGTATATCATTTACTACTCTGGTAATTATTAGTAGGAAAGAGCGTATTTGTGTGTGTATTGGTTGAAGTAATTGAAAATATGCATTGTGTATGATCTTGGTTTAATTTTAATGTGAAATATTGCTATTTTGTTTCAGGCGGTGCAAGCGGCAGCTCAAGTGGCTCAGACCCTCCAGCAACATTTACAAAAGTCTCAACAGAACGCCCAGCAGCAAGGCGGCGGGGATCGCGGCCAAGGGCAACAAACACATCAACATTCACATTCCCATCAACATCAACACCCGCATCTCCAGAGCCAACAAGTTCAGCAGCAACAATCACACACGAACGTGACGACGCCGTCACCGACGTCTCCGCCGCAAACACATGTAACGCATCATATCAAGTCAGCGACGCCCCGACTGATTGTAGAGCCGGCCGTGGACGAAACCACCGATCTCGAAGAACTGGAACAGTTTGCCAAGACTTTCAAACAGAGACGCATCAAATTAGGTTCGTTCTCTATTGCTTTTATGAGTCTATTTAGCATCCATTATGTGATCCGCTTCCGACTACTTTGTCCCCCAAATTACACGATATGAGGTTCGGATCCTTCCAACTGTGGATCTTCTAGTGGCATGACAAAATCTAGAAGCTTAATGCACGTATGCATGTATTTAATAGTGACATGAAAGGAGAACTATTGCAGCTAGTGGGAATATAAGAATTTAATCCAGGACTTTGTCGTCTAAGACTAAGAAAAAGGAGTGAGACATGAAAAGAGTGAAAAGAAATGAGCTTTCTCGGGAATATATTTAATACTACTTGTAGTTACTTAGTTGTTAGTTAAAGTATATTGGTGTGGGATGGAGAGAGAGAGAGAGAAAGAGTTAGTTCAATGTAATGAAAATGAAAATACTTACTTAGCTCGGCGAAAATGTCTCACTATTGAATGTATATCCCGTGCTGAAGAGAAAAGTCACAGTTGGATAAATAGTCCTACTATGTTTCCTTATTGTTAGTGTACCCATTGGATTTCGGATTACTGACTTCACTCCACTTACCCTGTCCCTACTCAATTACATTACGAAAACTTTCTCTTTATTCCCGTGCAAGTACTACTACGACTACACTTTAAGACTGAGACTACCTACCTACCTACTTATTTCCACAGAGAGTTCCTTTCCAGAAAAGACAATCCAAACTATATATTCCAAATGACCATTCTTTAGTATTTAGAATTAGGAAAACAATTATAGGCAACTATTCTCTGTGGTTACTTAAGTATTGACTTGATTTCCTCCAGGTTTCACACAAGGCGACGTCGGACTCGCAATGGGAAAGCTGTACGGCAACGACTTCTCTCAAACGACCATTTCCAGGTTTGAAGCACTCAACTTGTCCTTCAAGAACATGTGTAAACTAAAGCCGCTACTGCAAAAGTGGCTGGAAGACGCGGACAATTCTCTGAACAATCCTAGCTCCCTGTCCAACCCTCACACGACACCTGAAGCAATTGGTCGTCGCCGTAAAAAACGGACGTCAATTGAAACATCCGTTAGAGTGGCCCTGGAACGAGCTTTCATGCAAAATCCCAAGCCGACCTCAGAAGAGATCTCACTTTTAGCTGACAACCTCGGAATGGAAAAGGAAGTCGTCCGAGTCTGGTTCTGCAATCGGTACTACAATTTTCATTTTCTTCAACACCCTTTTCCTTAGATATCTCTACTAGTAATAAACTTTCCGTCATCATAATGTAAGCTGTACACCCAAAGTGAAGAATGACTAACCCAAGAGGAAAACTAGTTTTAAGTAGCCATTGAAAAATGTTAATTTTGTTTTCATTCGTGAATTTTCTCTTTACCAGAGAGCAATAATTTTATTTCATTGAAATTCTATATGATTATGAAATTATGAAATGTGAAAAATTAAGAACACATTTAGTTACATTTTGAATGTAGTAATGTCAGTAGTAGTTTTCCTTTTTGATAAGTCATTGCTGAAACTGCAAATATTCTTTAATTTGGGTAAAGCCGAGAAAACAATTCTATATGTTGATATTGAATATTATGACGGAAAGGTAAATGTCTTTCTACTCTATAAATAATATTCAACGAAGCAAGTTTCGTTTCATAAAGTGAGGTTGTACATTCCCTTGTTGTCTCTATGGAGCAGGCGACAAAAGGAGAAGCGGATCAACCCGCCGAGTGCCGCGATGGGAATGGGAAGTCCTCCACTAGGCAGTCCAGCTCATCCTCAAATGCATCATCAACATAGTATGTTTGGGCCACATGGCATTTCTCTGGGGTCCTCTGGAGGTGGAGGACCATTGTCTCTAGTTACAAGTTTCGGCAGTGCTCCATCGACGCCTACATCCTCTGCCCCGATTCAGATTCCTACTATAAAGAGTGAGTGAACCATTGTAGAGATAACTAGAGCAATAGGTAGAGTACAGTAGGTACTAGATAATAAATTAGGTGCCTACCTAGTTAATGTAATTTTATAGTTAGTTTTAACAGTGTAGCTAGAGCCGTACGCGTACGTGTGTAGAGATTAGTGCATTGTGTGTATCTGTTTTGTAGTTTTATCTCAATATCAATAGTGTCTAAATACGTACATTATGTTTTAAGGACGACTGTTTTGTTTATTTTTGCATTTACTTGCAATTTACCAATAGCAATTTATTACTGAATTACTAGAAACTACCTATACACTACTTTACTACCTTACCCTATTACGAGTAAAGCTTAGAGATTTAAGTTGTTGATGATATTAACTATATACCTGTGTAATAATGATATAGAATTTTACGTTGTGCAGAGGAGGATTTTTCGTATATAACAATTCTAGTGTGTATTTATATATTGCGGTGATTATGACTATTTATTATGATAGTTTATAGAGGTAGAGATGTAGAAAGTAGTAGATAATTTATGATTGTTATGAAATACATTGTGTTTTCTCCTTTGTGGGATTTTGGTAGGAGAGCTCCTGGATAGTGAAATGAAATGGAACTCCCCAAATGTCTCTGACCGTGAGAGTACCATCAGTACTGCTGTTACTTATCATTTGTAATTTTTTAAATAGGCTAGTGGTTAATTACTTCAATTAGTATTTAGCATGTAGTTTCATAGACTCTAGGGATTTATATTTATACCAAATCCACTCATTCAGTCAGTCACGCATGGAGTCTGTGACGACGGGACAGTGCAGGACAAGATAACCTTACGATACCTATTTACTCACTCTCCCTCACCACAAACAATACAGACACATCTACAACAGTAAAAATTATTATGTTCTACACTAGTAATTATAAATTGAATACAAAAAGTCTAGTAGATAAGTAGAGTGAGTTCTTTGAAGGTAACTCTCTGAACACAAAAACCCACATATTGTACATTAAGGTATGTACTTGTACCCGTGTATGTAAATAGTATTTATTATTATGTTTAGTTAGTATACATTATATTTTCTAACTGACTAAAAAGAAAGTAAGCATGTATTCACAACCGTTCCTCAAACTCACCTCACATTCCATGTAGCTCCTGGACTGAACTGTCTTGTCTCTATCAATATTATCATCCCGGTACTTAATGCAGGTGTTAATTCTTATTTAAAATAGTAATGAATTATGCTAAGTTATTATAAATATATGTGAATGTCACATTCAATATTATCATGGAGTCATTTATGCTCAAAAATCTAATAAAAATAGGATTATCATTTGATATCTCTGTATGTATGCTTTTTAATATCATTCCTTTTCTATTATAGAGACATTTGTGTAGTGATTTTGATAGTTTGGCAGTCGTACTATCAGTACCTTAGAATTAATTACCCTTTATCTAGTGTACAATGTACCTTATACCTTTTGACACGATTATTATACACATATAATAGTACTACGAAAATAATTAGATAGAAAAGAGAGCCATTATGGTTTGCTCCGTGTCTTTATGTGATGCAGGGTTGTTGTGTGAAAGTTAATAATTATGGGACATGAACCAAACTGTTACGCTCTCAGCTCAAATGAACAAAAAACATTTCTTCTGTGCATTACATATATACATACTACAATGATAGATTAATATATAAGTAGTCTCTTAGCTATAGGGCATCAAGCAATATAAACTCACAATGCAACAGACAGGAGACACAAACGGCAATTATTTAACCTCAGGTAATATATAGCGATTTAGTTTAGTATATGTTTACTCAAAAACCGACAAATAGCTACTTCTTTTGACGTGAAAGGACACAAAACAAAAGCACACAAATGTGACAGTACACGAAGGGGTGAAAAAATTATTTCCGACTACTTAGATCCCATTAGTAGACATTCATAGCAAATTCTAACATAACCGAAGGGGTGACTGGTGGCAAATTTGACATTAGAGTGTCATGCCAGTCACCCTAATGCATATTACGTACACCCAAAAGAAATACAACAGCTAACTGTGATTTTGTCAATCCTAACTGTTCTTCTTCATTATTAAATTAAACTGTTACATGCATTACGAAGGAAAAAAATCTTCAAAAATGCATTTTGTTTTAAGTAGCTATATGGAGCACTATTAAGAAAAAATGGAAAATAACATTTCCTTCACATCTATCCTTAAGTGTTCCTAGTGCATGCTTACTTAAATAGCAGACTTTATTTTTGTTTTTTACCTTTTAAAACTGACGGAGAAATGAATGCTATGGGAAGAAGACGTCAAAAACCACGTAAAGTCAAATTCGCTTAAATCCTTTCCGTTTTACAGAGAATTAATATGAATGAAGAGCCCAAGTGAAGAAAAAGGTAGGTATCTACGTAATGCATAAAGAAAAGTTGTAAAAAACTTCATTTTCATAAAGTACACAAAAATATACATTCGTTACAAATAGTAGTTATTTCTAAAATAATAATTGTAAAGATTTGTATACATAAAAGTGATTAGTTTGTGGAATTCATAATGGTACTGTGAATGGTAATGTGTTTATTAGACTAGAAGTGGATGTATTTAAGTATATTACCTCTTTAGGGCATTAAGATTCTCATCAAGAGAGTGTCTGTTCATTTTCATACCAATACGAATAATAATAACACTAACTAAGAGGTAATAAATAATCTAGATTCAAATGACAGAATTGATTCTGACGTATAATAGACATGATCTGCAGATAACGGGTAGACTTGCTACTAACATATATAATATTACTAAATACATACATATGTACTTGTACACGTGAAGAGCATAGGTAGGTATTACAGTATGTGTATAAAGCAATTGGAGAAAACGCAGCACGACGTAAATCAAAGTTCCTATTATGATGTAAAAAAAATCCGTGGATAGATTAGAGTTTGAAGAGTACTGTGTATAGAATATTAGCTAATTAAAAATTCAATCAGTTCCTATTGTGTTGGTGAAAGGTATAAATTGTGAAGATATTTGTGCGTGTTTCTCCGTCTCTCTTGTCAACATACAAATATCATTCATGTGTGTAAAGCTCCATATTTGCCCCGTTTGATTATCATTTCATATATTGACTTGGATCATTAGTACTAATTAGTGCAATGGATGTAGTAAAAGATAAAGCGCACTGCCCCAGTCAGAATTTCATAGTCGTGATGTATTAATTTATTCAAATTATAAAGTCAAACCTCCCATCTGAGTACAATTAATGATATTCTATGTTGCTGTGTTATTGGAGTCGACTATGGAGAATTGCATCCACACGTACAGACAGGATTCCCTAATGAACAAGACTTATTATGAGTTTCTTGACTTTAAATTTATTTGACAGTAATTACTTACGCATTAGATTATGCTGCTTAAGAGTTTCCTTTGGCCCTTTTCCTGTGTGAACTCTTTTTTTACTAATTGGTATAAATACTATAGATAATTATGTGCTTCTAGTAAGCTCATTTTACTCCAACTCAAAACTCCATCAGTATCTGTATACGTCACAGGCATTCATAATAATACAATCCCGACTCCCACCACATTACTAATAGTAATTATTCATTGTAATGTACATAGGAAAGGAGATGTGCTACGTTAAAAGTCATTTCAAATTACTGATAGCTACAAAAAGGACATAATTTAAATTTTCCATGTAGAAGGATTTTATATACATACAGTAATCATCATAATATTATTCAGGTAAAATAGTATTCCATAAAGAAACCAATTTTCAAGGGGAATTATGGGAATGTCCCAATGTTTAGGTAGTTATCTTTGTATAGATATGTAAATGGGTATCTACGCTATATTATAAGTAGCTAAACGAAAATATTGTTATTAATAGAGAACATGTCCTGATTGACTCAATGAACCATAAAGATGCATATCTCTCTGAATCAATCATTCCTCATTGCTGATCATCTCATATTATACAACAAATATACAGAACCGAAACAGGTTTATTACTATACTCAAAGTAAATCAAACCTTGTACAGTAAAGATACATTTTAATCAAATCAGTTTGTACCACCATGATAACCCTAATTACTACATACATTACATAGCAGCCTATATAGGAAATATGACTTTAATAAATATTTTAGTGAAGTAAACTGGCTTAGGCTTTCTAACACATCGTATTCCAACAATATAGTCAAACCGAATGCTATAACTGTGGATAATAAGCAGACTAGTAAATAATTTCTGCAAAATTGGCTATACTGAGATCCTTCTGTAGAATACTTAAGTCAGGAATTTAGCTACCTCCACAAAGTGAATAACCAACCATTCCAGATTCCAGTAACAAAAATCTCACGCTAAAAACATTTCAATATTTGCAATATTTATGTATAGTAAATACATGGCTGAGGCTCATTACCTTATTTATATGGGTAGGTGCCTCCAAGTTAATTAATAGGGGAAGTCAGCACTCAGCACTATCTGTTACTATTTCGGTGTCTATCTACGTCATATTTAATTACTTTATCGACTGTGAATAGCACTAGAAGCCTCCGGGCTCCGGTGACTTGTTTGTATGGGTTCGTACTATTGCAATTGCATAAAAGGCATTTTTTCTGCCTGTTTCTATTGTAGGTACAGAAAATTATTACAGTTAGGCTTCATAAGTTGTATATTTGTATTTAAAAAGTATAATGTAATTTAAATGCATAAAGTTTTGTACATTATTAACATTCTCATCAATGCGCATAATTATATTAATTATCAGGGACTAGGAATAGAACACTTATACTATATATCTTAATGATTGCACTGTTTTAACTTCACCCGGTGTTAACTAACTTTGTGGTTCTACATTACTTTTACTTGTTTATACCTCTCAGTACAGCAGTACTGCTAATAAATATGCATTTATGTTACACAAATGATAGAACAAATAACTTAGTCGCTATCACATAAATCTCAATCAAAATACAGTTGCATTTGCAAGCATTAATGATACCTGAATGATATGATTTTATTGTAAATACATTTGCTATTTACAAACAAAACTATCTGTCTATTCTAAACTTTCTTCATATCTTTATTTCCAGTCAGTCAGACTTTGTAGTATTTGACCCAGGAGTTATTGTCTATTTTTATTACGAAAAGCAGGACTTTGACTGACTGGGAATACCTGGCTAGAGAATTACTATAAAAGAAGCTACGAAAACTGAATTAGACAAACTGATGTTATTGGACTGCTTATAGTTAGCTACTATATAGCAAGCCAAATCATTAAAAATAATTGCAGAGTTTAGACTAGTAGTAAATTTTCGGCTAGCGATTTTCAGAAGTTTCTACAATATTATTTGTGTTGGTATAGTCTGCGAAGTTACTGAACTCAATGCATTTAAAAAGCAAGTAAAAGTTAGCAATTAAACTAACAAATTACTTCGGTATAGGCAATAATCATATATCAAATTAATCTGAGTACCTATTCAAGAAATGGCTTGAGATTGGATATTATTATACTCTCTAGACTAGACCGATATCATGATGTAGTTATTTTTGAAACGTTAGGTTTTAATTTTTAGCCCTGATATGATGATAATTTTCTCTAATAAAAATTAAAACACAGCAATCTGACTAATTTTAATTGAATTTCATTGGCTAGTCCAAAAAAAGTAAACCGCATAAAAATAATTGCGTAATTACTATACAGAAAACATGAGATCAGTGTATTTTAGGTTGAACATGGTAGAACTGTGTTCTTAGTTGCCTATCTCTATTTGTATCTACTCCACACGTTTATTATATGCCTGGTTTGTGTCTAATGCCTATATCAACTACTAACTATCACATAGAATGCAGGTACTTGGTACTACATTATCCTTAGAGTAAAATAAATCAGATTACACCGACAGTAACTAATTACTACCTATTATTGTACAAGCTGAAGACGAAAAACAGTTTTACTGTACGTACAGTAGAGATAACAATGTTCTTAAAAATCAAGCGTGCAACTTTTTAAAATTTAATGTTAACTATACAATAATGCTATGTTCTAATTCTAAGATTGTTAGCTGGCTGATTTAACTTCAAAAGCATAAAATGCACTAATAATAAATAAATATAGTCTATAATGTATCTATAGACTAACTGCTATAATTACTAATGTAGCACATAATAATATAAGATTAGCCAGAGGATTGATACGGATACCACATAGATAATCCAATCCCAACTATGTAAGTGTAAATAGGTGATGCGTATTGTATTGATACAACAAAAATACACTCTCACATACATATAAACATGTAAAAACTATTATTAGCTACCTAAAATATAAGTAAATACATAAGAAACTGATAATTGTAACTGTAAATGTAAACATAAGCTAAATTGTAAAGTTTTAGTAAATAGCTATACTTATACTACATACGGCTAAACTATATGTAACAATACATATTCAAATGTCAGTTTAAGTTGTCCGAAACTACAAAACTACATGGTGAGAAGATGAAATGATGATGCATAAGACAAAAATCCCATAGAGGCAATAAAACAAATAAATGAAAAATAGTTTCAACTCTTCAAGTCCAATTTCAATTTATTCCAACCTCTCAAGCAAAAAACAATCATTTTTCCATTTGTTCATCGCATTTTACATTTTACAGCCATAAACTGCTTTATAGTTAGTATACTAATTGTAAATTACGTTACGTCATTATTTATTGCCACGAGCTGTTTGGACTTTGAGAGTTCGGATTTCGTATTTGTACTCTAGATATAGAATGTCATTAAGGTGGATTATCATTTAATCTTCTGACTTATAATAAGCTTATTTTGCCATTTTACATTGATATGCATTTAATATTACATTCATTCTGAGTAAACAGTAAATGGTCATCATTCATCATAATTATATGGCATTTTTAGAGAGCAGACAATAGACAGCAGTAGGTACTTATAATTAGAATTACATTCTGTGGAGAGGTGAAACATACGTCTGCATCTTATCATGTTTTTATATCAAGCAAAATAATGTGGCATATCTGACACGTAACCCATGTGGATATTTAGTGGATATTTAAAGAATAAATGTTTTTAAACATTTCTCCTCATGGTGTCACGTTCCGCTTGTCTAATATCGTCAGAGCTATCCGCTGTTCCTCGGGGAGAGTCTGAGTCAGGTCGAGGAATCTGCTTAATACTATCAGAAAGTTTTCTAGAAACTTGTGCAAACTCGCGATTAGTTTGCACAATTTTTTCCAATTTTGAAATCATTTCATAGTCAGGCACTATGGTTTTCGTCCAATCTATCCCAAGAATTTTTCCAACCATGCTTCTAAGATTCAGGAGCTACATACAGCATAAATAATGGTTTTTTTAAAACTTCCTAAAGATATCCTCTAGGATAAAAATTAATTAAAATTTAATTACTTGAGCTTCTCTGCGGGTCGCTTCCATCAGGTTCTTCTTTGTAGCGTTAAGTTCTTGACTAAGTTGTTGAAAAGCATGGTCATTCAAATCCCTCTCTTGAGTTGTGTTTTCTCGGCTGATTTTCAATTGATCTTTCAGAAAATTAACCTTCCGATTATATTTCACACGAAGTAACTCCGTATCGTTTAACCTCTTTTCAAGCTCTTCGATTTTCCTTGCCCTCTCCAACGCTATTATCTAAGTGTAGACAGATACATAATTTAGTGCCAATTCTCGTTATGCATGAATATTGCGAGGAAGTTAAATCTCGAAGAAACTGACATTAGATTTTATGTAATACACACAAAGATTTTGCTAAACACCTTATATTCGGCAGCATCAGCAAGTTGGGATTTCAAATCTTTAAGACCAAGTCTTGTTTCCTTTAAATCAAGTTCGTTTCGTTCAACTTGTTTCATAAGTTTCTTGGAGCGAGAATAAGCCTCGTCCCTTTCCAGCTCAAGACTTGTCCGTAACTTGACACTTTCTTCCAGTACCATAATTTTCTTTCGTAACATGTCTAAATGTAGATCCTTCTTTTCAACCTGCTCTTTGAGAGTGCGAAGACGTCTTTGGAGTTGGTATACCGTTGCCGTCTTAAAGAGGATGAACATCCATTTTCATTTATTAATAGTCATATTAGCTTTAATTAGATATTTTTGTAGTGTATGAACCGACCTACCTTATCAGCAAGACGATCCCCTTCAAGTTTTGCCAATTGCTCTGACCTAGCTATTAAGGCATCTGTTTGCAAATCAAATCCTAACTCCCTCGACACTTCATCTAATCCCATTATATTTCCTATTTGCTCTAAAAATTGCATGAACTGTTAAAATGTAAAAAAAAATAGTTATGTATTAGACAAAATTTGGCAAAAACTTCCCATTAAAGTTTACTACTCTAATAATATGAATCCAATGCTATTATTATATTGAGACTAACTCTGTTTTTATCTTTGCGAAGACCTTCATTTAGTATTTCAACTGTCGTTAGTTGCGCCTCCGTGTCTTGAAGTCTTTTTGAACAGGTAAACTTCTCTCCGACTGCGTCATCTTGTTTCATTTTTGAGTCAGCAAGCATCTTCTCCAGCCTTTCTATCGTTTCTTGCATGCGACCAACTTTTTCCCGTAACTGATCATTACTCTAAATTGAAAATCATGTATTTAAATTCATGAAAATCCTTAGGAAAACTTTTAGTTCATGTATTCTACTCATTAGCACGTAATTTTTAAGTTTTTGTTTACAAATTGCTTCTCTTTGAGTTGTATTTGAATATCCTTAATTCTTTCCCGAATGCCCACCGGAGTAGGATCGACAATTCTGGAGCCAGTTGACAACTGTATTGATACAGACTCTTGAAAGTTTTTAAGTTCTTTTTCTAAACGGGAATTCTTGTCTTCTGATACAGAAAGGTTATCTTGAGGTCGCACATGAAAGGAATTATTGCATTTGTAAGTATATTTAGCGTAATTATAAAGAATAAGTAGTTATTGAAGCGGTTTGGCTTTGTACATTGCAGAAATATTAAATAGACCATACATACAGGCTGCAGGTAAAACGTAATGCGCTTATACTTATGAGATGATGCAGTCAATTTACATTTGCCTAATTAGAATGATACCAGCTGAAGGTAATATTAGGTTTGCTCTATTGCGCTTACCTTTTACAGTAATTAACTGTTGCTCTAAACTTCTATTTTGCTCGTTTAAGTTTGAAACTGTCCTATTTGCAATAGAAGATTTTTCGCGATACCCCTGAAGCTCTGTTGTTAAATATGATTTCTCTGTTATTAATTGGTCCTTCTCCTACATAAATCATACACACATTTATGAATTGAGCATGCACATTTATTTGTATCATTATATTTGGCTATGATAACAAAATGAAAAGGTGCGTACCCGCTTGAGTAGATCTAAACTGGTAAGGTACTGAACAATCTGCTGGTTGAGACTATCTTTGTCACTGCTGAGGCGATTGAGGATATCAGCATTTGTTTTGTTCTCATTAGCAAAGGATTCGACGGACTGTTTCAATGAAGAAATGTTCATCTTATAACGAGAGTTTTCCTATGAACACAAAAAAACCTATGGTTAGCAATGTGCGTAAAACAAGTAACTCAATTTGTAGCCAATTACAGTGATCGCAAGTTGCACTAATGTATCTGACTCTGACTCAAGTAAGATAACCAGTATTATTATTGCTGTGATAAAAAAGATAAAGAAGTCTGCCCAGCCGTGCTTCAAACGTAAACATTACTACAAAGAAATTTTAACTATTTTACATACGACAGAAAGTAATGATGATAATAATGATACGGAGCGAACTACTGGGTTTACACGGTTGTAAAACAACTTATACTTTTAATTATTAAAATAATGAGGTAGCTATATATATACTTGGTATATTTCGTAGATTCTTTTAAGGAGATGCTCTGTTTTAGGCTGATCTTCATGGACATCAATGGCAGATGATATCTTACGACAAAATTCAATATTACTCCTCTGGGCGTGGTCTTTAGCTTGGTCTGCTGCCTCTCGGTCAATCATTATCGACCTGTTTTAATCAAAATGTACATTCAAACCACATTTAATAACCATATTAAATTTGCAAAACTGAAAAGGATTCGATACGAGGAGTAACTACCCTTACAGAAATATTCCATTATTTCCCAATCAGTTTCAACAAGATTTAGTGTAATATATAGGATAATAGGTTCTAAATCTAATGCTTATTATTATAGGCGCAAGATAAAACAAAAATACATAAAATCTCAATAAATTGCTGTCACTGAAAATCTTGGATTAAGTTAATTTGTTCAATATTCTTTAATCACAATTCTTACATCTTAGATCTTTCTGCTACAAATAATATCTCAAGCGTAAGTACAGCGTTAATTTTCAGCAATTTTGCCTATGATATATAACTAGACCCATAAAAATTCTTCTCATCCTAAGTAATGGCAAATACTCACTTCAAAGTGCAAAGGAGGAAACGTCAAAATGAATGCCAATTTTTCAAAGGGAGCCGTATAAGGAGCAGGTATTCTTTTATTTGTTCATGTTACATTTAATTGCTTGAGAAGTAATTGCCCTGTATCTGCTCTGGTTCTGATTTACTGTATTTATAGGTATATATATATGTATTTACTTATACATGATTATAGCAATGAATCAATTACATATACTTAGAAATATATTAAGACATGTGAAGATAGAGTATAGACAGGCTATTATTTATAATGTTGTAGCAGTAGAAATTCGGTTAGCTTTGCAAAATGCAGATCCTTGCAGATGTTGCTAATAATTATTAAGTTTTATGATCGAAGCGTGTGCAATAAAATGAGTAAATAATAAGCAGATAAGGCCGATGGCAGTGCAAGACTACTACAATAAAGAACAGACACAGATATGCAATTCAAAGAGATAGGATTTCTTTGCGAAATTCTTCTTGTTTGGGATTACCTGAGCTGACTCTCAAGCTCAACAATACGATCCTGATAATGCTGATTTTCATGCTTGGCCTTCTGCAACTCGTTCTCATGTCTATGGTTAGTTGCTGAGAGATTTCGTTCTCGCTCTTCCACATCCTGAAATTAAATTACAACTACAGATATACAACATAAAAAGTAACTCGACTAAAAACATACAAATTTCTATTATAAATTTTACTCCTATCTCGTCAAATACGAAAATATTTGTGCACTAGCTTACTATTGTTGCTAGTTCTTGCTAGATGTAATTTATAAAGTTCATCTGCAAATACATATACGAACGAGTAAATTGCTTTGGCTCGCAGCTAGATAGCTAGCGTCAAGTCAACTTACAATTAATCCTCAAGTCAAAAGTGCAAAGCCCTTTTAATATATTACATGCACAAACAGCTAGATTATTTTTAACCTTTTTATTGCAAACAATTATTTATCCAACTTTTCTCAGGTGTATTACGGAAGAAATATTGGCAGACTACCTGAAGTTTCTTTTGTAACGAGTTGTTGATGGCATTCAGCCGGGCGAGGTTTTCTTTCAGGTGGTCAATCTCATTGTTTTGATTTAATATGGAATGCTCTTTCGACTTTATCCGAGTCTCGCATTCCCGTAGCTAGTGTGTAAGCATAAATAAATTATAAAATACAATTACTTACCCCATCATTTTCTCAACACATTACTAGACATAAATGTGAAATATTATGCTTTTCCCAGACACGCTATGTAAATAAAGGCTGTTACCTCTTGTGATAGCCTCTCGTTTTTGTACTGTAAAGCAGCAATCTCACTTTGAAGTCTTGTTTCTGTAGGAATTTCATCCTAAGTAATGGCAAGAATCATACATTAGCCCAAATAAATATCTCTTTGCTATTAATTAACGGAGATAATGCATCACATCCTCATCCAAAGGCTACAATAGATAGGATGCATTCTATATTAGACATTATTTTTTGGACGCAGGTATTTTCCCTTTAAGTAAACCAAGGGATGAGCTAATGTGAATCGGCGAATTTGTTTTTAAAACATAGATATATACATATACAATACATAACACCCTTATTGTGCAATCAAAATAAAATTAGTGTACCAACTACCAGTTTATGAACGACAATGTATTTTTCTAATTATTATTTGTCTGATGATTTATTATTTTAATTAAGCATACACAGTGCATCAAGCCATGACCTCCTCATGTCATAACGTAATGATGAAACTTCTATTAATTAGCATCTCAAATCCTAAAGACATTCCAAATTGATGTTCTAAGATCTAATAAATATTTTGCAATCAGAATAGCATGAAAGGTTAATGAATACGCATTATACGGAACACATAAAATGATGTTAGCAGCTAATTCAATGAGAAAAACTTCCTTGCTTGGCATTAGTTGGCATTTTACATAGTACACTTCCTGCTTTCACTACAAAGTCTGTCTTTCGCACAGACAGAGTTTGTACGTGGACAACAAAAGAAAGTTGAAAACAAAATAAAGGAGAGGAAATATCCAAGAATCATGAAAAGGGCATTTGCTTACATAGGACATTTAGAAAATGACATTATATTGCTCATTGCTAGATTCAGCCAGATATAGGTTTGATACCTATATTTTACGCATAAAGGATGTCTGTGACAATGAATACGCACAAAAGAGTCAGATATGATGTAACTAATAATAGGATATTCAGTGTCTAGTAGGGAATGATAGATTTCAGTTAGTTACAAAGCTCTGATAACACTACATACATGTGAATGCAAATTCTTGTCTACATTTATATAAATGCTGCAATGCTCGATTCTTCATTATACACGAACTATCGATTCAACTTCCGAGATGGTTCCTGGTGGTACGTGCCACGTCAATAAAATAAAAATATCTTCACATCCCATACACCAGCCTATCAATCTCAAGGTAACGTGTTCCATTTCTCATGAAAATAAAGGAAACTGAAATCCAGGCAATGTCACAGCCACAGCCAATGATACTGTAACCAATTTACTGTGCTTACGTAGATATTCCGCATGAACTGTCTCATTTACTTACTAATTGATTATCAAATGTACAAGAGAATCTTATTAAAAAATCACAATGTAAGTACATGAAGAGATATTTATTATATATAGAGATTGTTTAATTCTCATTACTCACTCACCTGTCTTATGTATGAAGGGGGTGGAGATCCAAAATCTCTTTCCTCCTCCATGACTTTTAATTCACACTTGGTTTTAAAAATTGCATGAGTTATGCAAGTCAATTTATTAGCACTTAATTAAATGAGATGTGTTTCAATGAGATGTATTACCGTCTATCAGACCACACTACACAAATCACTGTGATTCTAAGCTACAGGATATTTTGTGATGCCAGATGGACTTTTGCTCCGAGACTGAGGGAATAATGCGACACAGTGAAAGGCAAAATGCACAATACTCCATTGAATACACACACCTTTAGTCATTTTCTTCCTAAACCAAGCTCCCAAGAGTCAATGGGAAAACTTTCACAGGTGAGAGGACAGCGGACAGAGTTATATGCGACTCCTACCCGATATAAATATATCACCAAATCAGAGCTTGCGCTACTTCCTTTATGGAATCCAGATCTACTGTTATCTTTATGATTTTGAATAACAATTAATATTACGAGTACTTAACAGTATTTTATAGACGAGCATATCTGTAAGTGTTCACATATCTAACTTTATCCTGGGTTGCAAGTAGCACTTTCATAAAAGCAAAAAATCGCTTTGGAAAAAAAGTACGCACATATTTAATTCACATTTATTCAAAACATTCGTTGCTCCTTTCGAATTGCGAGGTAAAGTGTAAAGGGAATACATAGAAGTAGCAAAAGTTTATTCACGTTTAACTATCCCATAACTATGTGGTGGCTACTTCCAGACCCATATATTTATCACCCACCTTGAAGTCGTAGTCGCAGTGCATGTTAACTCGCCAATGCTTGTTGCGACATTTTTTCAAGATGAGTGCAGTATCATATAATGCATCTTGTCAAATACCAAGATATCCTATATAATAATTATAATATTTTACGAATCCAATTATATCCCTGTAAATGTGGTAAAATAATTAACGAACAAATGGGACCTAACCAAAATTCAATTTTTAAATAGAATGATGTCAATTTGATAAAGTGTTTGTCAAATTTAAGATTTTCGTTTCTTCACACAATTACTGTTTCATTTTCGAAACTTTCCTGTGATTGTGAGAAACACCGGACTTTTGTAGTTGCACATAATACAATTGATTCTACATTCTGTTTTAAGTGTAAATTAGAAAAATTGTACTAAGGAATTCTAAACATTTTCCATAACATCATAATTGTAAATGCGTAAGATATTTAGTGCATGACCCATAATAACAATTTTTTTAAATGCTGCTAATAATATTATAGCAGGGGCCCTTAATCAAAATTTTCTATAAGTATATCATTTTATAATGTCCTCATATAATAAGTATGCAATAATTATGCATTATGATGCAATTTGAATTGAATAACCTAATTAACAATCACACTCATCATGGTATATTGTACTTTTACAATTTACTACGTGTGTAACTATATATAGGAGAGAATTGTGATTATAACTTAAGCTTGCACTTGTTATCATATTTTGGTTTTGAAAGATCTTTCTTAAAGTATCAAACAAAAAATGTGGAGTAGGTATGTATTATCGATTCATATATTGTATTTAGACAGGTATCATTTACATGACTATATACATATGGATTTATCATTATTTTTTAACACCTAAAAATAACGGCCAGTGTAAATTGGTCCTATTGAAATGTCTTACAAAATACTGAAAGTTAAAAGAATAATAAGCCCGAATAAATGATTTTGGTGTATGGCATATTATGAATATATATTATAGCATATCCGATCGAGAATATTACAATATTTGAACAATATATACTAATTAAGGGCGAATACAATAGTTAAATAATAACCATTATTAAACTCTCCGGATAATTTCTCTTACTTCGTTTCGGGATCTCCACAGACATTTCATTTAAGATCAATTCACCTACCAACAACAAAAAAACTAAACTAATCCAAAGTAACAACAACAAAAATCAATCAATTTTGTGGACTTTTGCCACTACTTAACACGAGACATTTTCTAATAATTGCGTTTTCACATAAATATCTCTAATAAACGTATAATATTTACATAATTCGTTATTATATCCAAGATTAAAATACATAGTTTACTTAGCTAGACTCGAAAAGTACTACGGATTTTAATTTTTTTCCAATACAATTTATATGGTAATACATTAGTATTCGTTCGTAATTGATTATCGTTATACTTATCGTAACTTTTAGTTAACTGTTTATAATGTATACTTACGGTTTCGTAGAACGAGGAAGAGTATTTTATAACAAGGTACTTAAGACAATGATGCAGTTATAATTAATTATATAATTTTACTTTGAAATTCATATCATATGGAACTACATGTATTTAAAGTAACACAAATCTCAGTTAACTATCGTAGGTACGTATTAGTATTTCAATCAGCAATAATGCCAATAATAATATTCTTAATAATATATGCGGTAGACGTCTTACGAGATCACACAATCCATATTTCCATGGGGCGTATCCTCATCATCATCGTCGTCATCGTCATCTGCAGAACTTTCATCCGGATGGTGATAATTGCTATCGCTGCCTCCACCTCCTGCTTCCCTCTAAAACAACAAATTATTATAATTACACACGGAACCATCCAGATTCGACAATTGAGATATACCGTATATCACGAATTACAACCCTCTTCAAGCAATACTGTTCCAGGGGGGCTATTAATGTCGTCCTTTTGGGGAAAGAGGTCGTTGTATTCCTCCAAACCCCATGACGAACTAAACCCCCATGTATAATACATACTTAGGTACATAATTTTTGAGTTGGATACTCATGATTTTGGCGTAAGCACTGACATGGATAGGTAGGAAATTATGAAAGTTGATCTACACTCTGGAAGAAACTGGATGGACGATCCACTAACTAGGCAATTCCTATGTAAAGTACAAGGAAATCATCCCTATTTCAACGAATATTACTTCTTACTTGCTACCTTTCTACTTATATGATTACTTGCTACTGACAGAGTTGATACTGAAATAATTTGCAATTGAAAGGTAAACTTCCTATGCTCACAATAAACACACATTGGCTAAAAATTTGCTTGAAAATACAAAACGTTCATAATTCGTAATATACGGTATATAGATTTACAACGTACCTGACGCTGTCTTGCACTTCTACGCATCTGCGACCAAAGTGCATAAAGTAACTCTCCATCCAACGGATCGGGATTTCTTTCCGCTTGCTCCTTTCGTCGTTTTATATTTCGTCGTATGGTTGACAATAAATCTCCCATTTTAGGGGTGTTTTCGTTTGATGATATCCATATTTTTACGTCCTCATCTAAACCACTGGTCGCCAAAATCGGAAACGACGGATGAGGCTCCAGACAATTTACCTATAATTCAAGTCAAAATATAAATTATCCCTCTGATCATAAATTTTAGCAATTCAGTAAAATTCTACAGTAAAAGTGTACATGTTACTTACTTATATGAGTGTATATTTAAGCTTTCAAGATTGTTTACATCGATACCTTCAAATGTTGACGAAAGTGACAAAAACAGATGTCTAAACTCGGTATTGATGAGGTTAGGACAGTAGAACATTTTTTAAAATTCTTTGGAGCCGTGGGGGGTCAGGGAAAAATTTTCAATTCTGCAGCTTAAATACACACTCACATGCGATTTTACAAAACTCACCACTCCATTTTCATCTCCTCTGAAAAAGTTTACAATGCTTTCTTTTTCCTTGTCCCATAAAAATACGTGTCCACAGTCCGACCCAGAGACCACAAATTGACTTTTGTCTCCAAAAAAGTTCACCCCTTTTACTGAAATATCCAATTGAATTAGCATTAGAACTTAATAAACTTAAGTAAAATGCTGACAAATGAAAAGTACTCACTTGTGGCAGTGTTTTGGTGCCCCTCATATTCCTTAATATAATCCGCTCCATCTGAGTGAGAAGCATCAAATAAAAATATATTTTCGTCGCTATACGATGCAACTATTTCCGTTCCGTTGTAACTGTATACAGCCGCTGTGACAAACGGCTTGGTACTAGATCCTGTTAGGCGATGGGGACAAAATTTCTTCATAGGAACAACGTCATTTAAAGTTGCTTCTCCGTAGTCTTCCAATCCTTGTTGCACCGGCACAGAGATATGGGGAAGTTTTCTTGAATCATAAAGTCTGACAAACTGATCTTGACCGGTAACACAAAACTCGTTTGCATTAAATGGATTGCAATTGATGCTATACAAGCTTAGCTTTCTGTTTCTCTCAGTTTTTACTTTTGCTATCCTAGTAAAATTTAAGGTAAACAGTCATTAAAAATAAACATGTTTCGGTATTAGCTGGGATGTAATTAATAAATATCACACACTTTTGTGGCTGCTCTTCCCGAATATCAATGCTAAAAACAACTCCATCTTCGCCTGCACTGAGAAACACTTGAGGATTTTCTAGATTTATGGCAAGCTTATGTACAGGACCTCGATGTTTAGCAAGCATCCTTGATACACCAACTTCCCCACTGGGATGCAATTCGTTCAGCCTTACTTGATTATCACGAGCGCAAGACACAATAATGTTATCGACGCCAATTAGGGGTAGAAATTTGGCCTATTTGACAAATAAAAATAATTATGATTGTACCATCTTTATCATCGTAATGCAATATTTTTTAAACAGCTATGAGTGTGTACTTAAGCTTTCAAGATTTTTTGCATCCACCCCTTCAAATGTTTGCGAAAGTAACAAAAACAGACGTCTAAAATCGATCTTGACGAGGTTTGGACAGTCAAACGTTTTTCAAAAATCTGTGGGGGCATGGGGAAATTTTTCAGCTGGGGAGAAAGATTGTACCGTTTTGGAGATGACTGTGGAAACCTGGAAATTACCTATTTTTGGAGGTTTTATATTTTTTGGGGGGATGAAAGTTTCGAATCGAGGAAAAACAATGTCCAGTATGGTTGAAGCAACTATTTTTACTATTTTAGGAAAAAATCCCGTCAATTTTGACAAGCCGTTTCCATACAGTCTTTCTCCCCAGCTGAAAAATTTCCCGACTTGACCAGACAGATTTTTGATTTTTGAAAAATGTTTGACTGTCCAAACCTCGTCATTTTAATATCTGTTTTTGTTACTTTCGCCAACATTTGAATGAGTCGATGTAAAAAATCTTGAATCCTTAAGTACACACTCCTATCCAATGACCAAGAGACTTATAAAAATCCGTTAATAATGAATATAATTTCTTCACTTCACGTCATAATTTTTAAATCATTGAAAACATTGACATAGTAGACGTTATTATTAGTAAAACACCGAGTACCATAGTCTTCACATGATGGCAAAAAATGTGTATACCTGAAAAACATTAGCCCTATGTCCAGAATGAAAAGAAGCGTTGAGCTTGCCATATCCATAGTTCCATATTTTTATTTGCAGGTCATCCGATCCACTTGCGAGCTTCGTTCCCGAGAAATTGAAATTAAGGCAATTGACACATCCGTTATGTCCTTCTAATTTATGCATAAGTTCTAATCGTTCAACGGAATGCAATGATCCGTAAAAGCGAGAGCGAAAAACTTCGACAGCTTGAGGCTGAATACGGCTAGGGTACCCTATCTGACGTTCTAGAATTTCTTTAGTAGCATTCCATTTATGTTTAGGCTTTTGCTTCAACATTACGGCTGGAGTGGGCTCGTGTTTTTTTGATGATTTAGTTTTCTTGGCTGCTGGGGCCTGATCCTCCGCCCTAGCTGTTTTTGCAACACAATCAATTATTTACGCAATGAAAACAAGACATATCAGTTGTTAAATAATGCTTAATATCTTAATAAATAACGCTTGAAATCTTACGTGGTTCATCCAAATCTTCCAAAGTTAAATCTGATGACGACGACGATGATTCATTTACCAAATCTTCAACGTCTTCAAATTCTTCACTGGAGGAGCTGGAAGAAGTGTTATCCCCGAAGTTGTAGCGCACTCCTCTGAGACGAGAGAGTATACTTGGTAAATCATTGGTACGATCTCTTAAATTAACGTCCCAAACATCTGAGCTGCTTGAACTTGAATCGTCCCCGATTCTGTCACTTTCCACCCGAACATCTGATTCTCTAAAAGATTCTTCTTCATCATTCACAACTGCAGCCACATTTACCACCGCATCCGAAGAAGACTCATTAACTACATCGCGCTGATGTCGCTCAATTGGTTCTATGGATTCATCCTCACTAGTGTCCTTGTCAGATGTATTGTCTGAACGCGCGTTACGGTAATTACGTCTAAAAGAATTGCTACTTCGTCTTCTAATAGCTGCGGACCCGGCACTTGTTGAGCTCGAAGCTGCAGACGCCGTTTCCAACAACGATTCTTCTGATTTGTCAGGGGTATCCAAGCTTTCTTGATTCATTGAGGCGGATAGCAGACTAACAGGCTCGCCATCTGGATCAATTGCCGTGGGGATTACTTCATCAGGCACAATCTCCAGACCGATAGGTTTACTAGAATTTGAATCTGTCATTGTGAATTACAATTCAGACATTTCAGATGACTGAGGTAGTTTCACTAAAGGGAGGCGACACCAACAGAAACAGAACTGAAACAAAATTAAATCATCTCCAGTTTGACAATGGTACGTATCAAGCTTATTTTAACATTTTAAACATTTTTAACCCTGTATTGTCTCATTGACAAATAACATAAACCTGAAATACGTACGTATATAAATATTTAAAAAAAAATATCGCTTCCCGGATTTACGACTTTTGCTTACGGTTATAATATTTGGTTCAGCTATGAGCTATGGCCAGTAGTTATTAATCAAATGTTGAATAGTGGACGAAATGCTAAATTTCGAACATTGACACGATCAGATTGACGTCGATTGATGATATACGTTGAAGAAGTGGATTGACGCATATGACAGGGCAGGCCACTATAAGCCCACCCAGTTGACTCTTACTTGACAACTATGTTTGCCACTGTCTACTGGACTGGACCTTCGCCGATGCTGAGATGACTCAGCTGACTCTCACCGATGATGGCCAAACTTCATAATATTATAACTTTCTGAATTTGAAATCGCAGATGATTATAGGAAGACCTCGAACACAAGCCTACACAAAAAAATAATGCCATTAAATACCTTATTGCATTTGGACAATTTCAATATTACAATGATTTGAGAAACTGCAGTTTAATTTTTAAATAAAATACCTACATGATTCACCTCAATTTGGAGATTGGCTCTAACAGTCTGTCCCTAATCCACAATTGGACAAAATTGTGAAATGCCTACAATAAAAGAATCGGTTAATATTATTCGATTATTTACCTTGATTTTCAAAACAAATCAAAAGCGAGTGAAATAAACCCATTTGATCACTGACTTCTCCATTACGCAGTAACAACAAACCTTCTGAATTCGATAGCAAATGATTTATTTAATTTGTTTGCTTGCTTCCATATATTATTATTTCTTCTTTTTTAACGTCGCCGCGTTAGGCTTACAAAAACATGGCTAAATCCAGGACAAATTCTCAACTTAACGGCGGCTCGTCCAAGGCACCCGACACCCGACAGCAATACACCCGACACCCGACTCCAAGCCACCCGACACCCGAGACCAGACTCCAAGCCACCCGACACCCGACTCCAAGCCACCCGACACCCGACTCCAAGACACGCGACACCCGACTCCAAGCCACCCGACACCCGACGCTTGTTGTACGTACCTGTTGTGTCAACTACAACCTCACAGACATGCCTGCTGTGTTCTGTTATAAATGGTGAGCACATTCTATGAGGAAGAAGTGTGCGCAAACCGCAAAAATCTTGTGTGCAAAAGTCAATGAGCCTATTGCCAAATATTTACGCAAACTACTGGCACCATATGATCCAGGGTGCAATATACACGCAAAAATTGGTTGGGGTCGGGATAAGGGGACCGTTTTGTGAGAGTTCAACCAGCACCTTCGTATCTCGTAATATTGCAAGGCGACCCCCAAATGTTTCATCGGATGTGGACCGGACATGACCGGGAGGTCAGGTTTCCACCCTCCCCCACCCCCGGGGGGTGGAGAGGGGTAAAATG
>JAAAYG020002564.1:0-10161 GCA_009936455.2 Tomocerus minor
GTAGTATGATTAAATCCAGCCAAGGTGTTGAAATTATGTTTTTGGTATTCCATATTAAATTCTGTTGTCAATTAGGAATTATATTATAGAGGTCCCAAAACTGCTGCGAATGTGCATGCATGTCAAATATCGTTAGGAAGTGAGGCAAATAAAAATGAGCGTCCAATCTAGATAAATGTAGACTGTCTGACAAAAGAGTGTGAATGAATTAGGCATTGGCCATTATTATTTTCCGCGCGTGAGATGCTTCTTCCTCCTTCATTTACACTTTACACACAACTCATTCTTGTTTAGTATAATGATCTTTAGGAACTCGGTGACTGGGTCTTCTGTACACAGATGTGTCTATGTATTTGAGCAGTAGAACGAGTCGACTCTCATTGTTGAAAATTCTCTTCAATGCACACAGTGCAGAGAGTGAGGATATTAAGCAGACGATTTGCATACATTATTCACACACACACTAAATGCAAAGAATGTTCTGTGGCACTGCAATGGCTTGGGCATCTCATTTCTGTTCTATTATGTTCTTTTTAAAGAAATGCTTACAATGTGGAGGAGTTAATGTTGGCAGTTACTGTGGCCGTTTGTGCTAACACAGATAGCAACTATGTCTTGATGTCATTAGCACTCTAGGCTGTGACTATTTACTCTGTCTGCCTTTGTCGTCTTTCGTTATTTGCATTTCCCTGTCTTACAAGACAAACTGAAGTTGTGGTCGTGGCAAATAAAAGGGACTGGATGGAGGCAAGTGTAAAGAATCCCTCATCATCACTTCTTATTGAGCAAATGACCAAAAGAGCGAAGAATGGACTTTATTCGCCTCGTTGTCCACTTGACTGAATAAATGAATGGCTTTCTTTTGCATGTGCCTTTTGCACATGCCACTCGTGACACAGTCACACCAAAAATATCTCCCTCAAATATACTCGATTCCTCTTTTTTCTCCTTTTATACACACCAGTCTATATTTACAGAATAATCTTCCTTGTTACCACAACATGTCTTCTGAAATATCATTTTCTTTTTCTATGACTATATACCGCCTCTATATATACACTAACTACCTACTCTTAAACCTAATTCTTATTTTTGCATTTTTCTTTTAGATTTAGATTTTAAAATTTCAAGATAAAACTACATATATTGTATTGGAGTTTAGTGTGATCATGCCCTTTCAACAGACAATTACTATTACAGTTATAAGATTAAAATTACGCAACTTAGAAACATAATTATTTAATGTGTTTGCATGTGTGGTTCAAAATTGTCTCACACCAAGTAGCATTATAATTATAAATCATATTTACTAATCAATGGAATGAAAATGGCAAGTGAGCATAGCAGATAAGTGTAGCAGAAAGCATTTAGCAGGGTGCATGTATGATGGACAGAAATAAGTGGAGCACATCGACGAAATCTCAGTCATAATCAGCCAAATATGTAATGCAGTGTGGAAGAAACGTAATTGAAAGTATCCTTGCTAGTTATTAGAGTTTAATAATTATGGCTAATTATCCCTGGCTGTAATAGACAGTGGACGCGGACGCTAGAATAGATCGAAGAGCAGAACAGAGCTCAAGAAAACAGACAAAGTTATTTGCACTGCACTTACGAAGAGAAATAAAGCAAATGCAACTGAGACAGTCTAAAGCAAAGGCACTTTCGAAATCGACTCAATTTACGTCCGCTCACTCACACATCGTCAACGTCAAGCAGTCATGTAATAGGATAGCCAAGCCAAAGCCAACGCTAAGTAGCACTCACTCATACACGTACGTACATAATAAGGGGATGTGTACCAAAGGTGGATATAGTGCAGTAGTTGTTCTTTTCAATACTTGACTTATGTACCTATAGCCATTGCAGGGCAGAATATGCCATTGTAACGATTTTGTCTTAAATGTAATAATGATATAGTAAGAATATAAAACTGAACTACATTTGATTCCATAGCTAGATCCTTTGAATTCAGTGTGATTGTATAGCACAGCATAAAAATAGTTAATTATATTATGAGTATGAATGTAAAATCTTTCGTGTGTCTGATAGATAGATATAGTTCGTATAGTAAACAATGCAAATAATATCTGTGTGCAAAGAAATAAGAGCACTTAACACATTCTGCAGTTTATTTCACAAGTACGCACAGTGGCTATAGATTCTTAAAGTTTAACTGTTAGTAGGTAGGTATATAATATATGTGTCATGCATAGTCATGCTACTTATCTCATGTGAATGTGCTACGTGCGTACTTTATGCTACACTGTGCATGATTTGGAATTTATATGCTATAGTGTGTCATTGTACCATATAAGCATGTTGATCTCTATATGAGTGGATATAATAGCATAAAAGTATATGCTTAGAGGATCTGTAGGAATGTAAAGAAAATAATAATTGAATTTGATTATGAAACTTTCATTTGTGGAATCATTGAGAGCCCTGTGTACTTATGTTCACTTGTCTTGTCTTATGCTACTGAAGTGAATTATTTCAGCATTAATAATCGAGCGAGGGGATAATATCACAGAGTAGCATCTGTTTGATTTAATACGACTTGATATTAGGTTGTAAATTGATATTAGCTTCGTTTCCTTTCTTTGGCCATCGGCTCTCCTCTCTGCGCTCTACTCTCCTGTGCAATTTCACATCTCATTGCATTGCTCTCCTCAGTCAGATAGAGTTGTGCCGACGAGTATGGAAAAGAGGGACTATGTGGCCACTGGTTGCTTGGGACTATGTCAATGAGATTTATGTTCCCTTTTCATTTAGACCATTAATTAATTTTGCATTTGTTTCTGAAGACAGTCTCTGTCTCTCTAATCTCATTGCGACAAGTTGCACATAATATATGCATCCTTCATTGCAGTCTAAGCTATAAAAGCTGACAATGAGCTGATTTTGATTTATCAGCAGACAGAGCTAAACCTCCTGCTAAAAATCCCAGGCGAAATTAATTTTAAGGATAGACTCACATCCAAAAGTTTTTCTGCTCTCGGCCTAAGCAGAGTGTGTTTAGCAATCTACATACTTAATATATTATTATTATTATCATGTGAGTTGTGTAGTACAAGTAGCCAACATCTGAAATTATGTCACTCACGCCTTAGAGGAGAACAGATTTTTATGTGTCCCATTCAATCCGACTCGCTTCGGCTTTCTTTATTATTTTAGATTACACATGTTCGCATTCAATTCACTTTGCGTCTTTCCTCATCTCCATTGTTAATAACGCGGAGCCAATCTGCAGCCACTGCTAGCCATTTTTATTTTAGCCTCTTTCTTTTTAAGGCAGAAATAGATTTGTGTGTTTAGCAGGGAGTCAGACGAACTCCTGTTACTCTATGCGTATGTATGCTACAATAAATATATTTTCAAGAGTCTGACCATGTATTCTTACTTCTGATGTATATGCATCTATTATTAAAAGAGTGTTTCACTCACGCTTTGTCTCTGCCTCTTTCAAATTCTTCTAAGTATGTTTGTCCTCAGGAGAAGAAGATATGATTCAAATTATCCTGTGTCCTACTTTAATATTTACACGGGACTTTAATTTGCTTTGTCATTAATTTTCTATTATATAGAATCGCGAAAAATGCACAGAAAGCATTTTTGTTAGTGTCCTTATTCAAAAATGCAAATAAAATAGCCACTGGTTTTGCTAGGTTTTTTTGTTATCTCACTAACAACCTGTGATAGCTACGTAGTGTGTATTGGCTATTTGTAATGTAATAAGTAATGGCACATTCACAGCGGTATGTGGTGTGATGTGGTACACCATCACATTTTTTAGAGAGCCGAACCGTTATTTATTTATTGCTAATTAATAGAGCTTTGCCATTGAAACGAACGCTTTATCGAGAAATAATAATAGAGCAATCTCCCATAACCTAACGTAAACTGGGTTGAATTCCTCCTACTTGCTTAGGACTAGCACACTAATGCATGAGACTTGGTAGCCATGCCATGATATATATGGCTTGTTTGTACGGACACAAATGTGTTATTATGGCATGTTATGAAATGTTAATTAAATTAATATTCAATGTATATATTATTTTACTGTTCATCAACCATGAAATATTTTATGGGCTTTGCGATGTTCTTTTGCTACATATCGTCACTACATGGCTGTGTATGTGTATAGATGCAAAGAACACAACAAGGCGAGGTAATTATTAGTAGTCCATTACTTATTTTACAGTAATTTTACTTTTACATAAATTGTGAGATGAATGGACTTGTTCTGCTCACCTTGTACTTGTAATTCTCCGCGAGTTATTTTTCTAGGCTAATTTTATTGACTTTAATGGTAGATGAATGCCAAATAATGATATGATGTATGTGTGAGTATAAACTAACATAATATTATCTACCTATGTGCATACACATTTTCGCAATAAAGCATGCAGAGCACCAAATAGAAATAAATGACAAGCAAACTAATGATTATTATACTTCATTACTATTAAGTTACCAAATATAGCGAAGATTTATTGAGTTGTTTGCTGAGTATCGACTGACTGAGTTAGTTGTGATAAGCAAATAGCCACGTCATGTTCCCCTATCAAACACCAAAATGAATGTCGACAATATTTACAGCGCTATTGGGTTTTTCTGATATTAAGCACATGCCTACATGCTTTTCTTTAATTTTACAGCAAAAGCCACACTATAAAATTAGGTCACATTGCAGAAAATTCTATTCACTCACGCCGTTGCCACCTGATCTTGCTGTGCTTTGATTCCCAATGCATCCCTTTCCTTAGCCTTACTTCTGTTACCTTCTTGAGATTCTCTTTTCAGTAATTTGCATTATAGCTCATTATTGTCATTATGCTAACAAAGTGGATTTGTTTAAATTGCAGGATCACATTCAAGAAGTTTTGGACAAATGGGAGCAGATCGATGATGAAATCTGGGCAAAGGTAATAGTATTCGAGAAGAATCGCCGCGTGGCGAAGGCTTACGCCCGAGCCCCCGTTTTGACAGTCAACGGCTCAGATGATGGCTTCGATGGGTTTCGGATAGGACTTAATGGATTCGAGAACCCAATGAGGGACAGTAAAACAGAAGACATACTCAGACACATTGGACATGGAATCAAAATTAAAATGGACGATGCCGGAAATATTCTGGTCAAACGAGTTTCGAAAAATGCCGTCTTTGTCAAGGCCTGTGCAGAGGAAAACGCTATTTCTAATGATGTCTCTAAATTGACCAACGGTGCTCTTGAAATGGACAAACCCCTAAAGGTAACACCAACTTTCCAATCTTAATCTTCTCTTTTCCTTCCTTCAATAGACAATATGGCACGGACATTACCAAAATCATCTCCGAGACTATTGATTATAATATAGTTAAATATTAAATTAGACCACTAAACTTCAAAGAATGAAATCAGACAATTTTTTGCATTCATCATTTCAAAAATAAACTAATTCATTAATATAACGAATTCCTAATAAATCCAGAAGGATAAAAAAAATATAATTATTTAGAGTAAGGTCATTGCCTAGGATGACTTAGCACCCACAAACCTTTTCTCTAGCATTCGCAATTTCGTGGCACATTTTCATCATAATTGGTGACATGAGTTTTTGAATACAGACTTAGATAGTTTGTCGGCATGCAACTAGTGTCATTAGTCCCTTTATAACTTTAGACTTTATCATTCTGTGTGGCATGTGTTATGAAATTCAAAAGCAAGATATATTGAGTAAGTGGTAGTGGTAGGAGAGCATTCAGTAGCAACTTGACAAAGAAATTAGGGCCCTGCTGTCAACATCTTCATGCGTGATTTGGTTTCTGCAAAAGTGTAAGTGCCTTTGTAAGTGATGTGTAAAATGCCAGATGAAAAAGCGGTATTTTTGGGGGTTGTCGTTTGTAGTTTTAATATGCTGATGTTACTGCCATGTGTATCAGATGTTTAAAGTTTCATAAAGTAGAGCAGTCAACAGAGTAGGAAAGTATAGCCATAGAAAGAAGACGTAAGATGAATTGTTAGTGCTTATAGTCAGGTCTCCGTCCGTCAATTCCATTATTCTTCAAATTACTCAGAATTTGACAAGAAAATTGCTGTTGTTTTGCGAGCAACTGGGGCTTTTCCTAATCATGCACCCACATGTTTTTACTTTGGTCTTAGTTATTATATCATTAGACAGTCTCCTTGTTACAGAATTCGGCAAAAAGTCGGAGATGTGTTTCAACAAGTAGCGTGATGTGCACAAACAAGGACTTGTTAGCTAAGTCGTAGTCAGGGATGGACACAAACATGAGTAGTTTGATTTGCTCCTTGTGCAATTTTATCTCTTTTTTATGGAAAGCCACAAGAAAGGCAAAGAAGGATATTTTGTCATGTCTTTTGACAGTTTCTTTTCCTTGATTTTGATGTGCCAACCCATTGCATTAATTATTCTTCATACTTTGTTGCTTACTTACATTATTTCCCTCTCGTGACCACTTCACATCAACATTGACACGAGACATGCCCGAAATAAATTCGTGCTATACTCTGCATTATTCATTTTTTAGGTATTATTATGACATTCCACTAGAGAGTAAGTGTTAATGGGATAAGGAAACAGAGAGCATCATTTTTTGAAGCTACCCAAATGACCACAATTACCAAGCTATGTGTGCATTCTGGGTTTAAATTTCAGAATTAGAACTAGAAAAGTAAAATTGAGAGTGCTACTTTGACATTTTTGAGACCCTGAAGTATTCACTCTGTATTTCAGCTAAACTATTGTCTAATCTAATAATTTCATATGTGCAGGTAAATGGAAAATGCAATAAAATGATCATTGATCGTAGAGACTTATACGTAGGCCAGGTATATCGCATGCAGTTGTTTTAAATAGAAAAAAGATCAAACTCGGTGATTATGTAACGATGATGAACTCGTTTTAGACGTGCAATGCAGTTAGTGATAGTTTTCAAGAATGTTATTAGTTATAAAGGTATGGTGGAAATAGTAAAGATAAAAGTAATTCCTGTCCTGTGCAGTTGAGAGTCAGATAAGAATTAAGGATTTGTTAGAGCAGCCTTGAGCGACGCTTTGTTTTGGTTAAGGATGGAAATTCAGATAAGCCGAGTCTCCTGTGCAGCTAAAGACTTGTGAATTCACGAGAGATTAAACGGAGTTCATACATGCACAGGTATGTGCTTGATTTTATTTATATTTCGTGTATATAGGGCAATTGGGTCAGGGTTAGTGAGGACATTTGTTGCTGTACGGAGATAAATAGACAAACTTGAGCCTTGTTCGACAACAGAGGAAAGTGAAAAGGGAATTTGTCGAAAGAGAGATTTGTCTGAAAAGCATGAATGAAGAGCTTCGAATGTATCTGCAGCTCAGAGCTCTCTATCTGTGTGCGTGCATGTATAGCGGAGACTTGGAACGAAAGGCTTAAACTTGCACTAAACGCTGTTCAGACTCTAAAAGTCAGAAAAGTGTTAGGAGAAGAATATTTCGACGGACTAAAGCTGATTGCGAGTTGCACGGCAAGATAAACACTCTGAGGATTATTTGTTGTAGTTGTAGTGCTGTTGGTTGGGTGCATTGGGATTACATCAGCGACTTAGGATGAGCATCAGAAGTAGCGACGGTGAGAAACAGAGGAATAATGACACAGTCATGTCACTGAATTCAAAACACATCGCTGCACTTTGTCTCTGTCTCTCTTCCATTTTGCACTCCCTCCTACGACACTCTTATTCTTGGCCAAAGGACTCAAAATGCAATCCTTAGACACTGTCATAATTTAAATGTAACATGATGACAATGTGAGATTCCTTTGTGCTGCGGCATAGCAGCAATCCCTCCAAATACAATGCAATGATTTGTGGTAAGAATCTGGAAAAGATGTCCTTATATCATAGCATGTCTCACAGTGGGATCTTTCAGTCACTTACTTTTGATGCAATCACCTCCACTTACAACTATTACTACCTATATGCACACACACAGTCCATTCAGAAAATACGCTCTCTGGGATAGTTTTTCTGTAGAACAAATCTCTAGCTATCTATTTCTACATTGAATAACCAAATGTAGAAAAACACACAGCTCCTATGTCGTTTCATTCTGCTGAATAGTTTTGAGAACTATTACATCTAACAAGGCAAATATAAATAATGATAAAAAAACTAAATGGGAAACGACTACTGTCTTGCAAGAGTTAATCCGAGGGAATAATGGCTCTGCCTTTTACAGCTGTTAAGTTAAGGCTCTTCTGACATTAAATGTGGTTCAGGCAGCGGTGGGGATGTATGGAAATGTGAAGAGACCACATTCTGCTTCCACAATTATAGTCTACTTAATATCATAAATGTCAATGTAATAAAGTTTGCATGAATGTTTCGAGTTGAGGGATTAAAGTATGAAGGATTTATAGGTGCAGTTAATGCTCGTTGCGTAAAAAGCTCTGCTTTACATCTGAACAGATCTTTTCATTTGCTAAGCTCATTTGAGATTTGACCTGCTGACTGACTCACGGAGACTACTTATTTATTTGTGAACACGAAATGCATCTTTCTACAGGTTTGTTATTGAAAGAGATTGTGTAGTACGTAGGTAGGTGCAGTACAGGAAAGGTTGTCGTCTCTTTTGTGGTTTTCGGGTGGCTTTTCTTTCAACGAGACTCCCTTGCGTGGAAATGGCAATAAAGGATACACTCATGTAGTTAGGCAGACGTCTAATCTTTTAAGATGTGGCCGAGCTACCCTGAAATGGGGATATGTCGTAATAAATGTGAAAAGCGGATTATTCAAGGAGATTAAGTGGATCTGCCTGTCATGAGGTGTAAAAACGAATTAGATTCGTTATTGACTTAATAGCCCCTATACACATCTGCATAGGAACTATAGTCTATCTACCTACTAGAGAGTCAGAGAGAGGAGGGTGTGCAACTCCAAGCATCCATCCTCCTTTACACACTCATTTTTTGATTCCAATTACACTTCTCACCTCCACATCCTTAACTCTCTGTGAAATAATCAACTGACTGCGTGAGTAAGGCTCGTTAGACAAACTGAAGCTATGTAATCTATTTATTACCTTTTTGGAGATGCTCAACATTAAAATTAAACGAAATCTTTTTTCTTTTCCTATTTCACGAACTTTTGGGAGAGAAAGAAGTCTCTGTTTCCACCATTATGCATTACCAGATGTGACATGCAAGTGAGCAATTGTGCACAAATAGTTACAAAATACAATAAGTGGCACTCCCTTAATTAATTCAGAGCAGCTAAGCCAATAATATCATGTGGCTACAGCACATTCTTAATGACTGGCAAACTTCTTCAAGATTAGCTATTTTAGCCTGCAATAATGGGTAGTGTTTATTTGCACATGAGCTAGAACGGATCTACTGACCTAAATAAATTGCACGTACAAACATAAAGTTATTTCTTATTATTACGTGCGTGTGTATTAACCTATGTATGTCTATCTATTAATATTGTTCAAATAATTCATTACGAATTAAGATTAATAATTAGCATTACTAACGTCTAATTAGAAGTGATTGCGAATATGTATAGATATTCACTAGGAAATTGATAAATTGATTTTTATGACACTCTTTTCTTGCCCTATAAATAGGAATACATTGAATTTCATCGCACATTTGTTTTAATTGTCTCATCATGCATTTTCATGCTCTAGATATTGTCAATGTTTAATGCTATTATTTCGGTTACCAATTAAGAGCATCTGAAGCCTTGGACGAAACAGGAACCCGTGCATGGTCACTATAAGAATTCAACTATTAATTTCCGGAAATATAATTATTAAAAATGATAAGCATTTGACAGCAACAATTCTACAGCTACTGATCCTGATAATTTGCTGCTATTTTCACTATAGCATTAAGTGTGTGGTATGATAGGAGTGAAGTGAATGCAGTGATTTAGTAAAATCTCAAGATTAGTTTTTTATGTTTGAAGCTATTTCGCAATGCATAATACTATATGGTTATAAAAAGAACGGAATGTATTGATGTAGTCAAACAATGGAATGCTAATGCAAAGAAGTAGGCATTGGTTTCGTACCCTTCAGTTCAAGATTAAATTACAACGCATTAGATAAGTAGAGGAATGTGTGTGAGTGAGCCATCGCATTATTTCTCGATTTCATCTTTTAGAATGTCACAA
>JAAAYG020002575.1:0-17417 GCA_009936455.2 Tomocerus minor
TTTTATTGTATATGACAAAAGTAATGAAACAAAAGGTAGAGAGGAAGGACTAAGCAATAAGGAATGAAATTGCATATAGTAAAGTAAGTAAGTAACCAAAAAGAAGCCTAGCTATGCATAAACCACCGGAAAATCGAAGGATATGAATATACTGCGCAGAGACATATCTAGGACGGAAAATAGTCGCCTATCTATCTTCTTATACGATAAAACTTACAACACAGTATAGTGAACATTATATATTCGGCAAGCGACTTAGCTGGAAGCTGTTCCGTGAACTTAATAGTAGGAAACCGAATACTTAGTAATACAAATACAATGATGAAACAGAGAGTTCAAGTAAAGTTGAAAGAAATCTTCGAAATACATTCGTATATAGGTAGGTCATATTAGGAGGAGTACGGACATAGCGATGTATGTATGAATGTGGGATTCAGATAGAGTTGCAGCAAAGCGAGGACGTAGTGTGTATGGACTGTTGTGAGTTGATTTTATTTGTCTCGCAGGACAGAACACCTACAGATAGTTTTTATGGATGTACCTATGTGTTATCTGTAGGAAAAGCTTTCAGAGTCAAACGAGAATCGAATCGATTCTAATGAAGTGATGTAGTAGGTGCTGTAATAGTGATATAACGGAAAATTCTTTCTCCACCGGCTCATTCGTGAGTCTGTGAACCTGGCTTCGTGAACATGAGGACGATATGCATTCGCTTAAAATAGCCGAGCTAAACTCAAGAAGAAAGTAAGAGAAGGAGAGTGAGTGAGTGAGTGGGGCTATATTATTGAAATGGAATGTATTGCTGGCTATAGGGGGCATAAAGACAGGCAGAAAACTTGTCTTGACTTTGAGAGCATTTTTTGTGAGAGGAACTCAAGAGTCATCCTCATCATTCCGTCTGTCCGGGTCTCCTTGTCCTCTCTCCTGTCTCTCTATTCTCCTTCAATCCACTTCTGAACTAAGATTCTATAGTGTGAATGAGAATTCGCTCCGCTCTCTTTCCATCATCCATTCAGCTCGAAAAACTCTCGCTCGCCCTTCTTCTTCTTCCCGTCTGACTCCTACCCGCCTGCCTGCCTAGTTTATGTAGATAGACTCTCTTAGCCGGCTCTCATAATATAAGCTCTTCTCTGCCTCGCAGATGAGATACATGCTAGAATCATTCGCACAAAGATACAGAGCTCAGTTCGTAGGATGTCTCCTCCATCCTCTCTGTCTTTCTCTACAAGAAATTGCATACTGACTGACTATGTGTATATAAAGGAAGACGCTTTTCTTCCCATCCAGTCCAATTGGATTTTTACCCATCCATCTAGCCACCGCCAATTGAGAAAAGAGTAGTGCTATAGTGTGACAACGTCGGGTAGGAGGATTTTCTTTTGGTTTTTGGGTTCGGG
This sequence comes from Tomocerus minor, assembly GCA_009936455.2. Classification (NCBI taxonomy): domain Eukaryota; kingdom Metazoa; phylum Arthropoda; class Collembola; order Entomobryomorpha; family Tomoceridae; genus Tomocerus; species Tomocerus minor. The sequence goes on from JAAAYG020002575.1 coordinate 1,398, forward strand.
GGTGTCGTCTTGTCTTGTCTTACATTGCGTAAATTATAGAATTTCATATAGTGGTCTAGGTAGAGGCAATCTATGAGCATGACTTAAATAAGTCATGCAGGGAAGGAGATCCTGGACAAATAAATTACTTGGAAAAGCAGACATGCTGACTGCATCAAATGCTTTCCCTTCCCTGGCTTCCCCGTCTCGTGCACTATCACCATTCGCCTCCTAATGTAACGACCCGTCAACTTAAACGAGAGCAGTAGAAGAAATAGCAACTACTTATCTATCTGCGAATACTTACTCTAACTGCTATGGCTTCCTTTTACTTCCTCTGACTTCCTAAGACTCATCCTTAGCTCTCTCCACTCTCTCTCTCCCTGCCTTCTCTGTCTGCCTTGACATCCCAACTGAAGACGAGTCGATTTGCCTCCAGTCTATCCAATTTTCACTAGTTGGTTTCCTAACCTCAACTGATCTCGTAGCGAAAAGCGACACGATCTTTCTCATTCATCCGTCCGAATTAAATTCCAAAATCTCAACGACAATGTTGCACTTACCATCCGTATTACTCTGCATTAAGCTAACCCGAGGACTTTCTCCCTACCTTTCTCTTTCGACGCCTCCAGAGCTCAAGGCTTATTTTAGCACTTCTCCTCGCCATTCCTTCCCTCCATTACACATACCTGCATATCTTCACATAACTAATGCGACAACTCTTAACTTTATAAAATTCTTTGCATTTCAACTTTCAAACTTCGCCCATATTTACCACAGCACAATTTAGCAGTCAACACTTAGCTTTCTCTTCCCAGGCGCAGAGGATCTTTCCCTATAAACATCGCCTGTGCCTGCACTCTCCTCAACAACATCCTACTCTAGGTGAATGCAAATAAATTTCAGGAGAGGAAGCAACTGTTAAGGAGTGAGAAAAAGAGTCTAGCCACCTCCCGAACCGACTGCGTATTAGCAGAGACAGATAGGAGAACACAACATTACATTACCACATCCCATCCCTGCTCCTTCACATCACATTACTCTGGCACACTTTACTTTGTCACTATCTCCCTAGACTAATGATTCTCCCCTTTGTTCTCTATCAACAAGCATTAATCCTTTGTAAAATATGGCTCTTCCAACTACAGTCCTATACACACAAAGATCCCTTCTCTCTCTCTCATTCTCTCTCTCTATGCAAAGAAACAAAGCCGAGGCAAGTTGGACTATGGCTGCCTTTTCACTTCCGGCTGTTGTCTTTGTTTATGTACACCTTCCTATCCTTGTTCTACTGACTCATTCTCATCCACTATATTTACTTCGCCAACCTTACAATATCTCCTTTTCACTCATTTCCAATGCAAATCCTTCTGCTTCTCTACACATCTACATAATACACACTGACATAACATACATATAGCACCCTCCTATATACACACTCTCTCTACATTTCATTAAGTGTATCATGTATGCATTACTTATTAATGAAGTATGTAGGGAGAACTAATTATTCTTCCTTTGATTCACTAGCGTGGAAATGGTATTTGCCTCTGTCTATAAATACCTACTTGAAGATGAGACATTTACATAAATCCTTGTACTTTCATTTCATTATTTGTGTAGTCTTGCTCCAGAGTTAAATTAATTTACTCAGATAAACATGTTGGAACAATATTACCAAAGGATATTTGTACTTGATTTACTAATTAGTAATTAATTAGGCATTATATAATGTTTTTAATATACATGGTCGTACATACAGCAATGAATAGTTATAGACGTAAGCTAACTACGCAGATAAACCATATGAAAATCATATGAAAAGACAATTATACGCTACACGACCTAATTATGACTTTCTTTCAGTTTCTTCTGATGTTTTTGTATTAAATCCTTCACTTTCACATTTCAATAAAACTAAACTATAATTCAGTTGTAAGTAGGTCACTTTATAAAAAGCAATTTACTCGTGTAGCTACTATAGACATTGGCATTGGCATACAATGATAAAGCAGAAAGTAATGGAAATCCACATTCGTTGTATATAGCAGCTGAGCTGAGAAAATTAAAAAATGGGAAAAGGTAGTTGTAGTGGTAGAGCTACCTGTAGTTTTCCCTTTCCTTATGTGAGTGGAGTGAGTTTAGTGAATGGAGATGGGCAGGCAGGGCGTACATAATAGGCATGTATATGGTTATCAGAGAAAGTGCGGGTGGTGAAAAGAATTTAGAAATCTAATTATGATTCTTTGTATGCCTTAAGTAAGCTATGTCATAGTTGATTTTGAAAAAAGGGAATGAAAAAGAGACAGGTAGAGGCAGGCGGGGAGGGTAGAGTGAGTCTTGAGTTGAGTTGACTCGACTGGCTTTGGCTGACTTGAGCTAGGAATAGACTTACGTTAGTTACGAGGATGGCGAAGAATAAAGCCCGAGTTTCCTTTGAAAGGATTCCAATTTGAATTTCCATTTGAGCTATTGTGCCCTTTAAATCCCCTGTATCCATCACGTTCTTATTTCCTCTATTCCAGAGAAAGAGAGAAGAGGGAAGTAGAAAAGGCACTGCAATGAGACGAGATTCTGGAGTACAGACACTACAGTGTGCAATATGCAGATGTGGAATACATTAAGCAATCACTTAAGCTAAGCTAAAGACTTAGCTATGCGTGATGCAATGTGCTCCTCTCTCTCTCTCTCCCTCCTCCCAACCAACTCTCGCTCTCTTTAATAAAGCGACGTCTTCGAACGTGAATGTGAACCCGCACTCAGCTCTTATCCATCATTTCTTCAAAGGCGACGACTACTTAGAACAACAACCTACGAGACCTACATCATCTCACTCACACTATAGACAGTCCTGTCCTATCCTATCCTCATCCTACTCCCGTCATCATCTCTACGTCTACATCTAAACTACTTACTTACTTAAGAGCATCCCATCAATGTACGACGCTCTATCTCTCTCGCTATAGACTGTCTGTCCTCTTTAGAAATGCTTAAATACGTGTACGTAACTATTTAGTAGACATTTTGTAGCTGGATAGGTAAATTGACAAGAGTGTCTATAATATTACTAATATAAGAGCATCCTCCTAGGCAGAGTTCGTCCTCCATTCTTCCTCCTCTCACACCATTAACATTTAGAAGAAAGACGCTCCCAATTTACTATAATGGTAACGAAGACGGGAAGATACTTTACTTTATGTATCTCAGAATTGGATTGCATTGCATAGCACCTTCTACATTACACTACATTCCATTACTTTCTTTGCTCCACTCTGCCTCATCACATCCATCCTTCCCAAAACACAGGATCTAAATGGACCTCTAATCCCCATCGCATTATGTAGTTAGCTTAGCTTTACATAACTTCTCTTCAAGAATTCAATCTAATGTAATGCTAACGATCCTAGAGCTAACAGTCTCGTCCTAACGGACTAGGCTGGATAACTCAGTCAACTTTCCTTATTTTACTCTTCAGTTGTTTGCACATACTTACTTTACTATAGCTAAGGCTGTCTATCTGGAGCAGAACTACTCCGTCTCTCTCTCTAGCAGCTCTATGTAAATACTTCTTAGCCTTATTATCCACCTAATGATCAATTTTCATCTTCAACATTACTATCTGTAGTCGATGAAATCCCCTGATATTTTCCTATCTCTGAATTATAATTTTGTGATTATGCAATTTCGCGAAATTTAAAATCTACGCTGTAGTTATTACAGACCCGATAGATACTTTTCTGAATTTTGGCACGCATACGTACGTCTACTATCTATGTATATGCACTCTCTCACATTACATTCCTTCTGCTATGAAACGACTATTGAAATTGCTGTGCTTACTTTCAACCTTCTTTCCATGTACTTAAAATACATTATCAATTCAATTTTCTGTCTTACCTTTCTGAAGGTATTAGGTGTGAAATTAACATACACTTCTCCCTCCTTCTTATAGTGCTTCCGTCGTCATTAATTATAAGATGTACTGGGTGGACGCTCCTTCTGCTGCTCCAGCTAAGAGGGTGGATGCACCAAGCAAGAAGGCTTCCCAGGAATAAATTGAGAAATATGAATAAGTAATATATCTTTCTAATTTAGTGTTATTCTATTTAAATATCTGTCTTGTAGTATTTCCTTTACTCCTAGTATTAGGAAGTTTAAGCCGATAATAATGCAATAAATGAAGAAAATGAAATTTTATTTCTCTTATTACAAAACCTTTGCCAATGGGTTGCAAATTGAACGAAAATGAATACAGAATGGATATGAGTGATAAATAAAGCCCATACTTTGAAGACTACAAGTGAATTCATTTTTAGTACCACTGTCTTTTATTTTTATTGATTTGTGATTTATATCATAGTACTAATGAAAGAATGAATAATAATAATTGAACAATATTGCGTTTATGTACTTAATAATATCATTGTCATTAAAATAATAATATAACACGACTAAGAAGAATAATAATAATATGTCTATGACACGCATATGATATGGCTACGGCACTAAGGTAAGTAAAAGTTAAGTGAGTTAACAATAATAATATTCTCATGGATATCCATCCCTCCATTCCATGTCTCTACTCCCGCGTGATGCTTTTCTTGTTGTGTTGTAAAGTATTCTACCCACATCAGATTAATCCTAGCGAATTAAACTTGAAAGATATAGAAGCTGTAGTACTGTAAGAACGTGAGGCAATAGAGCCAATTAACTATTCATATAAGTAACTGCGACATCAAAACGGTACATAGACAAGTTCAAGTAGACAGATTACTACTATTTACCAAAACGCATTCATAGAATAAGTAATACGTTATATGTAAACTCTAGAGCTACCCATAAAGTTTGTAAGTATGTATTCTTTGATAATAAATCCTATAGATATTTTTTGTCAAAACTCATCCTTATTCCAGAAAAATCCCATTCATATTTTTTATTCTTTTATATTTGTTTTACAATAGTAATAGTATATAAGTATTACCCTCACCACAAGCACCTAATTAGTGACATAATAAAAGTTATGTTCTAAATATGTAATTGCGAATTTATGAATTAGTTCAAATATGTATGTAGTATTTCCAAATTAATTGCATCTATATCAATATGTATTTAGTCTACGCACATTGAAAATTATGTACCGTACATTGATTTTGTCATGTCTTGCAGTTTCCTAATACTTACCTGTTCTGTATATATTGCACTTATTTTGTAGTTGCAATAGCATACACATGCACCGTATATAGCCCTGCCTGGCAATGATGTATCCCTATCTGTTCTGATTCTGACTTGTTTTCTATGCGTTTAGGTACTACTTAGTGGTAATACTTGTTTCACCTGATTTTCTCTAGTCTAAGTAGAAGTATCTTCATTACTAATTACAAGAAACACAGTAAATATGTATATTATGTAAGAATAAGACAATAAGTATAATAATAACACCAACTTCATATGTTTTGAGTTTGTATGTATTCATAACAACATTTAGATAATCGGATGATTGATATACATTGATTTGATTGCAATTGTAATTCATGACTTAATAATCTACGTTATACTACGACACATGAAGTATTGAAGTATACATAAACTACAGACTACCTGTAATTAGTAATTATGTCATATAGATTAGTTTTCATTTCCATATACCAATAAAGGAAAGGTAGGGAGAGACGCACGCCACAACACGCACGTCTACAATGAACACACAGCATACTAATACTTGTACAACATCAACATCAACATCATTCTAATGTATCTACATATTTAAGGAAACTTACAATAATAAACAATACAAATACCTACACTCCGTCATTTTACTTATTGTAGTTCAGTAACTGTATTTGATTTAATAAAATAAAACAACACCCTTTTAAATTACTACTTAAAGTGAAAGTACAATGAATTTGCTCTCAGCTAAAGTACAACTACCACAGTAGTATCGCATTTAATTAGAAATTAGTACTTAAGGAATAGTACACTAATATGTAGTACCCCTTTAGAAAGTATTTCTAATGACTTGGACACAGTCGCATCGTAATAAATATTACATTGCAAGTTACCTGACATTTAAATATTGTTATCATTTACCTATGTATAGTTTGTTTGGCAACCAACGAAAACCATAGAATGGCGCTTTCTGTATATATGGCACAGTCGTATCATATTGTGACAATTGTGACTTTCAACTAATGAGCTAACATTTAAAATTACGATTTGGTTTCAATTGAATTGGTTGCATTATCCTTAATTAGTATGCAGTTTGTTAGTGGTTCTCATTTATTTCAGTTCAGTCATGCATACTTGTAATGACGAAACAAACATTGGGTTCGTTAGAAACTCAACCAACTTAGATCAAATCAAGACTATCTCATTTAGCGCTCTTTTAAATCGTTTGCGTCTTATACAACGAATCATGTACATGAAATCAGGGATTCAGATTATTATACAATATATTGCCATTTTGGTTTTGTTACCTGTTGAGGTTATTAAATCACTTATACTGAGCATGAGACACAAAAATCAAGCAATTAAAAATAATGAGTTTGACATTTGGCTGAAATTCAATCTTTGTGTTTTTTTCTGCACAGCTGCTGTAACATAATAGCAATAAGGATTTCCCTTGATCTACCATATAATGTTACCATTATTATTATTATTAATATTATAAGATGCTAGGAGTGAGATGACATAGCTTTCAGTACAATCTTTTGAATAGGTATTTAGTTTAGTTTTCAAAAACAGTATAATACATTAATACAAGGACAGGATAGGATTGTGACTGGATAGGTTAAGCTGAGGGAAGGATTAGTGGAACACTTATTTTATTTAGCACAAAAGGACAAGGACGAGGAAATGACATTTGCCTATCAGAAAGAGAGACAGATATTAGATTACGCTAAGACATCAATACATTCACTTCATTCCACAACATTTTTAGTACAGACTATCGCATCATTTACTCCAACCCTTCTGTGTACAGTAAACAGTAATGTTATAGTGCAAAAAAAGGAAATGATCGACAGAAATTATTTAGCAGGTGACTCGAATTAAGATTTCTGCATGACCAGAGACAAGAAAAACTCCAAAGAGGAAATCACAAGAATGAGAAGGACATGACAAAGTCGCCCTGCGTTCACCTAAGTATGTAAATGAGAAGTGCTCAATGAAACCCTGTCAAGCAAGGTAAGCTTAGAGTTATTAGCAGAGAATTAGCATTGCTAATAAATAGCTAAATTTTGCATGCACATCTGTAGAGAATTGATAATTACGAATGTTATGTCAATACGTTATAGTGTAGTAGTAGTAAGTAGCCTCAGCGAATCACACAATTCTTATATCTCTACCTTATCTTGCACTGATTGGATTTCTTTTGATTTGCGTCATTTACATCTACATCAGTATCATGTCTTGACTTTATTATAAGTATGTAAGTAAGTAGGTAGGTTTACGTACTCTAAGATTTCACAGTAAATATGTAAGTATGTATAAGTAAGTAATATGTAAATCCCTTCTTGCGTCCAAGAATTCAATTCAGTTACATTACCTCTATAGTTTGTTTGTCGGTGTTTTTAAATTTTCACACACGAACAACCATTACAATACAATATGCAGTTGATTGATAAAACACTCAACCACTTGACTCGACATAAGCTCGATTGATTGGATAAGTTTTGATTGATTGATTGATTCTGTTCACTTGATTCTTTTCCTATACATAAGTAGTCTGTATGGTACGAGTTAGTTAGTTAGTTAATAGCATGTAATGTAGCTATACGAATGTACTCTCTTTTGTTAGTCATATCTCCTGACGAGTTTAATTTCTCCCTTTGTGTCTGTAATGTAATTGATTTATTGGGTTTACTTACTACTCTTGTCTTTAGTATATCATGTATTAGTGCAACAATCTACTACATCTCTATCCCCTGTACACCAAATATTTAAAGGGACAGCTAAAACATTCATCTTAGCCTGTCTCTGCTCAATACCAAGTACAATCACACTATTTTTCAATCCCCTATTGCTTAGTATACTTATTTATTTAGGTATATTTCTATTGCATACATGTTACGATTAATATATTGCCAACTGAGTCAACATTCATTAACAGTAAGAAATTGTAGAGAGAGACAAGGTCTATAGGTACCTAATCAGTTTGCATTTATTACAGTAGTAGTTAGTATACAATAATAATGCCTTGGAAGTAGGATTTATTTGAAGAGTTCTTGGTAGGACATGCATAGAAGAGGAGTTACGCTATGGTTAAATACTTGGTAATTAGCATTAGGAATACTGATTGTAAAGTTTAGGTTGAAGGACTTCTGGCAGGTTCATTCTTCCATAGGAAGCCTACAGATTAAACGTACGTATTTTTTTAAAGTGAAGACGAAGTAGTGATCCTACAGGAAAAACTCGTATAGACATTTTATAGAGGTCCTGACAATTTATTTCCCCATTTGGCAAGACTTTGGTTCACGTTGGCTCACAACTCTCAATTCTCCCAAAGAGGAAACTTACTTAGTGCAGGTTTGGTTAGGAAGGACATAATATGCTCTCGCTATTCACTATGGAGAGGCTAGCGTAGGAAGTCTTTTCCTATTACGAGACAACGTTAGGTACTTTTACTTTAGGTAAGTCCAATTAAAATCCGTTTCCTTTACTTGTAATAGTTTGCATGGGGTATTGAGTGAAAGGGAAATGTACATAGTTCCCCTCTTTATTCTCAATGCGAAAAAACCAATAAAATAATTGGAGAGCAAAAAGAGAATATTTGTATGCTTAGTTGGTGTTCATGCCATTTTTGAAAAGTGTTTCACTAAATAACAGTTCAGAGGATAATAATAGTCGAGTGTGGAGTGAAGAAAGAAGAGCATCGGCGAATAAATTATAGGATTCGTCAAATCAATGAAATGTCGATAAAATAAAGTGCTAGAGAGAGGAAATAATGCATTCAAGAAATAAAAGATTGAAAGAGAGTGAGAATAGAGTACGATAATAGGAGAGTGGAACCTTTATTGATACTTAAAGATAATAAAGAAGCAGAGTATTGAATTTGATGTGAAGAGAGTGAGAGAATTGGCGGAGATGGGAGGGCGGCGAAGATAAGGACTCTGAACCAGTGATCCAGAGCCGGAATAATGGCAGAGGTAATCGGTACTGGAAAGAGAGAGAGGAGATGAGGAGGGATCGGAGACAGAAGTGAGGCGGACAGGAGTGAGAAGAAGGGCAGGACAGGCAGACAGATAGACAGACAATAATCATAATAGATAGACTTGTCGGCAGTTAAGGCAATGATCCGATATGTTTCATATTCACGTTACAATGACGTGCAATGACTGTTTGGTTCATTCCGTCTCTGCTTGAAAGAAGCACGTCCTCGTAGCGAGCGTACACGTACGTCTGACCACGTACCATACACATCACGTAACATTACATTACACTTCTCTTCTACAGACTTAGCGTGTACTTAGCCCTGTCGACTAAGTTCCCAACAGTCGACTCGGAACAAACTAGTAAGTACACATAATACTACTAGCATTAGTTATCTTAGTTAGAACACTATCATCGTAATAATATTCTGTATGTAATGTGTAGCTACTACTTACGAAGAGTCGTGCAGTAGCCCAACAAACACACAAAGACACCCTGCCATACCATAGTTAACATCATATTTACTATCATTACACTTAAGTACAGATAGTCTCACACCGCGTCACACTCAAACAGCGAATTATGAGGAGAACAGATAAGATCAAGTCATTCTCGCACTTTTGCACCAGTTAGCGACTACTACATGAGGACGACTACTCACTACTGTCACAGTGTTACATGTGTAGTCACTAGCAGCACTGGCACGCTCCAGCCACAATTCCTCCCTTATTTTTCTAGCATCACACAAGGTCAGAGCAAAAAAAACCAACATATACCATCGGAATCGAGAGGCAGAAACTCCAAGTCGTAAGATAACAGTCTAGTTCGAGAAAACAACAAGTTTCTAAGTGAGAAAATATCTCTTAGTGACTGTGAGCTTATGTGTGTATGTGTGTCGCCCGGCTCCTCTCCTCATGCACTTACTCTTTCCTTGCTCAACGGAACAGAAGAGAAGCGGGGGGAGAAACTTGTTGACTTAAATCTATACACTATACACAGAGACATATAGTGCATGGAGCTCAACTCAGTTTTCAGTTACACTTTCCACCCGTTCCATTGCCCTTTGCACCGCTTTCCTCTTTCTCTCTGCCAGTAGACTCTGTCGGTGGCGACTAGTAGTGGAGCAGACAAGACTGTAGGCAGGAGGACAGCTGAGCACGTATAAAGTTACCCGGCTCTACATTCGTAGCTCATACTATGTTCCTACAGACAGATGCTATAGAGAGAGAGAGAGAGAAAAGAATGAGGGAAAAGTGAGTGAGTGAGAGTTGCCTTGTGTAGAGGTGCCAGTGCATGTACAGAAATTTCTAGTTAGACAGACATGACATAGCGAGTTAGTTAAAGTATTTACTTGGACTCTTGTTACAGTACATAGCATACTTACACCAACGGACACAGTCGACATAACCTCCGTCATAAAATAGTAATCTTAGCCAGCACGCCACGTCAAGCCAAACTAGCTGAGCACTACATTCTAACTAACACGTATATAGTAATAGATAAGTATACGAGCATAATGCACACAGGCGTGAGTGAGTGTAGGATGTGCAAGTAAAAGTGGAGCTTCTAGTAAGAGATAGAGAGAAAGAAGGTTTCTTAGCCACTGAAATTGTAAGTTAAACTACTTTCCGTCGTACATTGCCATATTTAACAGTTGAGACTCTTCCTCATAAAACAACTTATTAATACAAATCACGTTCCCTCCATCATTTCTTGTCTCAGTCAGTTGAGTTTGGTGTGGTGTGGTGCGGGTGAAAGGAACGAAACGGGAGAGCCCAAATGGGAGCCAAACCGCATACTTCACTTTATTTCTCCTTTCAACCATCATCCTCATTTCTTTACCACGGCACAAACAAAACTCACAAATCATAACATCAACCTAAACCATTACATAATTGAAAGCAGCTAGAAGTCTCGAAGAAGACACTCCTCGCTCTCCACTCTCACCCGACAGACACTCTCCACGATGCACAAATACACAGCCAGTAATCATTATAGCATCGATTTCGTTCTGTTCCTTGTCTGTACGAAGCAGACTCGACAAACGCTATTGGAAGAATATCATAGGCACCTATGTCCTGTCAAATAGGCTAGGTAATGACTCGAGTCAGTTGTGTGTTGCAGTTGCAGTGCCTACTAACTATTCATTAGTAATGCATAATTTAAGGTTAGAGAAGCAATAATGCAACTAAATAGATACAGAAAAAGTCTCTTTCGCAGATTTGAATGCGCATAAGGCTATAAAACAAGCAACTACAGAAAAGTCATTTCTTCATTTATTTATTACACAGTGCAGCAAGTAAGTAAGTATAAGTATGTATGTACTGATTAACAAACAAATACAATATCTTCATCTCCCATGTCTTTATCTTCTGCTTTCTGAACGAGCTTTCGCGTGGTAAGTGTTCGGTTAATATACTAAGACGACATAAAAATCTGCAGTACAATATGTCTAGCTATTACATGGATTATTACGCAGAGGTACGCTATGATTTCGTCACCTGTATTACGTAGAGTACAATACAATACAACAATGGATTTCGATATATATGTAGAGCGAATGTGAATTGGATTTTGGATGCATGGTCCCCCATGTCCAATGTGTTCTGTCTTTTCTCCTTTACCTGTTCTGTTTGAGTGATTTTTATATTCTCCTAAATGCTATCACTTAACTTAAAATTATGTCATCTCTAGCCTATAGTTCCTTCAATTACAACAATCATAATAAGTATTATACAAATTATCATAAAATTCCTTACACACTATTACATGAATTAACAACAACCCGTTTGCAGATCCCAGTTACTAAATAATGTCTTATGGGAAATTAAGGCGAGCTTATGGCTCAGTTCCTCGGCCTGGTGCACGTAGCTGAAAGTTTTTTTTGCGTTCTCACCGGAGAAAACTGTTCAAGACGCCCCAATTTCCCGTTTTGTCTTCAAAATAACAACAGAATGGGGAATATTTGCTTACGAATAAAGTGTAAACTATTATTTCGTATGAAAACAATATATCCACAAACATAATTAAATATAATGATAATAATTAGACATATGAGAGCACATCACTTTCACCACATACAGACACAACGCAATACAGAACGCATATACTTACTTAATACAATGATATCAAGATTGTGTATTTGTAATTTTACTCCTTTCCTTGAGATCAAAGATCAACAGTTAACTTTATCTGTACTTATCGTTATATTTTATTGTAAGAGATAAATAATTCAAAACATTCATTTCCATTACACTTTAATTTACATCACATTTAAATGCTCTAAATAAATTCTCGCACACAAAACAGGAAATCATTACAATCAGGCCTTCTCGGTCCTCTGCTAGCTCTATCAGGCTTTAAATTTTAGCGATTTACAATTGTTCAAAGGGTGAATTTAGTTTTGCTTGCATGATACGTGCTTAATGATTATCTGTAATGTTAGTGTAACTAGCGGCTGCCATTAAATATTACATTTAGACGATCTTACAAAGACATAAGTAAGTTCGCAAAATTCGGACGTGCAAAATTCGGACAAAATTTCAGAGTCAAAAAATCCTTTTTATATTTTCAATTTACACTATGAGAGAATTGCAATGGGGTAGTATTTAAGTAGGCTGTATATTGGTACTGTATCTTGTATTGAAGAAAAAAATGTAAAAAGCGAGTGTTCATTGGGCAGTTTCTGTTCTGCACTGTGCACAAGCACTTTCTGCATTTATAGCTAGAACATAGAAGATATGAGGGCTGTTTATGATGCTTATATAGTGATTAAGTAAATATGTGCCGTGAGATTTATTCTGCTGAGTAATAAACGAGAGTAGCTAATTAGTAGTGTAAAATACGTAGACCACAGCTGCACGGAAAATACATACATTATTACCTTTTTATAATTATCGTACGACAATTTAACTGTGTGTAACACTTACGAATTTATTAGTTACGAATTTTATGAATTATTAAATTTTAATTTATATGTAATTCTATCACAGAGCAGTGCTTGTAACGCACCGGTGAATCCATTTAAACGATTTAGTTTAACTTTAGATTTTCATTACACTTTTTTGTTATGGCGAAGTCTCCGCTTTGCTTTCTTTTGTCTTCCTTCCCTGCTACAAATTAGTTCTCTATGTCCTTCTATACCAACGTCACGAGAGATTCATAAATACCACCACAAAATACGAGAACAGTACGACTTAACCTACAGACAATACGGTACAGGTATTTCAAAAGAAAATGACTTTTTAATTAACACATTTCCCGGAGGAGTATACCTAAATAACTCTATACCCTAGCGTAAGTAATTAGTAAACAACTTCACCTTCTCGTACCACAACCTCGATTGCCATTTTTCTAACGCAGATGATTGTAACTATGATTCTCTACAAATTACTAGTGGACTATACAAATTACATACAACTGACTTCCCGTTTGTTCTTGAGTTGAGTTATTTATTTCTTTGGCACGATAGAAGTACTACAGATAGAGTAAGTACTTTAATACTATTGTATGTATTCTCTATCATTTCTTGACTTTGAGGTAAAAATACTTTTCCATTGCACTCCACAATTGTACACTGACTCACTGAGTGTGAATTTTGCTGACTTGAGGTTTCCTCTTTTGACAATACTGATTTCTGTCGCTATCGACATTGCATCACTTATTATTTTAAGTATAGCTACCATCGCACAGATTTATGCTTCCTCCTCCTACTTAGTTGAGCCTACTACGTCAATACTAAATCGTAAATTATACAACTTTCAACGTGTGTACAGTAAATCACTATCATCTATGATTTTCTACGTAGACTGAATTGTCCATTGTTGAGTGAAAACAATACCAATAGTTTTACATGTAATAATAATCTCTGACAAGATCTAGGGTGATATCATGAGTAGATTTAGCAATCTTTTCTGCCTACCTCATAAATCTTATAGCTTCGTATGTACTTTAATTTGCACCAGTTTTATGTACTTGAATTTGAACTACTACTTACTCTTTCTACGTAGGTATTCTTGTAATTGAACTGCATTGATATTAATGACAGTAAATAACTGTTCACGTTACAATGTACTGTTTAATTGAGATGACAGATAGACTTAATCAAAGCCAGGATTGTTACCGTTTGCTATTTCTAAACTAAACTTCTGTTGATTATTCGCCCACTCCTACAAACTCGATAACAATTAAGCAGAAAGACCAAGTAAAGAATGTACAATCGTAGTGCAGAGTGCAGTCTATCTACTAGAGTATTTCAAACTGTTACTTAGGGTCCATGCTACAATTGAGCGAGTTTATTGTTACTGCTAAAGTAGATCGATAATGACTGAATCAGAATCTTCATCTTTCCTTCTTCTCTTCCCTCCCTACCTTTTCGCTTTTCACAGATCATTTGCTTCCCTTGATATCTCACTCTTACTTGAATCACATTCAAAATGATCAGACAACTGTAATTGGCTTCTATTTCATTGGTTTTTCTAATCCCATAGAAATGCATGACGTAAACGTAGACTCTTATTATCAGAACATTTTGATGAACTCTCCTATACGAATCAACTATTTTTAATGATTAAGAGCTCAACTGGAGGCGAACTTAGAAAATAACAGTAAAATCGATAATCCCTAATATATCAGATCCTCAGCATTATGTCAAATTCAAGATTACAGTTGTGAGATACTGACAATAATCAATAATAGAAAACTGAACATGAACGGTATGGCAAAATCTTTGAATACTGTCTATTGGAGAAATCAGTATAGAGTAAGATGAAATTACGTGTACTAGAAATTGCACAAAGTATGTGTGCCTGTATATCCTGATTTCCTGACAGGTGAATTATTTTGATGTGAACTGTCGGGTAGTGGTCTACCTGGCTATTAAGCTAGCGATGCGATGATAGCATCGTCTGACAACTGCGCACGAAGCTTGCCGTGTACACACACATTAACAACATTTGTATTAGTAGAAATGCAACAAACTGAGTAAGTTGGATTATATAGACGTGACTTAATTTACATGACATGCCCTGACTCGACATAAACATGACACGTTCTGTGTGCTGATATTAAGTAGTCCGTTCGTTTCTTAAAATTTAGTCAGTTCTTGAAATTCTCATATGTAATTTTTCACATGTTGAAAATTTTACTTGCTTACTTATCGTACGTAACTTATTCGCCTAAGGTCGCTAACTTTGGTTTCATTTCCCTCACACTGTGACTTGACATAACTTGACTTTCGTGATTGTACAAATTGCATACATAATCCTACCATAGCCTATAATATAATAATTTAATGTAATAATGATAACAAATGAAATAATTTGTAAATATTAATCTTACTTCTTTTGTAAGTGTCACAATGAAACAAGCTCGCGTTAACTGAATGCATGACAAGAAAATCAAACGAATCTTTGAAACAGATCGTAAAAGTATTCAATATACGTATATCTATAATACGAAGTACTTTAAAGACTTATAAACTTACCTTACATCTTGTAAGTTGTAGTACTTGAGGTAGCAATCACGACGTTATTGAATGTAACTTTTTATTGCTAATTGTCTGTGACTTGTCTATACGTGCTATTACAGATAATGAAATAAAAATGCACCGATTTCCATTGAGTAAAGCTCCTGTGAATGTTCCTCAACAATAATATCAACAAACTTAGTTAATTAAATCAGTCCCTAGTATTTATATCGTTCTTATTTATCTATGACACACAAAATGCAACAATAGAACATTGTAAAAAGCATAATGGTAAAGACCATATTATTGATGTCAATTTCTAAAAATGAAAGCAGGGCATACCAATACGAACAAATATGATGAAGGTTGTCTGTCACTTAGTTCCCTACTTTGACTAGTCAACTACCATAAGAAAGAATACTAATAAA
>JAAAYG020002575.1:17517-30997 GCA_009936455.2 Tomocerus minor
CAAATATGATGAAGGTTGTCTGTCACTTAGTTCCCTACTTTGACTAGTCAACTACCATAAGAAAGAATACTAATAAAGTAATAAATATTACGAGATTATAAGGAAATGTTTTTGCATTAATAGAATCGACTAGTCGTATCTGTATGCACATTATTGTTTCGCGTCATTCTTTTAGTGTCAACACGTTCCGAGTCAGAGTTTCGGTATCAACTCCGTTAGTGTACACTATTTTTGTAATACTTCTACAATAGCACATCAATGCTCGTCTTTTCTACTCGAACTACGGACAATAACCTTTCCTAAGAGCTTGTAGTACCTATCTAAGTTATTACCGTATTTCCCCCTACCTTATTGCATTGTATGTACGTACAAATTATCATAAATATCAGCAAATGTGTTTCCCAATAAATAAATTCGATTGCACAATCAGTAGTTCCTTTCAATTTGAGTAATTCCTGATCTCTTATTATATTTGCTTTGGCATCAGCTCATCCACCCTATGCTATGGATATTGACATATATAATTATGTATGCTATCTACCCTACTGACAATCTAACTGAGAACTTACAAATCTTATGGGACTGTTGACATTAGAATTTAGTTTAAAATTACACCGAGTCAAGCAAATGAAAAATCCTTTGTAAATATACTCCATTCAATCAGTAAACCTATCTGCACATTCAAGCACAGATGATCCCTTGACTAGAAACACATAAAATAACATTACTAGAATATACTCATACGTCACAAGTGTCTCTCTTCATAGTCAGTAACGTTCCGTAGCACTAATAACAGTTGCATACACCAAATTACATACATTTATACAAATGTATCTGTCTGAAATCTTATAAATACTAGACTTACATAGGTAACTAGATTAGTAATAAGACATAAGTTACCAAGTAAAGTAGGTATAATAATTACACATAATACACTTATTTTTTTACGTAATGTACGTTTGTACGCATGTAAGTACACGTACTAAATCTAGGCAGCAAAGTATTATGTCACTAAACTATGTAGCTACGCGAAGTGTTATAATTATGTAGTAATAATAATTGATATATCGATACGAGTAGATAATTATAATATGATATAATACGAACGCACACGTATAATAGTCCTAGTACAATACCATAAATGTAAATGTACATAATTTGTAACTAGCTACACTCTCTTTCTTCTTCTCTTCTCTTCACTTGACTCTATAGTATTTTTGTAATTATATATTTATATATTTTTTAATTTAGTTACGAATACTTAGTCTAGTGTAGATATCTTGATAATAAGAACGAGTGCTCGTTCACTTTGCAAAATGCAAACCTTGCGCTTCCCCACATTTTACTTACGATAGTATTTCTGTATCCGTAGTTCTACAACTACTTCAAAGTTAACGTATGTATATATGTAAGTATATATTATTATAGTACCTCTATGTAAGTATTATAGTTGAATTGAATAAACGCTCATTCAATGAATTCCCTCTTCGTATTATCAGTATACACGATTCGATACGATACAATTCCTTTGTAGTATTTTTGCATGTTAGTTATTCCAGTTGACTTGCTCGTAGTAGTTAGTACTGCTATGACTAATGAATCGGAGCTCGAAGAATGGGGCTAGGTGCCGTTATGTAGAACCCGGGACTAGGACCTGTAACTGGAGCCGCAGCTGGGAACACCAATCCTCCACCAGCAAGAGTCGCCGTCTCCATTGCTAGCCTGCATTTGCCCAAACACAAAACAAAATTTTTCTGCTATAGCTTCGCTCCATACAAAGGTAGGTAGGTAAAGAAGACGCGGAGAGAGATCAAGTTTAAACCACACAAAATAGTACGCCACGCTATACAACATTTCCAACCAACTCCTTCCCCTCCGCAAACTTTACATCATTTCCCCTGCCTTTCTTTTCCTCCGACTTACATAACAAATCCCTCATTTTCTCTACTTTCAAAATAATTGGACAGAAGACTTCTACCTAGAGATACATTTTTTATAGCATTCGCATGCTACACACAAAAAATTGTTCCTTTTTAATAACCGTAAATACTGTAGTGGAACAACTAGAACTTCCTACGAGCCCTTCTTGCTCCTTCTTCTTTAGAAGCTAATTATGTTTCTATCATTATTTCTTCCGACCACATTTTTTTTAAATTTCCTCAGAATAAAAACACCAATGGCATATATTGCGTATTTAGAAACATCCACACCATTAGTTATAAAATATTGTAGTTGAAGTTTCAGTCATAGAAGGAATCCACCACAGTTACAGTATTTACGGTCTTCGACGATACATCCACTATTTGTATTGTAGTGGGTAGGTACACCCAATCCCACCAAGCCTATCTTTTCTCAATTTTTACTGGCACACCTTAACCATTACGGTTACTTTCTCTTCCCCTCCTATTTTTGTGTGGAGGAAATATCTGGTGATTCGTGCTCGTAGTCGATCAATACAAGTTGGGCACAGCTAGGTAGAGAGCAGGCAAGCTGTGCATAAAAATTAACTCAAACAGCCGAAAACCCAATTAGCCAGTAATTAAACTACCGCCTTTTCCCCTTTATTATTACCTCCTGTCAATACAGAATCCGGCCAGAGCAAACCGAAACCAAGCCAATGTAACTGAACGGAAGGAAAGAAAACAAATCCTCATGATTTCTTATAAACGGAACATAGCCGTCCTGATTCCCAAGCCCTATAACTCTTGTACTAGCCTCGCCGAACTATATAAAATATCTTGGCACACGCACAACACAAACTTATTGTCCGTGTATAGAAAGAAGCCTAGCATTTGTGCACATTACCGCAAATCATACTTTGCACTCTCCTATTTCACAGCTAATTGACTAATAGATGACCATATAAAATATATAAATGCAGCTTCCTATTAATTTTTATCTATTCGAGAGGAAACCTGTTCACTCTATACATCCAATCAGATATTGGCCACAGGCGACATTATTATACCACACTGTAATATATAATATAATACAGGTACAGACCTCCTAGAGTTACATCTTTCTCGTTGAGTTAGTAGACCGCATGTGCATGGGGCCCTAAAGACTATGCACAAAGTGTGCTTTATTTCTATTCTTCTCCTCGTTGTATTTAGTTAGTGATTTGTATAGGTAGGTAGCCTTTGTACTCTCTGCTCTTCCTCTCACCAATTTCACAATTCAATGTTGGATGTTTCTTCAGAGGAAACTTTTGTCAATTTACTTAGTCAACCGCTATCATTATCGTGGCTGGGCTCTGCCAAGATTTTGGCGAACGAGGAGGACTACTACGTTAGCGCTAACTTCAGTAACATCTACAGCACAGGGATAAAATGATCGACTTTCTCCACTTTCTTTTTTAACCATTATGCTATTTGGGTAGGTAGAGAGAGAGAGAGAGAGAGAGAGAGAGAGAGAGAGAGAGAGAGAGAGTTCTAAAGGACTGTTGGCTATAGAGGCGGCGTATAGTTGACTAGGAGGAGGACTGACTGTCTGTTTAATGCTCTCCATCATCCATCCATCTATCTCGCTAGTATCTCATGCGAAGAGACTTTGTTAAGTATAAAACTTTTCTTGTACTATTTTCCATCCATCCATTCTTCTGTCTTTGTCTATCTGCTCACTTACTTACTTCCACTTCCTTCACCCTCTATTACACACAGTTGCTCTCTTCATTGTTCGTATCTATCGTCCATGCACAGATTCATTACATCGTTCACTCCCTCCTTTCACTCTCTACGACGACTACTTACTTACACTGTTACTGACTCTTTCACTTTATTTTACTTTCCCTCCCTTTCACCAAGGCACTTCCTAGGCCAAGTTTAGTCATGAAAACCCGCCATTCTTCCTATAACTATCAGATTCCAACCACTAACCTACCAAACACACTTTCTCCTTATTCTACCCCTATAACTTTTCTCCTTCCTTACATCACAAGGATACTCGGAGCTGGGGAAGACATTTGAACAGGACGAAACTAACTTAGTCACTACATAAATACCTAGCTCTTCTGAACTTCATTTCTTCGTCTCTTAAACTTGCAACTGATATTAATACATAATGAAACCTTACGCTACGTGACGTAACAACATAATAACATTATAACATGTATACACAAGTTAATACGGACTCATGTAACTAATGCATATGTCCTCAGCTCAACTAAACTATTTTAACTGACTGTCGACGGATATTTTCTTCTCACAACTCTACCTACCAAAAAGAATGTAACGAATATCCAACTATACTCTACTCCTACTTTTCCCTCTTAGTAATCTAAGTTTGCAGACAAGACAAGTCGACTACCTTCTCTTCCTTAAACAAGCACAATACCTTTCCCACACTTTCATTTACTTTTAATTTCCATTTTGTACAGCTCCTTTGTCAAAGTCTAAGTCAAACTGAAAACTAGACTTCATCCGATCTTTTCGACCCGACTTCCTACACTACATTATCATTTTTCCTAGAACGTGTACCTATCAACACTATATTTGCACTAAAGGATGTATGCATTCAAGACAGCATGGTAGCAGATTAGAATGTCAGGTAGACTAAACTTCACAAAACCTAACCGGGACAGATGCAATACAATGACTTGCCAACATTTGACTTGGCTCGGCTGATTGCGTTTAGCTCAGTTACTAACTAACTTGTAAATATGTACATATTTACATAGGTAAAAGAACACTTCCTAACTTTTGCCAGAGTCCTAAGAAAAACCTATTACTTGTAAAACATCACCTACCTACAAAACACAAACTAACGACTTTAGAGACCATCGCGCATCGGCCACGCAAATAATGAGATAGTTTGTTTAGCTCTTTATTTTTAGACTTCGCATAATAGTAATGACTGTAAGAAAGAAAGCTAATCGGTCCTCTTCAGGAAAATAATTTTCTTGAATTAGTAAAGCTATTGGGCAAAAAATTTTAATGCCGATAATGAGAAAATCAAAGTATTGGGAGGTCTCTAAAGACGCAGGGTCTGAGAAGTCGTGTATCAGAGATTACATTATTATACCTACAGTCGGATTCCCCTTTGACTAAAGCTAAGCGTTTGTTCTGCCTCGCTTCGCCTCACTTCACTTCATCACAACTGTCAACTATTTGGCTTGACAATTAACCCATTCTTTAAAAATTAAGTTAGAGTTGTGGTTTGGTTCGGTTTGCGGATCCGGAGAGCTTTGGCTTTAGACTGTTTGAGCTTTAAGTAATTGAAGCTGAAAGTTTCAACTTTCAAAACATGTTCTTTCGCCTTCTGAATACGAAATCGTGACATGGTGCAATGTGAGGCCTGGCTGAGACGAGGGAGAATCCCAGTCAACTCTACTTTGCTTGCTCTTCACTTAATTAGTACCACTAAATCATCATTCCTCGACTTTCACCGGAAACCGACTAAATATGCTAGCATGCTTTCGTTGCACACCCGCATCGCAAAACACAGCACATACAATGGGTGAAGGTAACAGAAACAGATTATTTATTAGATTTCGGTTCCAGCGATGTAATAACTCAACCCAGGCTACAGACAACTGTATTAAATTGAAATGGTCATCTTCCCCAGAATTGGAAAACAGGACGAGACTGGATTTGGAGTTAGATGCAAAAGTTAAATGAAAAAAGAGATGGGATGAATGGATTTGATTTTTGGTTCAGTAAGCTTGGTTTAACTTGGTTTCAGCATGAGGGCCAAGGTTGGTTGTTGGTTAGACTCGTCAGTTCGCTACGGTGAAAGTGAGCCATTCATGGGATTCACTCGCGAAACGGGAAGAAAGATGGAAGAGGGAAGAGATAAGAGCACGTCTGCTCGTTGAGCAGCAGAAAATAGCAATTAGGCGTACAGACAAAGGTAACGTGATTTTGAGATTTCATTAGATTGACTGGCTGCAGATAGAAAATCTGTCAGAGAGGGAATGGGATACTTGAGGTTGGACGGATACGACTCCACAGCTAACGCAGGTTAACTCTATCCGCGACCACAAGACAGAAAAGGCTCTCTACACACATCCAACAACGGTAACTAAAAATAGGGCGGATTCAGAAACGGAATAAGGGAGATTCATCTAATATTTACTAGGGAGAATCAGTATGTAGCTCTGCTGCGAAAGGAAGTGAATTTTGATTGATAAATCAGACACCGTTGGATGAATCCCTATCAAATTACACATACCATTGTGCAACTATCTCCTAGCTCTCTCTATATATCTACAAGGTATATTTGTGTATGTACTCACTCGGTTACCTAACGTAACGAGCACTCTCTGTGTCTGTGTTCAAAGGATCAGTTCAATTTTGTTAGTTGTGTACGTTGAGAGGAGAGCTTTGTGCGGGATTTCCATCGGCTTTTGCAGGCGGACAAGACTGGACTGGCTAGGGGTATCGCAGCAAGGCTAAAGCAGACATATTGTTATTACTAATAGGAATCCGGACGGACGGGCGGATGGAACGCAGAATAGATGAGAGTATAAAGGTCGGACGGTTGGATTTAAGTTGAGATTTGAGATGAGAGGCAGGCAGGCGGGTACGTACAGCTTGAGATCATTCTATTGTATTGTGAGTGGGCTGGTGGAGAGAGAGTGAAAGAGACTTGGTTCGGTTGGGTAGCTATTATACAGAGTCACATTATTATATACATACAGACATACACAGACGTTAGAGGGGAAGAAGTGGGAACGAGTGGGACCAAAAAAACAGTAACTATACATAATACATACATATATAGAGAAAGAGAGAATTATACCAGAGCAAATCAGTTGTATTAACAGTTTTTTAGAGAATGGAATGACCAGGCGAATAATAATGGAATCTTGGACGTGGAACAATTCAATGGCAATGGCTGGATGAAATCAGAGCAGAGCACCAATTCAAGTACACAGAGCATGGTGGTTGGTGTGGGTATCGGGTAGTGAGTGAGTGACTACTACTATGGTATTATGGTTATAGTGGGTAACCTGGAGAGAGGGAAATTGAGATGGAGGTGCGATGATGATGGTGGTGGGTGAGACGGCGACAAATACGTTCGGACTCGGCTGTTCATCGTAACAACGAGCCCGGACTATTATCATTGTGATTGGGAAAAAGAAGAGAGAGGTTTACAGCCTGCGGTGTCCATCGACTTTTCAGGAAGCCAACGTCATAACAGCAGCGCCGTGGATCAGTGCATGATTTATAATATAAGGAGAGTCAGATTTTGAGATCAAGCAAGGGGTCACAAACGTGCATCATTCTCACAAATCAAATACCAGGACGGATGCCAGGACTGTACACCATTATATCCAGCACAAGGCACGGGGGAATCTCAATTCAATCCAGACAGATAATGCAAAACCCACAGAATACATTCTTTGGAAGTACATACATTATAATAGAGTGAGGAAGAAAGTCATTCCGAGATCATCTTCCTCCAAATTGATTTTGTATTACTAGCTATTACTTACTCTTCACATTCACAAGGAAAAATAGAAAATCTCTCAGTGAAGAATTAAATATAAATAAAAAGGTTTGGAGAATGCTGTACTTACCGAAAGGACTGGGCCAAGACAAGGAATTTTCATGACTTAAGTAAGGATGATGTTGGAGATATGAATAGAACAGGAACAAACAATGTGCACAATATATTTTTAGTGCTGTATCACTGTGGAATTATTGGTGTACATATTGTATGTAGACATGAGTGAAAGAGAGTTATTATGTTAGCCAAGAATAATAAATAATAAATGCCATTAACATTCGCAGAGAGAGAGAGAGAGATAAGCATTAGGTAAGTATCAAAAATACACGTACATATACATTTCTTGTAGAGAAATTCATATGTGAGCAAAATAAGGAAAATTGGAAAAGTTACTTACTTTATGGATGGAATGGTTGGTTTGGTTGGGCCAATTGCATTATGCATAAGAAGGAAAATTAGGGTCAACCCAGCCAGCAGCCAGACTTACAATTCGATTCCCCAACACCCAATAAGAACGGTTATCAGAGAGAAGGTACATACAGCAAAGATATGGTTGGTTGGTAGGTCAAAATTCGAGGTTTCATTCAGGAAATGCAGCAGCGCCATTCTTTCATTTTCGCTTTGCATGAAATTCATCAACTGAACAAATGATAAAAGACAAGGAAGGCTCTTTGTTTTTGATTTTGGTTAAGAGAAAAAGCTGAACTTCAGTTCTGGAAATTGGAGCATTCGGTTCGGAGTTCGGACGGACGGATATTGGAAAACAGTCTTCATGGTTTTGGATTTAGTTCATGAAAAAAGCGGCAAGAGATATAAATGGAATCAAATGAAATATGGAGTAAGTGAATGATGGTATTGGACGATGGACATGATTCAATACAAGAAGTGAAAGAAAGGCAATTAGGAAAATGATCAGTGTTTGTGTACTGTTAGATTTCACAGGTAAATTATTTTATTTCATGTCATAATCACCTTTCTAAGAGTAGTATTTATTTATTATAAGCTATCCTTCTGACTTTCTTCATTCTTTGTGTTCATCTTTATTGTTTATTTATTACTCTCTAGCCAAGAAATGTGAATTTAAATGTGAAAGTATTGGTATAATAGAAATATTAAACGGTAACATACAGACGATAAGGAGACAGATGAGGAGAACGAGTTAAAGAATATATAGAGACTAAATAAAATATGAACCTACGTCTGATTACTACTAACTTGTTCATATCAGAGTGGTAGAGTATAGAAGTTAATCATACTAGATCAGAGAAATTCGGATTGACAATTAGGATCTTAATTACATCTTAATATTAGGGTATAAGTAATGTATTATATTAAGTTTTTATAGTTAGTTATGCATGACTTTAGATAAGAATGACTTTAATTTCCAACTATTTAAATAGAGGTCAAGAATGAATATACAATTATAAACAAGTCCATCAAGGGTCAAAGTAAGTACATGCTGTGGAGTTGGATGGGATTACATACATATCTACAGAGTAAGGACTTGACTTGAGGAAACAACCACGTAATCTACAAAAAAACTGAATTTGTGTACACAGGATACTGTAATAGTAATTAATCTACAATAAGTAAGTAGCTTTGTATAAAGGTGGATATACTGGATAACTATGGGAAGCAAGTACTATCAGTAAATTCACTAATGAATGAATGAATGTTGGTAAACTGTAAATACCTATCACTACACTAAACAACGATAACGATCCTTTTTAGATGCCTAACAAGTTCTATTTTTGTATTTAGGTAATCAGTGGTGAGAGTTCATAAGTCAATTTATTGCCAACGTCAACCTAAATGGTTTTTATGTTTATACAATTCAGTATTTAAACCTTTTGTCACTGGATAATTATTAGGTTATAGGTGGTTGTGGTCAATTTGGGACTGTCTCGCTTCTACGTGAGCGTAAGAAAAAATATATAAAATTAATTAAAGGTAAACTCATTTTCGTCATTATCATAATAATAATAATAATAATAATAGTCAAACTCACAACATAAATATACTTTTCATGTAATATTTTATAGTCAACAATTAATGACTCCTGTGTGTCACGTTCTACTTACATACCTAACCATAATAATAATCAACATCTCCTCGACACAAAAAAAATCATTATGTAAAATAATGATGTGATTTAAAGAATACTGTCATAATAACATTCGTGATAAGGTAATAACAACAACTAAAAAGATACTTTGGTAGAGGTTGGGTAGTAGGAGCGAGCGGCACAGATCCAAATCATGTGTGGACACAATCATATGGAAGGTAGCAGAAGAGAGGGAGCTCCCTAGGTAGGTAAGTGATAATAGACTGAACTAGACACTCAGCTGACTTTTAGTGTACATCTAGGATGTGTGTCAATGTGAAAACAATCAAATGACTTCCAAGGATAAGTGTGAGATGGTGATCGGTTCGGTTTGTTGGTTCGGTCTGAAAAGTGTTCAGTAGGGAGCAAACTTGTTGCGATCATTCTTGGATTTAGGTGGTGGGGAACCAGAGGTTTTGATTTTTGGCGTGAAGGAGTTGTGTGGACGACGGTGGACACCAGTGGTTTGAACAGGCGGCTGGGAGCCATGAGGAAGTGATGCGGCCGAGAGGAGGTCATTCAGACCGCCAAGGTTTCCCAGGGCACTGAGCGAAGAGAGGATTGGGTTCGACAGGAGCTTTGCGAGAGGAGGTAGGGATGCAGTCCCAGTGGAAGATGATCCACCACCTTGTGAGTTAGGCCCACTCGAAGTTCCCGGACCTGAGCCTGAAGCTCCGTTAGGGGAACCCCCTTCACCTTTGTTCTGAGCCTCCAGATTCGCCTTTTGCAACTCCACACTGAGCAACCCCACACAATCATTTTAACATTTTGCTCGCTACAATTCCCTTGAGCCTCAAATCAGCACTCAACACCTACAGACAGACAGCCCTACTTTCACCTCACACGAGATCATTCCGCTAACTCTACTGATCTGACATCATCACAACACTGACTAGCATAGATAGTCCAATCCCCGCGCCAAATAGTCTAGTCAACTCAACCACAAGCACATCACATCAGTTAAATTGCAACTAACTACGAGTACATACATATTGCCAACGAATAGTATTTTCTAATTAACTACCAAACAAGAGTCTCCATAATATTTGAAAGAAATTAGAAAGCCACTTGGTTCACAACGTAGTAGAATAGGATTCAATAAGAAGGAAGCAAAAACTCAAGTTCTAGCACAGCAGCGTCTAATTTATTACTGAAGACAGGCAAAAGGAAAACTATATCTGTACACATTGGCCATATTCAATAATACAGCCATGCATTAGAGACCAGAAGAACTTTCCCCATTTCTCCGAGACACAATTCATATTAATGTTTGCAAAAGCACTCTAATACATAACATCATTCAATATGGAGAGTCTCGTGTGAAGTGGCTTGACTGTCTATGCTCCCTGCCAAAATTTAATAATTCTGCACTGCCCCACTGGGAGCATATTGCTAAATCATATTACATTGCGTTCTCCATGCTACATAAATCAGCGTATGGCTTCCGCATAATAAGATATTCTTCCCCCATAAATGGCACATTATCTATTGTCAGGTTTATATATTGCGGTAGGAGAAGGTTGAACCGCAACAGCCTAAGCTCAATCAAGCAATGAATAATGGTTCCCCCATTCCATTACATAGTCAGCAGCACAGGTACATATACCTACATACGTAAATACATCTCTATCTACTACTGTAAGTTACTATATATGTTTGCTAAGGAACTAGACAAATGGCCATAAATAATAGTCTCGAAAATAAGATGAAATTGTCTATGAACTGCGGCGTGGTTAACTTTAGATCTAGAACAATAGCTAGTAATAATCATCCGTTATTAAAATCACAAGCCAACTCGTAGCAAAGAAGTTATCACATCACATTATATTGTTGTATATGCACATCATCTACAGCTTAAAACCCACAATTCCATAATAAATATTCAGTTGAAGGCAATCAAAATTATAGTATACATCATCATACCTCATGTTGATTAGGTACTGAGCCAAAGCAACCGAGTCCGGGTTCCCAGTGATGGTGATGACACGATCAGTACAACCCTCACGCAACTCTTCCGAGTTACTAATGCGAATCATTGCACCGCTGATTTGCCTGCAAAACAAATTGTACACAGTTACATTACATGCATTTACAGACACTCCGCAACTTGCTTATTAATTCCTCCTCTAATCTCAACCCTATTCTCTGAGACATTAGACCAGTGCATTGCATTGCAGGGCAGGCAGGGACTAAACAAACTCCCATTATACCAAATTGAATCTGCTCACAGCTGCGTACACCAGCAAGGAGCAGAAGATTTAAACAATGTAACTGTATGTATCATCCTATGTACGGGTTGAGACTCACTCCATTTTCATTCATCTACCCCAAGGAAAACACAATAGAGAGATTAAGTTGACGATAAAGCCTAAAAGACAATTTTCCGTTTCAGCTCTCATCCATTCACATCCCATCAAGAACAAACTAAGAGTAACTAACCGATGTGGATGGGAATGCAAGTGAGTAGAAGACATGGATAAAACTAAAGGAGTATTTAGAAACAGTAAAACTGTGAGTGAACGCAGTGAGTCGTGTAGGGCAAGAAGACACCGAAGACAGCCAAGAAAAATGTCTCACTATTACATATCTAAATTGATATAAGGACAATAAGGAGATATATTATTATAGTCACTGAGACAGGCTTGCTAGGCACAGTCCCATGCATAGGGGCACGACACACCTAGACATTTTAACGATAAAGCCAACTAGTGGAGTGCAGCACCGCGGCAGCAACATGCCAACTTGCAAAAAACGTGAGTGAAAAACTGTCGTCAACTTGTCACTCACACAAGTCGAACCTCTACTTTCCATCGGTTACATTTTACCTAAGAAGATATCAACGAGTAAACACTAAAGCTTTGCTCCTTTCTTCCCTGTTATATGCAACGATAATGCTCCTCAAATATGTACCATACAAAAAGCCCATATAATGTATTCTTTGTACACATACCCACCCACTCACACAGTTAAATACAGTAGTACACGTCAGTGAATTTAAATCATAAGTAAAAAAGGAAACAGTAATACAGCTACTAGCTGTAGCTGGTTCGGTTATCCTAATATTGTAATCCTATTCTGCTCCTTGTCTTTAGCATTCCTCCCCCTTCTTTAATCATATTAATATTTGATTCCTGACATGTCTATACAGACACAATATAGATTCATATATGAAATTGGGAATTATATTATTGTCTCCATGTATCAAATATACATTATATATCTGATATATAATATGGAGCACACTCAACTTCATTCACAACTTTCTACAATCGAGAAAAGGAATCTAGTATGGAGTACAGACTGAAGGGAGCGAAATTAATACACTCGAAAAATGGTCTTCGTCTACTACCACAAAAAGTTTTAGAGTATAAGAACTAAAATATATATACAATAATGAACTCTTCGAGCAATAGCAGTGTGAAGAGTATTATTTATATTTGAACAAAAAGAAATTACTAATTTTTTCGTTTTTCATGACATTTCACTGCATTGTCTTCGCCTGTCGTCTTTAGTTCTACTCTCTTTTCAAGCCACAAGCAGCCGTCTACACTTTAGTCAAGTCAACCTCACCACACACCGTTGCTGCTGCTTCTGCCGCCCTTCCTTTTCCCTACTTTCTCTTCTCTTTCCAACCTAGTTGAGAACGAAGGAAAAGGCAGGGGACTAGCGAAGGAATTTCTTCCTTCTGCCTACTTCCTTCACTTAACCACAATACAGACTTGAGCTCGAGTCAGTCGAGACTATTGATTTTCATTTCAAACTTTTTGATGACAGGGGAACGAAAGAAAATGAGTCTTACTACATACACAGTAGGCACATATTGCTACCTTGCTATACTGCAAATGGAAACGAGGAGTGCAGAGATAGGAGCATAGCTCAGAGCCAAACCACCAACGGAGTATCTATTAGTGGCGTCTGTATGCATTA
>JAAAYG020002586.1:2917-29047 GCA_009936455.2 Tomocerus minor
TGTTACGTAAACACTGTGAGTGAATTGTTTCATTTTCCTATTTCCATGAAGTCACCATCATTATGGTTTTCTATGATTTCTATGCATCAATAGAAGCCGATAGATATCTGAGCTTAGTGCGTGCTTCTCATAATAAACACATTAAAGTTATTAAAAATATTTTTGATTGTAGTCATGTACATGTAAAGTTGCTGATGTCAAATAGTTGGCCACATTAGTGTTCTTTATCTGTGTCGCCATCGTTGAGCAACTTGAAGTCAAAGTACATAAATTAATGTACAGTTTCCAAAAGGTACCAATAACACTACGGACTAAGAATACCTTATCTGTAACACTAAACAGTATTACAAATTTTTATATAGCAAATCCTTTGGTTATGATAGCATGCAATATAACAGTGAAATGAAACGAAAGGTAATATGTAGGATATTGGTAATATTATTATGATTGCCAATTATCTGTACCTAAGTTAAAGTTAGCCATGTGTGAAATGAATGAGCACTGTAGTTATTAATAGCAGTAGATATTAATGTGCTTTGATGTATTCCTATACTTGATGTTTCCACAAGTACAGTTATGATGGAAATTTGAAGTTATAAGCAATCGATGAAATGAAAATAAATATAAGTATGTGAAAGAGCAGGAAAATTTTAACGCTCATCAAAAAGCCATGAGCTTTATGTCAAGCATTTTTACTTTATGTAACTGTACATTCACATAATAGGAAAATATTATATTCTAGTGTGAGAGCATATAATTGTGTAGGCTGTGAGGTGAAACGCATTTAACTTTGTATGTAATAAAAAAGGCAAACACATAATACTTTATTTCTGATGTATGAATATATTATAATATCACTTAAGCTCTATCGTTGTTCCACGTTCGATGAATTAAATGGCTTTCATTGAATTTTTAATCTTTCTGTTTGAGAGAAAGATAAAAGGGTCATGAATGACGGATGAGCAAAGGCAGAGTACGACAAAAGGCAGATACACATTAATTTGTTTTTCTTGCTTACGTCTGTGTCAAATACATAAATACTTTTACAGAATCTGCATAAGTGACTTTAACGAGCCTTGCATAAAGGATACAGTTAATAAATACTAATGCAATAAATAATATATGACTGGGCAGTAATATTATTGATGATTTTGTGAATTTCAGGGCATGCATGACATGTTCCTCTCTACGGGATCCACAGTTGGAGGAGTATTTAATCACTCGGCAACAACAGCATTATCCTCAAGTAGTGGGGGCAGTAGGACCACAACCTTCCCCATTCAGCATCATCACCACCACCACCACCAGCAGATTCCTCCAGCGGCCCATTCATCATCAGTATCGTCCTCAGGAAAAAAGAGGAAGATCGAACATTCGGTAAGCATCATATTTCAAATTGAGCAGGACGTGAGCCAAAGTACTTTCAATCACGACACTACAAAACTCATCTGTCCACATGACTCCTAATACTTGCCTTTTAAGCGTCTGCACATATAATTAGGCCTCGTGTGACACTCTTTTATGCATCAGCCACCGTTTTCTCCTTGTTTTTCTTTTCTCTGAATCAAATATAATTCCCTGCCATTGTCTAATGCAGCTAATGACATGTCTGATATTCATTAATATAAAAAAAAACCATTATCATTAATACTTTCGAGACAGGAATCCCACCAGACACAATGCATCTACGTAAGAAGGAAAAATTGACGTCCAATTTATTTTGGGAGCGTCTTTCCCCCTGACTGACGTTTGTGGGGCTCTTTCCTTACTTGCCCTTAGTCAACACTAGAACAGAATAGAATATATATATTAGTATAGAATAGTAATAACAGAAAATTCAACCATTTTCACTACCCTAACCATATTTTCATTATTTAATATTTCTAACGAAGCATTCTACTCCAAATGGTTATAGCAGAGCAAGTATCTGGTGTGGCATCACCGTTGACTCTTTAATATTGAGTACTTTACTATTCTAATACTGTTAATTAGTTTTAGTATGAGCAAGCCAATGGGCAGTAGCATAAAGAACGGTGTCTTTCGAAGAAGAGCAGTGACCTGTACTAACTGATTGTGAGTCCACTCCTTGTGTACATTATTTTAAGCGATATATCTGATGCTCCGTGAAATTATGAGCTTGCTGTGTAGAAACTTTAAAAAAAATAAAAAAAATCAATCAATGAACACGTAGTTACTACGACTTCTTCTAACAACGACCTTCTATAAATGCTGACGTGGTCACTTCTCATGAACTTTATGATCTGGATGTTAAAATACATCCCGTTTAAATATTTACAGTTACAATGCCTTTTAATTTGCCATTTTTTGTCGCAGTGCAATTCTAAATTTCTAATCTGCACGTTAGTATTTCAACAAGTACGTTGCTTTCATATTGGCAAGACGAATGCAATGTGAATGCGGAGCTTTGTACTCAGCCGTAATTGTACCATGCAATGCAATGCTATTATCGAGTTGTTTTATTGATTATATTTTAAGAGTTGACTAGTACTTGTAACTGTAAGTGTTTAGTATTTTTGTCTCACACTCCCATATTCCTTAGACTTAAATACCTAGCGCAAGTAATTTCAAAGACCTACTACACTACTTATAGTGACCTTTGTCATCATAAACCCACTTTTTTGGCTCTATAACCCGGATATCACCATAAACAAAAGTTGACAATGCTCTGATGTGCTTTGTACTTTCTCGTAAGCGTAATTAAATCTTATTTCCTCGTTCTAAATTACGATGATCCTTTGAAGTCATCAGAGAATCCCATGCTGCCCGTCGCTGTATGCACGCAGTTCTAAATTATGAAATATTAAAAGTCAGTTCAACTAACGTCATAGCTCAGAGCTGTTACATTAATTATTAGGCGAGTGGGCAGTGAGACTTATTTTTAACCCGTATCACAACAACTTGTTTTTGCCTTTTAATATTTAAATCTGGAAAACTATCTTATCCATTGAGCTCAACAGACATGAACAAATTTTTGTTTATAGAATATCAATACACTTCAGTGCAACGGAACCCTTTATCTTTAGTAAGAATTGTTTCAAGTCTTTGTTTGGCCATGATAGCTACCTTGCAATATCTAACAAAATTTTCCTTTACTATCAGTTGGAATTTTTAGTGTAGAAATAAAATACAGTTGTCGTGAACAAGTTAAATGTTAAAGTAGATGCACAGTTTCGTCATGTGAAGTAACTTTAATAATAAATTACTGTGTAGTGGGTATTTCCAGTGGGAAACCCTTTTTACCATTCTTGGTTTAACATTCATGACTATCTCACAATTGGGAAACTAACATTAGAGTGATGCAGAAGCATCACAAAGTTTTTTTGAATACTACGTAATTCAAAAAAAGTTTAAACCTAGATTTAGATTGTTATTGATTATCCAATTAGTTGTATAGTCGTTTTCACTTCATAGTTCTCAATTCCATTTTCTATGTTTTAACGTAATAAATATGACGCATCAATAAACCAATAAAAAATATTGATGACTTATGCAGCCAAAATAACAATAAATTTTTCAACTTTCAAATCCAGTAGCTTTACTACATATAGAAGGAAAAGAGATTTAAAAATGATTCAGCAATTGTTTCCTTTAACTAACAATAAACGATTTCGAAACAATGGTCCCTTTCAAAATGATTTCGTTGTAGTTCCTTATAATATTATTGTGATTGCACTGTCATGTAATATTCGAAACTTTTGTGACATTTTATAGCTAAATAACATGTACCTACCTAAATTGTATATTTTTGAACTAATGACGTATGACTAATACCAAAATCGTTTTCTAAATTTACATGATACCCTAGGGTTCTGTTCTTATATCGCTGTAGGGCTGTAACTCAAAATGTAATGTACACATTAATCTTGTGAATAGGCTTGCCATATACTACATGAATGCAACTATTAAAAAAATCATTTAGTTAGGCACGTTAAGAGAAGAAGGATTTATATCACAGCATAAGCTATTGGATATCGACATCAATATAAGGTCAACTGATTAAAAAAACGTGTGTCCTTTTTATGAAAAGTTCCTTGAATACTTAGGTTTATCAGTAAAGTAGCGTCGTTTGTAGCAGGAAAACGTCTTTGTTGGGATAGGGATTAAAAATGAATGTGCCTACTTTTAGGGATTTAAGAGAACATTTGTAATTAATTTCCAACTGCAGGGACTCATAACAATGGCTTTCCAACGTAAGTAACAAGAAAGAAACTGCTATTCGTAGACCTTATAAAATATCTGGCTCCGTTTTCCGTCATTGTGCACGCTATGGAGTATTCTGTTGTTTTTGTATTATCAATAATATTGTATATGTACATAATAGCCATTCGAATGTGGGATTAAATGATTGCTGTTTCATTTATTTATCATGTTCCGATAGTATGGCAGTATGTGGCACTTAGTTGAGAATTACATAGTTCTTGTCAATAATGATGAAACCTTAGTCCTTGATATAATGACGTTTTAAAAATTGTGGAATGGACTTCTCTTTCGTCGGTTTTATTTTTCATTGCTCGTATATGAAATTTACGGGGCTTAATTTAAAAGAAACTCGGCTTTACCTTTAGCATCGTGTAGGCTTAATAGTTTTTCTTGGTGTACGATAATGTAGTGTTTATTTGCATTAGGATGCAATGTACAGCAGTGTACTTAATATTTACTTAGTTATTTTACATGTTTTTTGTGAGAGGCAAGTAGTAGTCTGGAACTGGATTTAAAGATGAAGCCGTAGAGGAAATAATCCTAATCCTAAATAAATAACGATGAGAGTGGCAGAACGCAAATTGTGCATAGGAAAATTTTAAATAATGTTGTTTGTTGTAATAAAAGCATTAAGAGCTTTATAGAGATAGATCTAAGCCAGCTATAGGTATCTACTTCTCAGCCTTTCAGAAAGCATTATAAACGTGGCATGGGGCTTCATCCTTTTTCTGTAGCAGTGGGTTGCTGTGTGTGTTGAATACTGAGGGGGCTTAACCCTACATTACAGTTTAGCGCAGTTCACTTAAATATTTAGAATTAGAGTTTTCGACGAGGGAACTTGGCTTTATGTGATGCCTTACATATGTCACATCTTATGTATTTTATGTTCGTATGCTACACAATTCCATGTTTTTCGTGCCATTGTCAAACGGACTATTTCTCCTCTTATTGTTCCTCTGTCTAAATGCTCTTGCTGGTTTTCTCTTGAATTACGAATGAATAACCTAAATGTACACTCTATCCGTCAGTCGAAAGGCAAACTCAGGCTAGGCTCTTTACTTGTACATAATGACAATAGCGTCCCTATAGCTCTTCTCATCAGCCACAAAAATAAAAATAAAAGACTTGAGCATGCATCGCTCCAACTGCAGGTGGAACTAAATGATTTCTGTAACAAATAATAAGTATTCGTAACTGACTTTATTTTAACATGCCGAAGGATATTACATGGCGACTGACAAGTGGCGACTTTATGGCCGTAGCATAAACACACCCAAAAAAAGACTTATCTATGCAAAGTGTTTTTTCCGTGGGCGTCAAAACCTTTTAGTATTTTTATCAATGAATAGAAAACACAGATAATGCTGTAGTCAGCAAATCTAAACCAAATTTTCTTGAACTTTGCAAACAGATAATAACAAAAAGCGTTAATAATAACGACTCTTAAAACTCACATTTAAAAAAAGTTTTACACATAAATAATATACATAGATGAAGTTATCTCACTTATTTATTATCGTCTATGGAAAGCCAGGAAGTCTTTCCTATTGGTGATGGTGCGGTGTGCAGCTGTGAAGTGAATACGTCTTCATTTTAATTACCATTCCCTTCTTTTATTTATTGCTAAAGAAATGCGAATAGGGCTTTCTGTATTTTACTGATTGTAATGGATAGCCACTAAAATGGAGCATGCTATATCAGAAAAAGATGTCAATAATATTATAATCTCAACATTACTAAAGGTAGACATAGAGATCTATTGAGCCCATTATGTACATGTAGTTCGGCTTTGTCCTTAAATGCCATTCATTTACAATCAACGTTTCTTTTTATTGAATTGTGTTGCTAGAACACATTGGAAATGGAATTAATCTGAAGAAGTACCGTCAGTCTCAACCGTCTTGTGATTGTATTGAGTTGTTTTGTGAGTCAACTTTATTCCAAAGTACAGTGAGTAGCAATTGAAGATTTGTTGGTTAGGTACTCTGCTACTAATCGTACGTGGAAAACAATTGAATACTAAAGTTCCAACGATAGATGTTTAATGGCTCTGCACAATTTATTTCTTCCTAAACTTTTAGAACACAAGCATAGCATGTGACTACTATGTGCCTACGAACAGAACGGCACGTTCCCCATGAAAGAAAATCAACAAATTTGTTTGAGTGGATGCCCTAGTTTAGTCCATTATTATAATGAATTTACTGGTTGCTTTTTATTATCGCTAATGAGAGTGGCAGCTCTGTACCTAGCGATGCTTCTGTCGTAATTCTCCAATTAAAAGGAAAGGAATGAGGAATTCGTTGAAACTAAATGAAGTAAAGGCTTCCTGCGTCAACAATTCTAGCTGCTAGCTAGCACATCATTTAAAACTACGATTGAGATATCATGTGAATTTCTCATAGTTATTCATTAGTTCTTTTTTTAAAATGATTCTGTCTGTGTACTATAGATTTCTGAGTTATATCGGATGATCTTGTTTCTACAGGTAATGGTAATAGGAAAAAATAAGTAGTGAGTGAAGTGCTCGTAAATCAGCAAAGCCATCAGTCTCAACTCTCAACTTTGTTATTTATACGAAACAAAGTATTGGCATTTCATGTATTTATAACAGTATTTTCATTTCTCTACGTATCCATTTCATTTTCTTCCCTAATCTATTTCATCTGCATATGTACATAACTATTAGGCAAAGGGAAAAGTTTTATAGCATTGCGAGTCTGACAATCGAGATAAAGGGCAGACAAGATTGACAGGGTCATCCGTGGTACTGACATCAATACTAAGCGCTATACATTCATTTCAATGAATCTCTATCATATATAACTAAACGATTTCCTGTCGTATCTTCTTCACAATTTAAACAAAATCCCATTTTGAAAGTCAATTCTAAAGAATATGGAAATTAAATACAAAATATTTCCATAGAATCAGATATTCAAGTAATAATTATCTGGAAGAGTCATCAGAGTTAAAAATGAAGGTCAGCTATTGCGATGCAAAAATAAGATTACTTTTTGCAAGT
Source organism: Tomocerus minor (assembly GCA_009936455.2). NCBI lineage: Eukaryota > Metazoa > Arthropoda > Collembola > Entomobryomorpha > Tomoceridae > Tomocerus > Tomocerus minor. The sequence continues at coordinate 10,164 of JAAAYG020002586.1, forward strand.
TGAGACTAGGAATAGTGATAAAATGAAGTGAAGCACACACATACATGTGATTACATGAGCAACTCTTCATGACACATCCGTTTCAAGTGTGTATGCTCTGAAGAAATGTCAAATCAATAAAACCACAATAGGTACTTAGAAAGAAAGAATAGAAATAACAAAGTTGCATTCTACGTCAGCTCCAGCATGAGCTTGGGTTTCAACTGTGTCAATTCTTTTCTTTGAAATTTTCTAAGGCGTAGACATCCAAAGAGCTTTCATGTAGTCCCGAAGGGTTAAAAAATGTTGCTGGATTGTTCAGGCCGCTACGTGTGTGTTTTGTGACACAGAAAGCGAAAACAACAAGATCAATCCTAATAAATATTTGTGTGTTGAAGAAGGACAGAGTCAATATGTCACGTATATGTATAGCAATTAAGTACGTGCACAAATGATATAGTATTGTGTGTCCTATGCCTTGTGTACACGTAATGTATACAAATATATGTTGATTTTTATGTAATAGGAGTAATTCAATCCGTCGAAAATAAATCCTTTTCTAATGATCATTGTGTAGAAAAGCTGTCAGAAGATGAGGTCTATGTATTGTGCGGCAAGCTCGTTAATGTCGTTAACGACGTGATGCAATGCGATATGGAAAATAAATGATGTGAGGGTTAGTGGGAAGAGCTCTTAAGTATCACAAAAGACTTTTGTTATGAACGTCAAAAAAAGAATGGCATAAGTTTTTGGCGTTATTGAAATTCTGGAGGTTTATATGTCTGAATTGTGAGCAAGTCCTGGATTGTATTATCATTTACCGAAGCCTTTCATCAATAAATTGTGAATTACTTATATATAGGCCATGTATTTTTGTATTAGAAAGAAATTTTGTAAAAAGGACTGTTGGTAACTACGTACATTAGTTCTGTCTGGTTTTGATGTCTTAACATCAACGTTCAATGTATAGAGCTCGGAACATTTCACATGAAATATCTAAAGTAAAATATTGGGACTAGTAAAGTTTCATGTGACTGTGTATAACTGGAAGAAGAGCAGGTAACTTTATATCTCGATAATTATAGTAGCAACAAGAGTTGAAGCAACAATATCCGAATTATAGAGATAGTTATTGGGATGGTCGCTGTTTAGTGGTGTAGTAGTCATAGGTACTTGAGACAGTTTCTCGAACCTTTCCTTCCCGTGAGGTTGAGCGGAGACGATACGTCATTAGGAGTCTCACTTGTTAAGTTAAGCTGGGCAGTAAATCCAAAGTTCATTGTAGTGTGTATACTCGTAGCTAGTTGCTAGCTAGTGGTTTTAGGATGGACAAGGACATAATGCCTACTTACACAAATGTACATGTAGTGAGTGGTGTAAGGAGCAGTGGCGGACAATGGAGAAGCTCTATAGTTAGTGAGTGAGTAGGCCCGAGGAAAATATTGATTGATTTGAAAGTTGACAAGTTTGTTAAAGTGGAGTTGAGTGAGGTACGGCGACGGGCGAGTCTGTCTGAAGCGGAGGAGAGAAGAGCTTTTCTCTCTCTCCATACATCAAATTGGATGTTCTCGAATTATGTGTGTCGTGGCTGTCTGTAGATGTGAACTTAAGTGGACGACGATTGACCAAATGGACATTTTGCCTTCTGGTACTATATAAATAGCCAATCCTCCTCCACTCAACTATAAGCGACTATGTTGACTCATGCTGTCCAGCTTTTTGTGCACTCTGTCCCTACTAAGGACTCACACAGCTCAATAAATGAATGGCATGGATTCAAAAAAGTCAAATAAAATTCCTTTTATTCCATTTACCAAATGCTCCCATCAGCCCACATCAGACTTGCAAGAAACTACACAGGAAATCAAATCAAATAGATTGATATTATGACCATTGGCATTGCGAGGACTGACAGGACTTCTGTGACCTTATGTCTGTCTGTCCACTAGATTAGTATGAACGCTGGACTTTTTTTTTTGCTGAATGAAGGGACATCTGATAAGAAATTGCATTGAATGAAAAAGAGTGAGACAGACAGAGAACGACAGCCTTCTCTCTTTCTCCAAATCTAATGCATACTTTATTCTAAGAGAAATAACTGATAGACTATCACGATGAGATGAGAGGGTTTTAATTATCCGATATATTTACTCTCAGTTACCATTAACAATGGACTTTTGATGACATTTTTATGAATTTGTGATTATTTCAGAACGTGGAGTGCGTAACTGCAGTAGCTGATAGTAGTAGCGGGAGTGGCGGGTGTTGGATTGCGGACTGTGGACAAACGAGAAGAATCCTATGTGATGTGCAGGCTGGACGAGTGGTTTCCCCCCAGCCTCCTCAGGCCCATATCCCGATACGGGCAAGTGCAATCAAATTTGTCCACGAAGCGACCACTTCTAGCTACCATCGCTGTGCTAGAAAGGTGAGACAATGAATTTTATACTCTTGTTTCTTCGGTTGATGTATAGCATCATTTGTTGACATGATGGGAATGGAAAATAAAAACATTCAGATTTTGTTTTGATATTTGTAGTTCAATGCATAAGTGTAATTTAATTTGTAATTATTTGTTTTGTAAAGCATTATACATCTGATAAAATTATATACAATGTAATAATGCAAATAGAGTTGCGACGGGAAGACCTTTAGCGCACAGGATGAGCATGCAGACACATGGATAACAAAAATTATGTGACGACGTTTGACTTTACAATTTTAGTACCTGAGTACACAATTAGCCAAGTATCAGCACAGTTAGCACATTGGAAATACCATAGGCAGCAACAATTAAGACTCTTTTCTTGATTAGAACCTTGCAATAAAATAAACAATGTACTCCACCCTTACGTTTTTTTGAACAGCAATTGGAGATGAATTTTGAAAAATGGCAAAACCATGTCGGAAACTAACTAAACGGCAGAAATAGCCAGATATATTAATTTTGAGTAGATATCCTTAATTTACACATTATTAGAGGTAAAGTTAAAACAAATGTTTTCAAAAAAGGTTTGCATTTTATAATTTCAAAATCAACACTTTCTTTAAAAACCCTTTAATCTGGCTAGAAAAACATTCTTCTAAGTAGGCATGATTAAATAATTATGAGGTACGCACGCACTCATAATGAGACTGAAGGCTTTAATATGGTAACTTCAAAGCATAGACATCGATGATTATTCATTGAGGTAAGTATAGTATAATGATGCCGTCCGAAGCCGGATTAAAAACTTCATGTTATCTTACATCTATAATTGGACGTTGGACTTAAAATTAATGGGTATCTTTTTTATAGTAATAAGAAATCGGTCCCATAGGTTTTGTACGTTAGAATCAACGAATAAGCAGAATTATTTCCTTAAAATGTTTCTTGTTTTGTTATTTCCAATTGGTAATAACCGAGTCTGTATATTGTTGTCTTGTATGTCCCCATATATTGTGACTCTAGAGAAAATGAAAATAAGCCCAAAGTATCTTTAAATTTAAAAATAACGAAGAAAAAATTATTGGTAACAAATGAAAATTTCCTTAAAAATACTCAAGGCCCCTACATGTATAAATAAGTTAATAATGCGGTAATTTTCCGTTATATCATTGGGACCATGTTTAATTTACAGTCATTTTCTTAGTACACATGTCCCTATTTTATGCTACCTTTATTTTGCACACATCGAGCCCGTTTTGGGTCTTTTTGACTGTAGAAATTAAAGAATAAAAAAAAAGTGTCAAGTGTTTTTAACTTACATTACTTATGATAGTGCATTAATTATGAAATGGTTACCATTCGATTTTTATCACGTATTTGAAGGTTTATAGCATTTAGAAATTTTTAAATGATAACTATTTGCAATGTAATACTACAATGTAATATTACTATATTCAGTATATGAAAATCAATCTATTACACGCGAAAGGCACACAACCAATAACATAAGTTCCTAAAGGGTCCTGACAAAATCCACCGCTTCACCGCTTTGAGACTTTCGGGTGTAACGCTAACCCAACCTAAAGAAAAATAAACATGCTCCAATGTGGGACATGCTTAAGATTACCCGAAAGTCTCCAAACGGTGGATTTTGTCAGGGCCCTTCCTAAGGGTTCTCTTAAGTTTGGAAATAAAAACCGATTACGAGTTGATCGGTTTGGCAAAAAACGGATCCTGAAAAAGATATCTGGAGTGGTAATTTAATAGTTGAATAATATACAAGTTTCATTCGGAGATTCATAGCCCAAAGCTGTGCGCCTTTGCCTAAACAAAAAAGAACAGTGCTGCACTGTTGTTCTGCTGTGTCAATATTTCTTTGTCTCATGTTGTCAGTTTTGCGAATCGCACTGTTTGATTGCCTTCAGAGGCAATTCAAAAATCGGTTTGAAGCTGTTTTCTAATTTTCGAAATGTGATATTTGTTCGGTAAGTACAAATAGTACTCATAGTCGTAAAGGCTACTTTTGTAAATTATTTTAATACCTGGAAATTACTCCCATAATTTGAGTTCATCGTCCATTGTACCGTGTATAATATTCAAAAATCGCCGGGGCACTATTTTGTTTACGTTTGACATTGAATGCCCAATAACTCAAAATGATAGCTGTTCATTGTATCGCAGTGGTTGTTGGCAACAGGCCAAAGCGGAAGGTATGCCAGCTAATAAAGTAACATAGAAATTAAAATGTTTGTCCGTCTTGTCATTACAAATTGTCGATAATAACATGGCTATGTCTACCTGTGAGTCGTCAGTTATACTATTGCCCATTGAGGCATTTTGGGAGAATATTAATAAGTGTTTAGGATTGTGTTTGAGCAAAAGATCAGAACGGGTAAAATAATTTAATTAATTTAACTGGCTTATATGAGAACTACATAAAGTTTACCAATTTGATTAGGTAATTATGTTAAGAATAGTGCTGTTGATTATTACTTGAAAAGTAGGTCATTTAAACTATTACAGTTGGCTAGGAAGTACAATGTGTATGATTTACTAGGAGCCCAAACCATGGATTAATAAAATTCAAAATGTGCTAACTGTGTAATTAAATTCGTACAAAGACATTCGAAATATTTCTACGTGTACAAAGTGCACTGTGCTGAGCTGAGCTGTGTTACTCAGTTGCTTAAGTTTATAATCTAAAAATTATAATAACTAAAAATATGTTCAGTTAACACAACTTACTATAAATTATTAGTTTATTATTATTATTAAATAGTATTACAGTGTATGAAGTAGGTAGTGAATGTTGGTTAGTCCATTCCTATGACAGTTGTCAGATATTTTATACTATACTAAAATTGCATTAAGACTTACTAATGATGATTTGGATTTACAGAGAAAGTGCTTAGAGGCGGAGGTAGGCTTAGGAGGGCATGTTGTGGATGCTGTTGGTGGAGCGGGTGCAAGTGCTAATAACTCTAATACAACTACCACCACGGCGGTACAAAGTAAGGCAGCCGTAGGGGGCAACGGCGGTAGTGATGGCGACTACCAACTTGTCCAGCACGAAGTTCTTTTTTCCATGACATCACAGACTCACTATGAAGTCCTTGAGTTTTTGGGAAGGGGGACTTTTGGCCAGGTAACCTTTAATATAATTCTTTCTGATTACTTTGATTTTGTTCATGTTCGGATTTGTAATTGTAATTGATTTACCAAGGTGGTCAAATGCTGGAAGAAAGGTACCAACGAAATTGTTGCCATAAAGATTCTAAAAAACCATCCGTCGTATGCCCGCCAAGGCCAAATTGAGGTATACCTTTATAATCAGAGTACTAAGAACAAAGGTTTGTGATGAAGATTTTCTAATCTCGCTTTTCTAATTAGGTGAGTATATTATCCCGTCTGAGCCAAGAAAATGCCGACGAGTTCAATTTCGTTCGAGCCTACGAGTGCTTCAATCACCGAAACCACACATGCTTGGTGTTTGAGATGCTCGAGCAAAACTTGTACGATTTCCTAAAGCAAAACAAATTCTCTCCGTTACCACTGAAGTATATACGACCCATCCTTCAACAAGTACTAACTGCTTTGCTCAAACTAAAGGTATGTTCCCTCTTGAATTCCCATTGTTTTTGTTTTCAGCTAATTAAATTCCCTGTTTTCCACTTCTACGTTATTTGGATTGATTACGAAATGAGAGCGGTGGGAAGTGATTGTTTGCTTCCTCCAGTGGCCTTCCTTTTCCAAGGAACAGTAATGTGGCTCTAATTAGATGAATAATGTTGACGTGTCCCACTCTCCTGCTACTACATGGCTCTTGTGGCTAATAATTGATTTTCTGTTTTGGATTAGCAACTCGGTCTGATTCATGCTGACTTAAAACCGGAAAATATTATGTTAGTCGATCCCTCACGACAACCTTACAGAGTCAAAGTTATTGACTTTGGCTCTGCCTCACATGTCTCGAAGGCTGTCTGTAATACGTATTTGCAGTCACGATACTATCGTGCACCTGAGATCATTTTAGGTAAGTTTCAACAAAATATTTTTAACTCTTATTTATAATATTATGGAAACGGGGACTTGACTTTTTCTCTTATTTTTCAACAGGGCTTCCTTTTTGCGAAGCTATCGATATGTGGTCGTTAGGGTGTGTTATCGCGGAATTGTTTTTGGGTTGGCCACTCTATCCTGGCTCATCAGAGTACGATCAAATCAGATACATCAGTCAAACACAAGGCTTGCCAACGGAACATATGCTGAATTCCGCTTCCAAAACTACAAAATTCTTTTACCGAGACTTGGACAGTACTTATCCCTTTTGGCGACTCAAGGTACTTACAAAATAATGGATGACATTATGAAATGGCTATTTGTTTTTATGAAAGGTTTTGCTCACTAAAGATAAAAAATGTTTCTGTTTAGACACCAGAGGAGCACGAAGCCGAAACTGGCATCAAATCTAAGGAAGCTCGGAAATATATATTCAATTGTATTGACGACATTGGGCAAGTCAATGTACCAACTGACTTAGAGGGCGGAGAGCTCCTGGCAGAGAAAGCAGATCGTAGAGAATTTATCGATTTGCTGAAGCGCATGTTGACAATGGACCAAGTAGTGCATTAAATTCCTTTTTATTATAAATATTTTAATTCCTTTACATTTCCAATCGAAATGAAAATCGCAGGAGTACATGAAAGTGTGTTTGCTTAGTTTTACAAATATAAAGTTAGGGTAATAATAGTAGACATACAGAGGCTATGACGGTTGTTGATTTTATTTACAGGAGCGAAGGATTACTCCAGGCGAAGCGTTGAATCATGCCTTTGTAACACTGGCTCATTTAGTTGAATACTCACATTGTGCAAATGTGAAAGCCAGCGTTCAAATGATGGAGGTAATAATTAATTCCTATAGCGCATGAATATTTTATGGAATTCATCCATGAAATGGAGCAATTATATATGATTAAAGGCAATTTGGTTAAAATTTCCAGAAAAGTTGATATGTATTAATTGGGGTGCCATGAATATCTAATTATTTACAGGTGTGTCGTCGTGGTGGTAGTGCTTACGTGCAATCGACAAGCCAAGGACCATCTGCTCCTTCGCTTGTCGCTAACCTGGTACCGACGTCTGCTGCAAATGTTACTTTAGCATTTCCGCCAGCCCTGGCTAATCAAGTAAGAGCTTTAGTCAAATTTATTCACATTGTTACAATACTAGTACTGATGACGGAGACATATAAACTAAAACAAATCTTAGATACAATATATTTCCAGTCAACTATTGATTTATTCTTTACATTTATTGATTTAATTTTGTGTCTCAATAATTAATGTCCGTGAAATATACCATCAATTATTGTAATTACCTTATTTACTGCTTTTGCATTAAATGCTAAGAAACCTTTCATTAGTCAGTTTAAACTAACTTAAGTTTCGCATTATGTTTGCCTTAAATATCCGTCTTTTGTATAAAATCCAATCGTGAATCAAGTCATTAAATGAGCAATAAGGTCAATACTCAATTGATAATATAAAATGCCTTACAATCTTTTCAGTATCAACTATATGGTAGAAGTGGTCCTCGTCAGTATGCGACTACCAGGGGCGACTTTCCACCGCAATTGGCTGTCCCGCCGCTACTTTGTCCACCATATCAAGTAAGGAAAAATTTGTTACTTCATTAATGTAGCCATTATTCGGATTGCACTCTGTGCGCAGATTAATAATATCTGTGTTCAATTTTTAAAGTCCGTAAATAAATTGTCAATTAACCTATTCCTGATACGAACTCTTTAGTTTCTTGTCGGATTATTATAATTGAGACAGTTTTCTATGATAATCTGTCATTGTCTAGCAACTGGCTAGATTATCCTTAGCATTTATTAATGATTTAAACATTTTTAGAGTGTTGGAACTCTTGGATCTCCAGCGAAACCTGTTGTTGTTCAACAAGCACCGCCTCAGCTACAAATACCGGGACCGCTTCTGTCGCAACAGGTTTGTATTCAGAAATATTTCGTCTTTCCTAAGTAGTGTTTTCCAATTTTTATAGCGTAGTTTAAATGAAAATGTCGGATTGCACTCTGTGCGCAGATTAATAATATCTGTGTTCAATTTTTAAAGTCCGTAAAGAAATAGTCAATTAACCTATTCCTGATACGATCTCCTGTCTTGTCAGATTATTATAATTGAGACAATTGCAATGCAGCGAGTTAACTAGAATAATGTAAATAAGTCTCTGTTATTTATTAAAATATGTATAATGTTTATTTAATATGAAAATAGGTCGCTGCTGCCGCCGCTGCAGCTCAGCAACAGTATGTTCCTGTGTCAATGATGGATCAGTCAAGCCGCCAGATGCTTGTGACGGTATGTCGACGACAAATATTTTTTATTATGTAAATGTTGATGTGTCTTTTGATAAAGTCTTGAATTTCAAATGTTGTTGTTCGAAAGGGAGTGCAGACTTCATGGTCAGGTGGTCGTCAAGTTGCATTGGTGCCGTCTTCGTGGCAGGCAGCTGCTGCAGCCGCCGCCCAGCACTCTCACGCTCATCATACTCATCCACATACGTTACAGCAGCCGTTGATACCTGCCGATTCCGCGGATTGGGGAAGACCGCTACTTGTAGATTCATCTGCACTAATACAAGTAAAACCTCATAAATGAATAATCATGTTAAAGTTTCCTAAAATATGAAAACAGAATGATAATTCTTTCATTTTAATGATTTGTTGCAGGATCAGCGCCATGTGTTTCCTGTCGAATTGGCAGATATGTATGATCCTCCGGGTATTGTGGATGGACCATGGAGTAAGAGAAACACGACACTGACTGGAGGAACGGTTACCTCCGGCTCAGCATTAAAAGCTTCTCAAATGGTCTTAGCTCCTCAGCACTCAACTCAGCCACCGCTAGCACACCAGACTTCGTCTTACTCGACAATAAGCTACAACAACAGCAACGTTAGGCACAACGGAGGCAATTCTATCCCGGCACACTCGAAGATTCATCAATATCAATCTAATGCTATGCAGTATATGCCGCAATTTGATGGTCTGAAGAAAGTTAACGAAAATACCAATCAGTTGAGTCCTGTCAAGAAAAGAGTAAAGGAAAGCAGCCCACATAACCACAACAGTAACAAATGTAAGTTAGAAAAAAATGCAACCGTATTAATTAATTATGAAGCATTATGAAAAATTAATTATATTTATATTATATTTTGCAGTTAATTGGAATAACAACCAGCCGGCACACTCGTCAAATAGACATAATACTTACTTTCAGTTACCAAAAACTGAAGCAGGAAGCAACATTGTGTACAACCACAGCAACAATGGAAACGGCTCTTCACACGCTTCCTCATCATCTTCTAATAATGCTAGACAGCCTACGATAACAATAAGAGACACGCCTTCGCCTGCTGTCACAGTAATTACTATCTCGGATAGTGAAGATGAAACCGTGAGGTTAGCGTGCTTAAAAGTACCCGTATATAGCTGTTAGTGGTAGTTGATATGCTGCAATTACACATCTTGCTCAGTTTGTCTCTCAGAATCCTGCGACACAGCTTTAACATATTTGTGCTAATAGACTAAGATACAAAATCGCAACTACGCTTTATGCACAGAATTAATTACAGAAGGTCGAGATGAAAATTATTCGCTAATTGAGTTATAGAATGAATGTACGGAATCGCAACTACGCTTTATATTCAGAATTAATTACAAAAGTTAGATATAAAATATATTCGCTAATTGACTGAATGAATGTACAGAATATATCTATTAAATGACACTCGGGCGTCTCTGTCTGCCGCGGTCTGGCCATTCGCGTCGATTTTACTGTGTTATTGTAGGCAGGCAGGACGGGCAGGAGTAGACCAGGCAAAAAATAGTTTAGAGAGAGGAGCGCAGTGAGAATGACACCCCGTTACGTATTAACGGGTAGTAAAGGCTAGTGACATTTTACGATACACATTTTACGATTTATATAATATATCTAGTCGCCTTAGGTGTTTTAAATACGAAATCGATTTAGTTTTTACTCCAGAGTCGCATAAGTTAATTTATTGATTTGTTATACTGTTGATTTTTGAAATAGAGGATTCAAATGTCAAACTATATTCTACCGAAAGTGAATTTTTAATTGAATAAATATTTAGAGACAAAATGTAAATATTGGTGTAATGGTATGCTTAACATGTGTATGGTAATGCATGGTGTCTAAAGTTCTTGCTCTTTTAGCTCATACGTACACTTAGTTAGTTATTCTTGCTTTTTCTCAGCCACACTGTAGAATTTGTATGTACATAATTCTATTAAAGCTCTCGTCTCGGTGCATCTGGATCTAATAACTTACTAGATACTTAAGCTTTTGGAAAATTTCTTTTCTTGGTCCTGTCTTCTAGCATGTAGATTTTGTTTGACATTATAGAAAGCCATCCTTAACAGCAACTTTAATGAGTAGCGTAATAATGACACAATTCTTCCAAGTAGAATGCTATTCCCCTTCCCTAACATGGTACGAGAAAACTAATATCTTTGGGTACCTACGTAGTTTGTAGCAAAATGCATCCTATTCTTTAACATAATACTTGTCCCAAACCCATTTCACTAAGCACGGTAACACTGTAATAGTTTGGAGCTGATGTTCATGTTCATTCTGCTATTGCTATTCCTTGGCCCCAAATCTTTTAACGACCTGATGAATCACATCTCCTTTGCTGCTCTTATTTGTACTACTACCAATTTTGGTTAAAGTTACTTGTAACAAAATTGCACTTCTTGCACTCTATAATATTACTAAGTACCTCCACTAAGAAAAACGCTGCACACATGTTAATAGTTGCAATTAAAAGAATCAGGAATTAGATTTTTTAATTAGTACAATATCAGATTGCGATTTTGTTATTTGCACAGAATATTTTGTCAGTCCCTAAATCAACAAATGTGTAATTTATTTTTGTGATTTATTTTAAAAGCTGCCGCGACCGAACGTGTAGCGCATGCATTAACTCAAAGGTAACTCAATGCTCTCTTGGATCCAACTGCCCATCAGTATTGGCCATTACCCCGCAAGAGGAACTGATATTTAGAAGGTAAAGGCGATTTGTTGGCTATTATAATGAACAGGTTGTGATTGGCGAATTCTAATGAGGGTTGTATTGCAAATATGCAGTAATCAGTCAACTCCACGAATTACGAATAATTCTGGGAGACGTCGAAACATCGTTTCCTGCGTCACGGTGGCCGACAGCGACGAGGAGCACAAAAGTCCTTTGAAGAATCACAACCACATCTCACACACTCACAATGTAAACAACCACGGGAGTTCTCAAAACCACAATCACGGCCTCAATCTAAATCATCATAACAACAATCACAATCAACAGCATCACAGTAACAACATGAATAACAGCAACAACGGCAATAACAACATGACGCATGGAAACAATAATAGCAACAACAACACGATTATTAAAAACAACAACAATCTGAGGGATGTAAAACCCGAAATTATAACGTCATATGCGTCGCAGAAGAAGCGACTATTGGCCAAAGCCCAGTCTGAATGTCTTCTGGGATTGAAACAAGAGCCGGGAGTTGCTTTGACACCGATTCTAGTTGTGCCAGAAGCTGAGACACCAAAGTCAAACAAAGTGTACCACAGAGACAACTTTCATCCGACACCCGCACATGGAAACCCGCCAAGTTTGGTGGTCAGTGGACAAGTCAGTTTGAATCTGCACGGCGGAGGCTCGTCATCTTCCTCTTCGTCTAATGGACGAAGTGTGGCTTCTAACGGGGAGTATCATATCCACCATCACTCCCAATTTCCGCCTCCGGCCCATCACCATCATCATCAAATGCGAAATGAAAGTCTGAGAGCCGCTGAGGCAGCTCATGCCCAATTACTACGAGAGGCACACACTTTAAAACCCGCCACTGCTTGGGGTCCTGCGGCATTGCCGCCTCATTCTTATAGGTACGAATAGTAAGAAAACACATCAATTTTTTTTATCTACCTCTCTACTTTTTTATATTTATCATAATCATTGTCAAGATAAAATATTTGTAAAAATTCTGGGATGAAATGTTCACTGTCTATAGTCTCCAATCATATAATGCGATTTAGATAACTATTTTTACTTGACAATATAATGAGAATGCAGCAGTATTTGTTACTGTTGCTGTTTTTAAAACGTTTTTGAGCTTTGAAGATAATAACTAATAAAATGATTGTCAATTGCAGTGGAACGAGACATTTATCTCCGCAGCCGCCGAGGCATGTGATGATTCCAGGACGAGGTCTGAGTCCACACCCCGCACCACCTCCGGCGCCTGGCCCTACATTGTATGCTGCACCATCGCAGGAGATATACCGACGGTCAAATCATGGTAAGGGAAAATTCCCACAATCCCTACGTTCTTTGTTGGTAAGGTTTAAAGAGTGTAACCTTTTCTTAGCTGGAGCTGCTAACACAGTTTATGTGACTAGTGGTCAACCTTCTGGCCCTGCAGCGTCCACCGCTTATCAATTGAGCCCTTTTACACCAGGGTAAGATAAGCCTTCTTCTTCTTCTACTTAGAGATTCTTTTCCCTGAACTCCTCCTTGTTATAGTGACATTGTTAATAATTGCGTGTGTTTTGGATTATAGAGCATTACCTCCACCAGCTCATCATGGAAGCGCTCGGTCAGTACTAGCGGCTGCAGCTGCAGCCGCCGCCGCTGCGCCTCATTCTCATGTAGGTCATCATCCTCATAGTTTGCCGCCGCCAGCGCATCTTCCTACAGTTTTTAGTGCTCATCCTCCAATGGCTGCTGCCTATGCTTTCGGCCCACTTAGCCCACCAAAGCCATCATATCAGTCCTTGTGGTTCGCCGAGTAGCAGTCGAGGAGTTGCGGCAGCCGTGTCTGTCAAATCACATTCTCATCTAATTTATACTTCATGTGGACAACATATGAATCAGATCGAGTGAAGAAGAGAACACAATTTAATGACGCTCCGCTACGTCATTGGAAAAGGTCGTATTACTGAGTAACGTCGAGAGAACTCGAATGTCGTATCTATCCAAGTCATAATTCCCAGAATTACTACTACGCGTCCCCGTTTTCATAGTCTGTAGATTCTTAGTGCAGAAGATGACACTGCCGATAAGGAATTGTTCGACAAGATGTTTTATCTTAAGATTTTGTCAAATAAGATTTTCCTCGTACTCGTTGCTACTTCAGCCACATACAGATAATTTAAATTTACAATGTCGAGAAGTGTGTAAATCTTCTCCAACTGATACATGTGTTAAGAATTACTATGCTGTTCAATGTAAATCGCCAATTCGTCATATTGGTGTCTTTCATCTTGATATACATCACAATTGCAGACACACTCTGTTTACAACATTATCTGCCATTTGCCTATTCGTATACACCGGATTTTTATCCTACATGTTGTTAGTTTATAAACGAGAGTAGTTAGTACATTTGGGGGGTTAGCAGTAACTTTATGAAAGTATTAGACGTATATTTATTAGTGCAGAGATCACATCACTATAGTGAAATTATCAGTTTAAATGACACTGTAAGTATTTTAGGCTAAACGGGATATATTCGCACAGCTAAAGATAACGTTAATTCATTATATAATACCTGGTAAAATAAAAGGCTTGTCTTTGTATTTACATGTACACCAATATTGAAATATTTTGCCTGTCTGAGGCACTTAGTATAGCTACCGTTTGTAAAAACTAAAAAATTATTATTGTATTCTTAGTTTTAGTGACTGGATAGAGTAGAGTATTGTTGGATGGTGCTAGGGTCCTTAAATGTACACCGTTCTAATTAAAATGTTAGATCGATGAAGATAGAGACACTGTGACGTTGAGAGTTTTTGTGAATATGATCTTGATTTAATAATCTGAAAAAACTAGTAGGGATATTACGCAATTACCTGAAGGTAAATCTCTGGGATGATCATATTAGAATGCGATGTGTCGACGAAAGGAATTTTTAGACTTTGATTTTAAATAATGTATTCAATTTAATCACAATATTTCTTAATAATGGCGTAGTCTCAGTTCTACTGAATAATTATCGTCAGTCCTGTTCACAGAAAATTATCATATAAATGTAAGAAATGGACAAAATACCTAAGATCATCATTTTATTTGTATAGGGTGTTAGAGAGAATGCACGCATTTCATTTGTGTTGATGGGTAGATTAAGTTTTGACTTGTCCTATCACAGACATAAGGTAGAATACGATGTAAATGGTTAAAAATGAAATTTTTTGGTTAAAATTGAAAGCTTGTCATTTGTTTTAATGGTTTAGTTACAAATGTAGTTGTAAGTATGTTACCTGAAGAAGGAATCAAGGGTTAAAAATAATTCATTCAATAAATGACGTATCTATAGACATTAGATTTACTTAGAACGGTTTAATAGGGTTCAGTGAATTAGTAGATTTCATTTTAAACGTGCACGATTGTATTGTATTAACTAAATATTAGGAAACAGGCTGCAGATAGATGGCAGTGTTTCATTAAATTTTATATCTGAAGGAATTGCTCTTTCAATAGAAGTAGATATTGCTGCAGTACACAGACTACTAATAATATGAGGTATCAGAAATATACCAAAAGGATCACTTGTGACAACTTAACCGTAGCAGTAGTTTTTTATGTAAGTAGTATAATGAAAAACATACGTAAATATACAATATAATGTACAATATACTTGTATACCTACTATTTGCAAGTCGTTTGACTTTAAATTTTATATATGTCTGAAGATTTACTACATTACTTACACTGTACATCACATAAATCGTCAAATAGTAATTTATAGTTGTGTATCTACCATTTTAAGGTATAAACAAGTAATACGGAAATTGTACATGCCGTTGCATAATATTGTTAATGCTAAGGATACCCACATAATATATTGTAAAACTACATACAAACGAAAATGGACTGGCTGTTAGACTACTTCCTCACGAAAATTAAATGCAGTTACTGTATTTGTAACTGTAAGATTATGTAACTACATCACCTGTACAAGTCCCTTCACTAAACATAAAGAAATCTTATTAGCTTAGTATTAACGTGTGTTTCGTGTACAATGGATTTATGTATAATCTTTAAAACTGGATGTTATTAATGTACTTTGGAAAAATTACTAGATTTTAAAAAGAGAAGAGAGCGCTGAGGCTGTAATTGTAGACTATTCTAGAAAATCTAGTGTAGTGACTGGTGTAGCACTAATAGTATGTATTTCCGTGGTATCTATTCATAATCTACTCGGGTTTCTCTACTACATTCTGCTAGCGAATTCTCTGACGCTATTTGAGACGAATTTATAGCACCTACAAATGAGTACACGTGCTGTATCTGTTTTGTCTTGTCAGAAAATGAACATGTTTTATTCAGTATCCTGTTAGGCAACATTGTCATTGTAGTTAGATGATGTGGAAATGTTCCAGGGGTTAACAAATGACAGTTGTTCTAGAGGAATCCGAGTTTATATCTAAAGTAGTTATAAAGGGCTCTCCGTTAGTGGATATGCTTTAGAAGATGGTACAGACTCTTTTTCATTTTATAGTACACACAGACCTATTTAATATCTCCACAATAATCATAATATTCATCCTTATTACATAACTCAATACAAAATAACAATCCTAAACGAGAATGTAGCAAATTTCTCTATAGGTTAAAATGCATACAATTACTAAAAAAGGCCGCAAATTGCGGATTTCACTTAAGTCTACTTTTACCTTTTTAAAATTTACAAACATGGATGGAAAAAATTAGAAGGATTGAGCCTGCAGTTTTGTAGTTCTTAGACATAATGCAATGCAACTGTCAGTAGTACAGGATTTACTTAATAGTATCATGGAAAATGTCTGTGCATTTATTGTCTATGAGTAGCGTCGGAATTTCGAATGAACTACTTTCAAATGAGATAGGGCAAAGAAAAACAAGTTATAAATGATAACTATTTATATTATTATAAGCTAGATACTACGAAAGTGATATAAACTAATAGTTCTCATTCGAATGTCGTCACACTAATAAACTTCTAAACACAGATACGTATAGAGCAATATAATGAAAAGATAAATACTATTTGTAAAGATAAAACTCCCACTAAAATACCTTTAGTTAAGTTAAGGTTTAGCTATTGTATTGTAGTAGGTGATGACGAGGGCACGATGTGTTCCGTTTGGAAAATTCAATTATATATTAATAATTATATCTACCTATATAGTTGGTGGTATTGGTACACTTTAGATGAGTTTAACATAGATAGCTTACGAGATAATACAAAAAATACAATTTTCATCACATTAATGATAACTACATAATATATTACACAATAGGATATTGTACTGATTGCAATGGAGACGTTCATGTTTAATGGGACTAAAATCGAGAAATCGGAATTTCAATATTCAATGACGACGTATTAGAACTACAAAGATAATTATTAGGAAGCAAGGAAAAGTTTACGATATTCAGCTTTTGATTGCTACTTACATTGCACTGAGGCTCATTACAGAGCTGCTACTTACATTAGGTCAATAAATATGGGCTCCGATTGTCTTGTAATTTCTATGAATGTATATAAATACGTATAAAATAGATAATTATTAACTATATTATGCAAATTAGAATGACGCGCATAGATTTCTATATTATCAATCAACTACTTTAACTGACTACTTCTTAAATACGTGAATACATAGGTAATTCTGCAAACGTTATGCATGCGTGAAATACAACTTGCTGATCTATCTTTATTACTTTACTATCACACGATAGAATTTAGTTGAGAAAGGCTTAGAAAAACAAAAATATTTATGTAACTAAAAAATTATGGTACTCTCTAAATTTTAACCTTTTGAATCCTTTCAAATTTTGTTTCTTAAAAATCTTTTAAAAATCGGTGAGGTCAATGTTTTATTAAAGTTGCAATGATGACATCAGTATTTCGAAAGAAAAGGAAATATTGAATGTTTTCTTCTCAAGGAATGTTTTTGTATTGGAAATGTAATTTTTTGGTTACGTTCAGTGTTCAGTATAAATAAGTAATGCAAAGGTTTGCTTTTATGTGATACTAGCTAATAGAAAATAAGTCCTTACGATTACAAATACTAAAAGCCACTCCCATTGACGATAGTAAATACTACTTAGTAGCTAAATCAAGAGAGAAATTTAATTTTCTCTGCAAATTAATATGATTGGTTTTCGTTGATGGACTTTCACCAACTTTCACCAGTCGTACACTCAAAACAAGTATACCAAGGGGGAGTTAGTACTTAAAAGATGAATTCTAGCTCTCGGAGTATAGTGAGAATTACAAAGAAACTAACCAATTGGGATGTTAAGTATAACTATTGTATGTATAATCGAAATGTATACATAATTTTTGTCTTATGATACTTTGTAAGGGTTACTAATGGATTTGTGAGCATTCTTGACACTTGAGATGTGTTTGCACTGTACAAGAGTCATTGAATGCCTCCAATTATACCTTTTCTTTTAGTATGTTCTACTTTCTCTCGACTAATTTGAAAGTAATTGGTGGAATTGGTTTGGTAGTGTAATCTCCAGATTTCAGATTTATGAATGGAAAATGACGCATTTTCTTTACGGCAACTATAAAACTAATTGAATATGGGCTCGTCGTTCTGCCTAACACGCTTATAAAAAAATTCTTTAAACAAGTCAATAATGCTTGGTATCTTCTCGCTCGTTCTCGTTCGCTCGCAAAATGTTTGACCTCTGTCTCACTGTATTCTATTTATGTATAGTAATTGTAATATATTTGCTACAATATTTCCTACTGCTGAGTTAAGGTATCGTAGTTATTCAAATAGGATAAATGTATAGATCGTGAATACAAATAAATACTTGTAATATTATAGTTTCAGACGTAGAGTCTACAAGACATTAATCTAATATACCAAGTTAGATTACATTTTTGTTCTTGCGATTTCAGTAATTAGAGTGCAGGGGAAATTTCTGAATTGTGATTAGATTTGATACGTATCGACGATGTAGCTACAAAATCACTAAGTAGTACACAGGAGCATATTTATGCATCAATAGGTTAAAACGTTGGCATTGTAGTGTGCAGAAAGGATTCTAGTAAAATACGGAAAGGAATACACGGTTCATTCATGTTCTCTTATGATAACCTCATTGCTATTTGTTTATAGTGACTTCACTTTTAATTAGTGGTTAGTTAAATCCTTAAATGATAGTTAAAAATGCTACTGTTCATTCAATTTTTGGTTGTTTTTTAACTGGTTAAAATATAATTAGTGTATCTGCTCCTAACTTTAGGGTCATCCTAAACTGCATTGTTTCATTGCGTGTACATTTATTTGAGTAAATACACTTTTGGTAGTTGTCGAAATCTGAACTCTTATTATTATTAATAATTCTTACAATGT
>JAAAYG020002597.1:4370-30975 GCA_009936455.2 Tomocerus minor
TTGCTTTTGTAGCTGCTTAGTCATTACTTATAAGCTTATAATTAATTTTGTCCCCTGCTTTCCAACAGAAATCCTCTGTTCCCCATTGGAACCAACTAAAACATACACAAAAAGACAAAATCCATCACTATTAACATACATACACACATAAATCTATTCGCGAGACGCATTTCAGGATTATATGACCCATACTGAAGCAACAGATACTCTACTCGCATTCATTTAATACTTTCCCATTATGCCAATCCGATCAGGTTTAATTTGTCAAAGAAGTATTTCATGCAACCTAAATGTTTTACTTTTGTTGAAATTCAACTGCAAAGTCCTTTTGTCATTATGATGAGCATTGGAATAAAAAGTAACAAGATAATTCATTTTACACGCTTTCGTTGTATATTATAAAGCGACTAGTGTTCGCTCAGTTAAAACGATTTAACAAGATATATTTTATTGGACTAAAATTAAAAATCCTGTGAATAGAAACACAAGTACACCATAGAAAAATGGTTGCTGTATCTACCTGTTCATGTCACAAAATGTAACGTAAATGCTAAATGTAAAGATTGTCAACATTATTCTTCACTTGCATTAGCAATTTGAGTAAGTATAATATTTCTGTATGATTCACTATATAGGTGGTTACAATGTTTTGTATGTAGAATAGGAAGAAAACAGGGTAGTAGTAAAAGGAAACTAATAGAATCCCTTACGTCTCGAATGTTGTTGATTGGGCTGCAGTTGTCGTGTTTGGACTCGACTGGCTCATGGCTTGGCTGGCATGTAAATCTCCCTTGAGCTTATCTTTTTGTGTAAAAGAGTCTGTCAAGGCAGAGAGTCCTCCTGGTCTGGGACGAGGAGAGGAGTTGATGGCTATTGCTGTATGTGTGCATGAGTTTGGAAGCCCAGAGCAGGCCAGGGAGTAAAAGGTACATTTCAGTTGAGTTTTCTTACCTAGGATTTGAGGTTGGTGGATGTGCATCAAAGATATGATGATGATTCCTCCTGGTCTGCTTCTGTCGTATGGTGAGTGTGTGTAAAAGAGCATTAGAACGTATCCAGCATCCCACCCTAACCCTAACTAACCTACGAGATCAGAAAGGAAACCACTGGCACTACATAGGTACATAAAAGAGAACACAATGGAAAAGAGACACAATGAACTATAGTTAGACTGCTATTAGTACATAATATGTACATTTAATAGAAGTACAAGTGTCTATAGATAAGCAGTAATATTATGACTATGCAACAGTTCCCCTTCTGCCTCTATACCTATATAAATCTCCTGCATATAATATCCTCTGATGACATATAACACGTATGTAAATACGGCTAGCAACCTCTGCCTCATGGTAATGGGATTCATAGGAAAAGGGAATCTGTGATTCTACTGAAACTTGGATGTGTGCATGTAGATATACATACAAAGTATAGATCATATGAAGTAGGAGTGCAGTAGTAGTTATCTCTGTATTATAACAAAGGTTTATCATTAGGAAAATACAGAGGTACCTTGGTGTAGAGAGAAGAGGAGCAAAGAAGAGCAGAGTGAGAGAGAGGATCTCTGTGTGTATTCTTTTATGTGTTTGATTTGGTTTAGTTTAAAAGTTATAAGAGTCAGGAATGACTGCAAGTTGCTGTGTGGAGCTGATGTGAGTTTAGCTGGAGTGAACTGAACACGTTAAAAGTGATGGGGATGCATTGTAGAATATTATGTATGTATGTATGTATGTATGTATGTGTATAGCAAGGACTTATCTTTAGGCTTTAGCTACACATTGTAAACTCATCGTTAAAGCTAAAAGGCGTCCGTGCAGTTTCAGTTCTGTGGTTCACTCACTCTTGTGATTCTTGTGAAGTAGCTTCATCAATGTGTGTTCCTGTACTGCTTTACACTGTAGCCTACCTTATTGTTAGCTATATAGATATTTAGTTCAGTGAGGAGTGTAGTTGTGTGTGTGTAGTGTGCAGTGGTTGTTGGATGGAGTCTGTTCCTGAGTTCTGCTACCTACATATACAATAATCTCGGGTTTTATACAGAGAAGATAGAAGGTTGAGTGAGGCTGCAGAAGAAGAGAGGGATATGATTATGGTTGGGATTGGTGGTGGTGAGAAGTCGTATTCGTGTAATACTTGGTTTGGTGACTCAACTCACTTTCCGTCAGTCACTCTTTAGCCTTTACTTTACATACATTACATTTAGACACAAACACATAGGATAAACTGAACTGAACTTAGGAGCTAGCTTAATCACTGGATCTGTACTGTAACATTAGTTAGACTTCATTCTGTCTCTGTTCCCTTTATATACAGGAGGTTAGAGGAAGGATTCCTACTTACATTTCCTCACACACACACACAACTTGTTACATTGTAATCTCTCCTTATACATAAATAATATATATATATTTATGACAGTTTATATTTAGCATTTTGCTCTTTTACGTATGCACTCTCTTTCCTCAACTATTTAATTAGCCGAGGGAAAGAAGAGAGACACAGTCCAGTTTATTTATTTACCATTTAGATTTAATACACATCAACTCATACTCCTCTAATAACTCACACACACATACATATCACACACATTTAGATTTATATAAGGACATAGAAATAAAGGGATTAATGAGCAATAACATCGTACACGATACCGATACGATTCAATCACTACAAATTCATCGCTAATTGTAGGACGACTCAACTGAGTAATAAAACCGCCTTTATTCCAGTCGACAACTTTGTAAGAGACATCCTTTGAAAATACCCACTCACGTCCACAATCCATATCTTTCCACTTTTATCTTCACATAGACACATTCGTTCTTTGATATAAATATATTAGAGTCAGTCCCATTCCATGGGCTTTGTACTAATCGAAAATAAGTGCAAGCTTCGTATCGGACTTGAGTAAACAAATAATACCAATAGTACTACTGTACAATTATACTCTATCTATCCTTCTTCCTGTTATGCCAAACATCATCCCACCACCAGTTCATTACTACAAACGTTTGCCTAATTCATCCCCTAACCAATAACTTCACTTTTACTACATGATGACAGTTAAGTGCACCATAGCTATGCTCTTTCCTAATCAATTACACAGAAAACAGCAAGAGCAAATCTCAACTCGGCTACCTACAATCCAATACAGTTCAATAAAAGTTCAGTAGCCTCGGCCCAGTCAGCCCAACATCGTTCGTTCCCTCTCAATTAAACTCCGCAACTCATTATGACTTAACCTAGCGCTTAATTGTCACAATCAATCCATTTACTACCCAGTTTACTTTTAAACATTAAATACAAAATTGTCAATCGTATCGTTTTCAACAGTGATAAACCTTACATTGTAGTGACACATCCGCCTCTTTTTCACGTACTCTCATCATCTCCTGTGTAATCTGAAGTGCTCAGACTCTTTTGTTTGCTAACTATTTCTATATACACACTCGAGACTTTGACAACTTTATTTGACTTCCTACAAAATATATACTGTATTGATTGGCCATCATCATACCCAAAATAACTCTACTATCTGATATTAATTACGGAACAATCAATTTTGTGATGTGCTATTCTTACCTAGACAAGAATAAAACCAAATTCAAATCCACCACACTACCTGTTGCTCTTTGTCGGCTCAAATCACAAGCCCTTCACATGAGGAAATGAAGCACACCGATCTGTAATCAAATGGCTAAAGGTATAACTTTCTATTTTTAGAATGCACTTCATATGAATCTTAACTTTTGAATACATGAATAATTAAGTGCATACAACATCACTTTTAATTAATTTAGCATAAATGAATATTTAAATAGCAATTAAATAACCTTAAGATTTAGGCCTACCACATTCAATACCTACATGGCTCTTCTGAGATAATTAAAAATGTAATCAAATATGAAATTTTTTGTCTCCAAAGTTTTGATTAATAAATGAATGAAATTCTTGCAATTTCAAAAATCTGGCATAACATACTAAATTAAATAATACGTACTAAGTTAGTTGCGTTTTGCATTCCCCCATACTATATAGACATAAAAATGTTGTACGAATATAATACAATAAGTACACAATACGTATTGTATAACTGCACTTTAAGGTGAAGGTTAGTTAGGATTAATGCCATTGCATGACGATGAGAAATTAAAAGTACACACACTAAACGTATTATAGTTACTACTGAAAATATTTTCAGAATTGAGGATGACACGAACACATCTGTATATAGCCAGACAGCAGATAACTAGCATTATCATTTAGCTTTGCTTTTTTAGCCGATGTCTTAGCCTTTTTATTACTAAGGTTCGGCACTATTAATACAGCTGCATTTCCAAGTAGAAGCGTCATGACCAGCAAACGTCCATGTTCCTAAGTTATGCTCATAACCTAAGAGGTTAAATTTAGATATGAACAAAATCAAGCCGGCTTACATCACTTTTATTCAGCATTAAGTTACAGTGCGTCAATGAATCCAATGAACCTATAAATAATTTTATACTAGAAGGTGTAATATCAGGTGTTTTTCCTCTGATTTAATTCAACCATAAGATTACTCAAATGATTTTACTAAGAGAAAATTCACTTTCTCCACCATAGTAGTTCAAGCAGAAAAGGGTGCTTTGATAAATGTAATTGGACACAGGATTAACAGGAAGAGAGCAGGGCGTAGCGACTAAACCGTCCTCATAAATTATTGTGGAAGAAATCCATTTTCTATCCAAATTTGAAGCTACCAGTACGTATGGTAATATTGATATTTGAAAACTCCAGTATATATCTATACTAACCTGCTGTGTATGTGTAATTCAAATTATATTGTGCGTAGAAAATATTATAAAGGTAATTCAGCTGGCAGCTGTTAATTAACATTTCGCTGATTTATGAGATTGGAGATGGATTGACAGGTAATTTGCAGTAATATTGGGTAGTGGGATATAGAAAATTCTCTATAGAAGCCTAAAAGTAAATCTAATTTAAAAGATGAGTTATATATCCTGAAATATTTGTCTTTGAAAAAATTAAGCATCATTAATTATTACAAGGAAAAAAAGGCATATCGTCTTATTTACTGCGTACGAGAACTACTGAACTACGCACTTAATCTTTTAAGGATTCAATTGATCGTTATTCGTAAATGAACTTAATATTTTGGTCTATGTACAGGATACGATAAATTAGTACCTAATCATCTTTGATCATTCAAATTATTTTAAAGAGCATTTTTAGAAAGGATTTCCAGTATGATTACTCTGGCTTTTTTCTTGCAAAAACTTTCCGTTGTTGATACACAATTTATGATGATAACAGAGTAATATCTATGTGTGTTATATTTTATCAAAATGTTATTTAAAACCAAGAAAAACAGACAGTGACATGATGCAGTATAGGGTAATTTGGGATCTTTGCAGAACAAGTTAGTTTTCTTGTTGAATAAGTAGGGAGATGGTGTATATGGCTGCAAAACATTCGGTGCAAGAGTCCTTATTTTGAGTGTTAAGATGAGAAAAGATGATTTTCAAGGCAGAAGAAATCAGAAGCATAAAAATCATAAAGCAGTAAAAGTGTCTGGAACAATGGACAATGTAAGTTAACGACAGACCTAATAATGGGGCATTAAAAAGCTAATAAAATGCAAAGTTCTCCAAGTGCGAACGGTTGAGTGATTATACGACAGAACGTGTTGATGTGTGTATGAACTCTGTGTTTGTATGTACGTAGGCAGGGAGTCAGTAGGGATGTCTAAGCTGTGGAATAACAACATGACACGGTGCAGTCACATAACAAAATTCATTAGCCACATCAACATGCATTTAAATGGCAACTAGTAACTATTGTAATAATAATAGAGATACATATGTAGTGGCATTAAGTGCGTAGAGGGAGAGAGAGACTGACTGACGTGATGAGAAAATAATGTTCATTTTTACATATAGGGAAGGTTAACGTTGAGGATGGCAAACACACAGGCGTTTTAAATGCTACTGTAGACAACAAGACACTCGAGTGTTCATCAAACATTTTTTTCTTGTTTGTCTTTTGCGTCATGTCATCATGTAATCGAAACTCTATTATCGTTTGGTTGTAGCAGAAGCCAAAGATAATCACGACGAGGAGTGAGAGAGTGAATTTATTGTTTATTGCCAATTGTTGAGAGGCTCGGCTAGAATTGTAGAATGTTCAGATGACGAAGAGGAGGATTACTTAATACGTTGACATTAAATTGGAGGCAGAGTATTTCTTAGGCCTGTTAATTTTCCCTTTATCAAGACTCGAGATCAAAGATCGCAAAGTGAACGGCAGGGAGAACCTGATGCTTCATTTTATCCCCTATCTACAATCTACATTACTAATCTGTGTAGTACACGTATGCAATTATCATTTACTTGTATCTCCTTCATAAGTATCTATTATCATTAAGTAGCTTGCTTTTGAGCTACTCGTTTGTAATACCTACTTATTTGCTCAGAATCAAATCAGTAATTTACTTAAGGTAGCATAGCCAAGCATATAGGCTTTTACATAGAGCACACCATGTTCTCTCTCTGATATAATAATTAATATGCCAGCTAAACACATTTATTAACCTAGCGTATCGACGAATAAACATTATTTGTTCCATGGTAGATAGTTTGCTGGGTGGTTTTTGATGACTTCGTCATTCCTTTAAGCTCATCAAAGCTGATTCATAGAAAACCAGCGTAAATAAGATATTTTGCACGAGCAATCGTAAACAGCATCATAAGATGGCTTGACTTTTTCATTAGCCTACCCTGACTGACTGACTGCCTCCTCATATCTTACTCACTTTCTGATATCATTTATAAATGCTTTCTTTAATGTTCGTTAACATTCATTGCAAAAGGAGCTCTATAGAGCCACTGGGGAATAACTTAGCATCTGCACTACTACAGCTTACTTACTACTACTACCGCATTCAACGTCCTACTATTATACATACATCATATACAGCTCTACATTGAACAGTTAAGATTATTTCGAGACATACGAGAAGCTATTAAAGAATACATACTAACATTCATTGTAGCACAGGCACATATTATTTTCCAACTGCTATTAGTCTTTGACTGTA
Source organism: Tomocerus minor (assembly GCA_009936455.2). Lineage (NCBI taxonomy): Eukaryota > Metazoa > Arthropoda > Collembola > Entomobryomorpha > Tomoceridae > Tomocerus > Tomocerus minor. The sequence goes on from JAAAYG020002597.1 coordinate 11,467, forward strand.
TTTTGAGACGAGACATGACGACTCGTCAAACACAGGATACATTATATTACAGAAATTGAAGCTAGAGTTAGTGCGGAGAGTCGCGTCATTAGTAATAAGCGATAACCTTACGATAACATATAATATTGAGAATTTGGAAAACTTGTGCTCTGTTCTTCTGATCAATCAATTGATTGTGAGTGGAACAATGAATAGCCAACTTTTGAATAAACAATTTGCATATTATTATTAGCTCATAAACGTTTATAGTCTTTAATGATTGTTGAAGAACTTGAATTAATAGTGGCATTCATTAACAAGATTAATGTTGAGCATTAATACTGTGGGGTTTAATCAAAGAAACTGACTACCCAGAGGCAGGTAAACAATTTTCATATAAATTCGTGTTTTAGAGGACTTGCTATATTGGTACTGAGAATATGTAAATATGTAAATAGATGTAGGGGGAATAAGTTTTTAAAGAGTAGCTTTGGGTTGTGAGTTGAACGGTTGTCCTAATAAAGTGTTTTGTTTTTTTTGATACTATTCAGGAGGGACAGTGTCTTGAAGGAAAGGCGAATTTAAGTTGGTCAAGTGAGTAGGAAGTGAACGAAGTGAATGTAAATTAGATGATTGAAGAAGACTAAAGATAGGAAGAGGATTGTGATAGTAGCAAGTACTATAGTATCAGTAGGGCGGATACGATTTATTATTAATCGAGGACTTGAGCGTACGTACGTCTACGTAAAACGAAGAAGTGGATGTAAGTGAACAGACTATGCAGACTCGACAGAAAGCTTGAAGAAAAGTTTAGCGATAAGAAAATGGACTGGAAAGGGGCAAGCGAGGCCGCAGCCGGAGCATCATCAGCAATCGCAACGACGTCAACAACTTCAGCCACATCAACAGCAACTGGAAGAGCAGAATTAGTATCTGCAGCAGCAAGAACCTCAGAAGATAAGAATTACCAGGAGCAGAAGAAGCCAACTGATCTCAGTAACCCGACGACGATCCAAGTTTTGTCTCTGAAGAAGAACAAGCCCATACCACCGCCACTTGATCTCAGCATAGGAGCTGCAAACCTGAGTTTGCACCACATCCATCAGCACCACCCAACCAACTCTCATCATCATCATCATCTTTCGAATCACTCTTCTAGTAATTCCGCAAATCATAATCTCCACCAGCCGCCGCCGCCGCCGCAACCACCAAACCAAAACCAACCTTATCAACATCAACAACCTTACTTGGGATCTCCTAAGTTCACGCAGTCTGACAAGAATCTTCCTCTTCGCAAAAGGTAGCAATCCTATTTACTTATTTACTCTCCTCCTTTACTTCTGACATCAGACTGAGCTCAATCAAATCCCCATATGCACATATCTAAATCATAGAGGACCACGGACAATCTATCTATCAGATCCTGCCAGATTGTGATTGAGTGAGTGCCTGTGTGTGTTGCCTGACTAATTACTGTTTAATAACCTACGTTTTATGTTTTAATGTTGCAACAGAGAGATATAGAGTGAGCTTTTAGACATAATTCCATGAATACCTGTTTCATCCCTTCTCCTCCTCATATAGCTCGCGCTACTATTATTCAGAATGTAATAAGTTTTAGTTCTACGTGCATAAGATAGAAAGATACTCTACCCAAAGATAAACAAAATTATAGCTTCCCCCACTCTTCAAGCAGACACTCATGGAATAATCATGTAAGTATAAAGTGATGTAGTTGGGGTGTCTACAAAAAATAAATCCTCTTCTCTATTCTCTTCTTCTGCTAGTGTTTAGAAGGGATATAAATCCAATTCCGAGAATAGATGAAAAAAGGAAAAAAGCTAGAATAGGATTTCATTTATTGTCAGTAAAGGTCAGTCCTGCCCATCTTCAAGCTATTATCATTTATCTCTCTGTGAAACTGAAAGCTTTTCGACGGAGTTTTTAGAGCAATTTTAAGTAAATTGCCGAGTTAATGACTAGCTACCAGAAATAGGTTTAAGCAAACAGAAGATGAGTTTAGTATCTAATTGTAGATATGGCTAAGCCAAAAAATTACTAGGTACTAGGTACTTCATCAGTAGAGAGAGGTAGCTCTAAATAGTTTGCACAGGTTTTGGAGATAGTGATTCTGAGTGATCATCACTCTGTGTTTATAGTTATGTCTAAATCGCGTGTGTCCTTTTGATCTGAAACATTGTCTATTCTGTGAATTCAACGGGTGAGTCACTATATGAGGCAGTCTTTGCGTAGCCAACAACAATCCAACTGTGACTATTAGATTACATGACTAGACTTTGCTCTGCTTTAATAATGTTTTTGTGTTTTACTGGTTTTTCTCCTGTTGTGTCGTCGTCAGTCCATAATAATGTCAAAATATATTATGCTCTTTGTTCTGGGACTCCCTGAAAAAATCCAGTAGTAAAACTGTAAGTTGTGGGAATGACAACAAAAGTATTTTTTGTTGTGGTTGTGTGCTCGACAGGCTGACATGACATGACTCTTTTGCATATGTGCATAAATAATGTGTAGGTGATTAAATGGTTGTGTTTTCTTTTGTAGCTATTCATTATGATAATATGTATCTACGTGTGTATTAATTAGGTGGCATAGCTGGTCTCCTACTCCGATGAACGGTCAGAACGAGGCGATGGTCCCTCTGTTTCCGGACACGCACGTGTCCTCAAATAAAGCAGTGGGCGGAGGTGACACGCCTCAGTCTCCTCTGCACCAGCCACCGCCGTATCAACCATACTCCTCTCCAGCTCCAGTCTCAACTTACACAAGGACATCGTCAGCAGGGCACTACGGTCACGGAATACAGACCAACCACGGACACGTCACCATCATCAACTCAACGAGCCCACCGAATATCGTCATGACTAATGCAAATACGAACAACTTGAGCAGCAGCCCAAATCTGAGCATGAACAACCAAAATCATCACCACCACCACCAACATCACCAACATCAGAACAGCCAAAGCATCAACGTCACCACCACCCCGTCACCTTTCTACACTCCGAATGAGCCCTCACCGAAATTCATGAACTCTCCCGTTTTTAGCTACTCCAATCCGGACACTTCTTTGTATCAAGGACCGTTTTCACCGATGAGAGCCTCCTCCCTCTACCCACCACCCAACAGCCCTTTTACTAACTTGAATCTGAACTCCCCGCTCACTCCCCTTCAAACCAGCTCCGGTGTTTCTGTCAATTCCTCCGGAGGAATGGGCTCGATGGGAACGAATTCCGTTTGTTTCAATATGATTCCTTCGACTCTTCTCAGCCCGGCTCCGTCTCAGGCTTCCACGAATTCTCTCAGCTATGAAGATCTCCATGAAAAGTCATTGAGCTTCTTGACTCCAGCTTGGAGCATTTTTCTCCCGGGCACCAAAGTTCGCTTTGTTTCCGGTATGAATTGTATGGACTGGTACCTAGCAGACTTCCTGGCCCAGTCTGGCGATACTCTTGGCGTCAAAGGAGAATATGCTCCTCATGGTTTAGAAGTTCGCAAGGTACAATGCTCTTTTCTACTTAGCAAAACTTAAGATCTATGTAATTTCAGTCTGGAAATGAATTAATTCCGAGGGATATGCATCATGTGTCCTAACGTGTAATCCTAGACATCTTCTATTAACCCAATACATCTTTCTTTTCTTCCTTATAGATCCTGGCTATAGGATTTTCATTGTTTTAACTTTGCACTTAGTACACTCTAAGTAGATTACCTACATAGCATTAGAATAATCTTTCAATCAGAAAGACACCTACTATGTTATTACTGTTACCTAGTTTCATACATCTTCAAGAGACTTTTTTTAGTGTTACAAGTTACATTCAGTATGGACTAATATTATAATCCTCTTTCTAATAATATTGTCTCGTGTCTGGAACAGTTTGTTGTGACGAGCTCTGCCAAGGAAAGAATCCAAGTGACCTTTTGCCCTGTGGCTGACCCACATCCAACTATCGAAGTCAACTGCGAGCCTGGCCATCCTTTCATGGTAGATAAAAAAGGTATTTCGTGATCAAATTGTCTTTTTTATATGCTCTTTATGACATCTTCACTCTGAATCTACTAATATGGCATTCTTATTCTCATCTCTTTCTCTTATATGCAGACGCTATGTAGAATAACTTATCAATTATACATACAAGCTTTAGTTAGTAGACGGAATATTTTCCTCGATTGACGTTTGCATCTCATTCTAGATGATCCATATCATATTACGTACATATGCCCATTATTTATGGTTTGAATGAGAGCAAAAAGTTTATTTAATGTATATATTAATGTGTCTACTTGGTATTTGAACCCCAAAAGAATGTATGCCACTTTCTTTTCTACGCCACACTATTACTGAGTGAGCTATGTCATTTCCAATATTAACTCTCAGTCATCACAGACTCTATTTTTCTAAGCGTATTACAGCCCATCGAGTCTCATATTCTAATTCAATGTTTTGTTGTTGTGTTTTGTTCTGTAGGTTGGTGTGCTATCAAACCAGATGTATTCCAAGAGACGTATGGTACCCCTTGTCAAACTTTGGAGTGTGGAGATGTATGCATAAGTCTAAGTGCAGCTAGGAGTCCTAACCAATACAATGTAGTACATCACAATCACAATAACTCACAAGTATTCCCGACAATGATATCAATAGGAAACCATAATGGCTTTATTAACGGCAATGGTGGGGGCGGAAATGTAAACAATGTCTCAGGGCATATCATTAAGGTAGAGCCAGAAGAGAAACCTGTGCCTATCAGTGTCGTGCCACAAAATCAAATCTCCAGCCCTATGGCGACCATGCAAACTACTTCCATTATCAATAAAAAGCTCAATTCCATTCCAATTTCTGCTCCAGCCTCTCCAGCCAAGAAATCAAAGGATAGTTGCCAAGCTCCTGGAGAAACCAAAGGAAGACGACCCATGAACGCTTTTCTACTCTTTGCCAAAGACAAGCGTCCTGAGCTTATCCAGTTATACCCTGGAAAGGATAACAGGTGAAAAATCTTCTTTTTTACCAATTTACTGTCAATCTTACCTATAATTATTATAAAAATTGAATAAAATAATTTATCTAACCTAATTTATAGTATACAATTTAAAATTCACAATATTTTTAAAACAAGTCTTCGAATCTATTTTTTACGGACTCGAATTTATTTATTTATTTTACTAAAATGTTTGTTTTCATGTAGGTCAATAAGCGTGCTATTAGGGGAGGCTTGGCAGACATTAAATCCTGTAGATAAGGATCGATATGCTGAGAGTGCTAAGAAAAATGCCGAAGAGCAGAAACGGATGCATCCTGACTGCTGGAAACGCAAACGTTCTCAATCCACCAGTTCTTAAGATCTCGTCGATACTAATGCTTTGTTGTTTTATAATTTAAGTTTAAACATTACCCTCCTATATATGCAAGTTATATTACGATGTCCTATATAGTAATGGAATACACAGCAAGTGTTCATTTGCTGCCAATTTATTCAATATATTATAGCTAAATTTTTAATTCCTACTTTCTTTCCTGTTATTTGACTACACGGTCGCATCCGTAGTTTTGATTACATACTCAATAGAAATTGAAACTAAATGCAGCTTTCGAAGAAAGTGTTTTTCCATTTGAAAATCTAAGTATTGTCATAAAAGCTTAAGTAATAGTGTTCGTTTTTGTTATAGACATTTTCGTTACTTTTATTACCTATTAGCTCGGAAGTAGTGAGCATTTCCTAGCCTAGGTTTTTTATAGTAGCCTACCAATACTAGTTATACTTAGACCACCTTGAGCCCTCCTAAATGATACTATAAGGATGCTTTACTAAAATTAGATTTTCAGTAAATGTTTTCCTACAACTTAATACAGATAAAATATTATATTCCCTAAAAGGTGATTTTGTGATAGAAACTGTTGTATCATAGCGGAAAAGGAGCGTGAGGCCAAGGCTATTGAAATAGACATTATAAAAACTAAGAAATCCTCTTTGAATCTAATGTTAGAAACTTAAAATACTAATATTGAATGAAGCACACTGCTGCATACGTAACAATACAATACAATAATATATGCAGATAATAAATGTGTAACAGCTCTTTCAGAAAAGGCAAATACACAGACAAGTTATGGAAACAAGTCTTTCAAGTAATCATATTGAACTGCTATATATATTGCAAATATTAAGTGAAATTAGAGAAACTACGAGTTCAATGAAGTGATCCCCAATTAGAATTTAGTAAAATGTCAAAGAAGAACTTCTCATGTATGTATGTTGCTATTGTGGCTCTCATGTTTTTGTCTAAATTGTTCGTTCGGTGAATTTTTGAAACTTAACCCTTAGCTGACGTGAAGAGACTTCGCTCCCATATAAACCATTATATTAATTTGTTTATTCACAAATGGATCTCACGATAGAAAGGGATAAGACACTACTACTAAATGTTCGTAATTTTTAAACAAAGCGACAATAAAAAGCTTTAGTTATTCATACGCAACTACAGCTGCTATATCATAAGCTTTTTATTGATGCAACAAGGTATATTTCAATATCCTTACTAAAAAGCGTTTGTAGTAACTGATTTTCTATAGATTGTTATTCTTGGTAGCTTCAATTTATGTGTATCAAAAATTTTGAATAATTTTAAGTGAAAACTTTATCTCATGTATAGGCAGCAGCGTTATATAAGTAAACTGGTCTATAAGTAGATAAAAGTAGCATACAATTAAATATATATTATACGTAGAATTTGCTACGATATAATTATAATGAAGGAGTAATACTAAAATATCTACTTTGTAGGTGTTAGTATGAATTCCCTTTGAACTCTTTACCAATAATTGCTGCACAATCACTCATTGTGACTCGATAGTCTTACTTATCTCACAATAGAATGTGAACAAGGGAAATATCCTAAAGTCCTACCCTATATATATTACCTAATTAGCTATAAGTGAGTTAAAACTGTCCCAGACAATCCTATATATGCACTTATGTGAATATTATACTACCTATATGGAATTCGTTGGTCATTTAAAATTGAACACTTTGAACTTTAGCTTAGCTTAAACTGAAAAGCGAGACAATCGATCTCAACATTCATGTCTTTCAAGAATGAGAATATTTATGGATAAATTTATATTATTACCAAAAGAGGACAAATTACTATTATTATATTATACACATATTATTATATTTGAAAGCTTGAGTACACAAATCAGGCAAATAATACTTATGCTGGAACAATTTATAGAGCTCATCTTTAGAGCTTTCCGTGTGCATGTGTATATTATGTACTTATTGTTGGTTAAAATACAATAAATGTTAATGCTAGCATAATGGACGGATGGAGATGGATGATGAGAGAGTGAGACGAGTGTATTTATTTTATAGAGATTGACATTCAATCAGAATCACATCACAGACATGCAACTGACTCACAGCAGACTTTATGATGAATGCTGTCTGTCATTTACTATTTGTGAAATGGATACTAACGATAGTGAGATTTATGCTACGTACGATACAACACAAGTACAATTAATATTCGTGCTTCCTGTCGTTCTTATTGTTCGAATCTCTAACCATAGTTAATGAACATTTTGTTTATATATTAAAGATACTAATCGTATTAGTACATATACATTTTTACCATTTGTGCTATTATTGATACTTTAACAAATTCTCAACACAGACAATCTATGTATGTGATGTATAGCTGATAGAAATAGACAATATTGACATAGTTGTAAATCTAATACGTATCTGTATCCATAATTGTAGAACTAATATTATTATTACTGTGTTTATTACGTATACTAATTATGGTTCTACATGACTACTCAATAATAATAATATTTAATACGTATGTAGAATAGACTCGGCATAGGATCTACTAATTCCAAGATAAACACTAGAGTCGTCACCAGATGTAATTAAACATTAAATTTTTTAGCTTAACTAGCATTTTTGTTACAGCAGGTATACTTTATTGCTAGAAAATCTTGTGCGTGATACAAATGAAAATATTATCACAAGCAAATTTTAATGTATGGGATGACTATGCTCACTCGATGAATCAGTCCCCCCTACCGCAGTCTATTAAAATGTGCATAAAATAATATTTGTTTGTAGCTTGTATAGGGTCATAAACTTTAAGAATAGCTTACAATTACAATTAAATGTGGGAAAAGGGATTAATTTCTAGTAGTTATAGTGTAGCCATTAAATATTGTCTCCTAAATTGACATAAAACTACTAATTTGTATCACTGTATACTTTAGACTGTAGACATCGCAAGTTTAGGTTAAGGACCGAATTGTTTTACATAATATACTAATACGGATGTCATTAACTATAAAAATGCCATTAACGTGTACTTACACATGCAATTGCAATCAAACACTTATTAGTGTGTGTTTCTTGCGTTTATTCGTCAAGGACTTATTTTATAGAGCGAACCAAATGCACATTTGTCTTTGATATGCTAATACATTTGAAATCTGTAATTAGTAGTTAACGATATTTATTAACAGTTCGTTTTTCATCCTCTTGTGTAATTTTATTGATTTCGTGGAGCATATTAAGTTTGAACTGATGCGTTGTAGTTTTAGAATTAATTGATGTATTTTCAAGTTTTCAGTATACGATTAAATGGGAAGTTTATGCATCGTCTGTTATCTGCGTTTGTCTGTTAAGCGTTAAATAGTTTTATGTATCTCCAATTTAGAATATTATGTATTTCCGTATGTGTTTTCATATTAGTTACAATTACATGGCATTCTGCTGTCGTATCATTGTGAATAGTAACTTTTGTTACCTACGAATCCACCTTAATTACTATTTAGCTAATTAGTAGATGTTTCATTCATTTAACCTATAATACCAACTAAAAACCAAGTTATAATTTAAAATGTTTGTTGCTTCAATGTTTAATTTTAGGTAAGTACTACTAACTAATTTTGTGTTCTTCGTGTTTAGTTTCTACTCAATTTTCTTTTACTTGTTCTACAATTACAGTAGTCTACTTAGAATTGAGAACGGTCAACGGTATATAGAACTATTAAACTCGTCTGCGTCAGTAATAAAACTTGTGTTAAATGCAAAAACATCATTATAGTACAACAATTATTTTACATTTCCCTCATTAATACTACTTTGTGTTGCATTGTATTCATAAATTATATTAAATATGTCGAGTCTCATAAACACCACCCTTGCATTAAGAATTCCATGTACTGCATCAGCTTAATTTATCTCTAGGAATCTGTTGTCTGTGCACATTAATTTGATAACATATTCCATTCTGTATGAGACTTTAATAGGCTCCTATGCTACAATTTACTAAAAAAAAAGTGTAACATTTTTATATGAATTTTTTCGTTTCTAAATGTATTGATTTTCATAGATGAAGAAAGGTAGTGAGCAGTTTATCAATGTAAGAAATAATGGATTTTGAATAGCTTTAATCGAATAAACCACTTTATTATGTATTTATACATTATACTTTGACTGTTACCGGTTCAATTGTGTATTTCATTTATGGCATCACACACATCACAACAATTGCATACAAATATTTCAATATTTCCTGTAACAATGCATTGGTACCTATATACAAGTTAATAAATTTTTACTGCCTGAAAGGAAACTATAGATAGAGATGTTGCGTTGAAACAGAAACGCTGCACCGTTGTTTGCATGAAAGTCATTTCCTTGTAATTGATATTTGAGGTTATTAATATGTACGTACTTGAGATTGTCTCATATTATATTGACGTGTCCACTTCTGGAAATAATACGGTAATGATAGAAAATGATCTAATCAACATTAACTTTGGATGTCATTGCCTTGCTTTACTGCATTGATTGCACAAATTACAGACAGACTAATAATATATATTCTATGTAATTTAAAATGGCACAATTAAAGTTAGCACTTTTAATAAATTCTATCTCTTTCGATAAATATAGTTTACTACATTCCAAAAACTAGTAATTCACAATGCTGTTACACCTGACTTTATTAGTTTCTTATAATGACAGGATAATGATTACGCTTTTACTATGTGATTACATGCATGTTAAAACAATGTGACACATCACGGTATTATTGTGCTGATTTATATTCTCTTTAAGTAATCAGTCCTGGATAATATTTGCACTCTTACCCATTTTCAGATCTTTCTTTAAGTTTACTTATTTATAGTCTTGTATACTCTATTCTATATGTGATTGGCAAATCTAAATATATATTTATTAGTTTCTTTATCGGACAATTTTACCCGAACCGAGAATTGCATTAAACTTTTTTTTTGAAAATTATACGAAGGTACCTATTCAGTAGTATATAGTGACTGCTCATTTTCTTTAACAATTCTAAAACATGAGATTCTTTTTCAAATGTTGGACAGTCTAATAATATCCGCTTTACTTCTTTAGATACTCAGTGATTTACAATTACACAAACAATATGCATTATACATGTATACTGCATAATTGGATCTGTTGGAAAATTTCATCGGATATTTTACAATTTTTCCAATAAAGAATACACAAGTATGTACTTTGGTATGTATGGCCCATTAATACTTAAAGCTCTCTTGAAATTAAACTTTTCAATTTCAAAATGAATGACTAAAATACAATAAACTCACTGGTAGGTAGGCAGATACACACCATGCAGTTGATGAGTGATTTGGAAAACTAAACTTGTGGCATAAAAATTATTAATTACTAATTATATAGCTTCTGAGCTACTACTACAACTGCTAGCACAGTTTATGACGTGATTACGCAATGTAACCATTAGTAAAAGAGGAAAAGTAGAATTACAGAGTGAATTAAAATTGGATTTTGTTTCAGAGAGAAGAGCCAAGTTGAATAATTGTGGTGTGGCAGTTTGATTGTGATTGATAGTAGGAGATTAGAGTATTTCTAATGGTTTTCATGTAATTTGTCTCATTTATTTACTAGTAGCCTCTGCATCTTCACGCTGCTCATGTGGGGCAGGCAATTTCTCCCATGATGGCTCAGTACCCCAAATCTCACGGGCATATTCGGCAATTGTTCTGTCACTGGAGAATTTTCCAGAGGAAGCGATGTTGTGGATTGCCATCTTTGTCCAAAGTTTTTGATTCTGCACAAGAATTAACATAATGAGATATTTTGCACAATAATTTATACTTACAATCGACTTGATACAAATTTTTGCGTGTACGATTGCATGAATATTTTTAGGATGAAACAACAATATGTGGAGAGACAAATGAAAAAATGCGTTGATGAGGGATAAGTAGGAGATGGAAAATCAGTAAAAGTTCCAATTTTTTCTGCCTTGGTTCTCAACTTATGAGCATCTGTAGTTTGAAGTGCATAATTCCTCAAATGCACCAAATTTAACAGCTGATTACTCAGAGGGGTCAGAAGTTAATAGTTTACAATTTTCTACAGATAGTCCTGATTCTCAGCTTTCAATCCGTGTATTACACGATGTTCTAGCTGCTCTAAAAGTGTGTTTTTTTCGTTTGTAAAAATGAGGTCCATATGATCATAAACGCCACTTTTTATAATTCGTTGGGGCCATTTCATCATAAGTGACAAGAGCCATTTAATCATAAGCGACAAGATCCTTTTTCTCTTCATTTTACTCCCACAAGGAGACCACTTCAGAAACCACTGATATAAAACTGTCTTTCCACACAATCAAACCTTAGCTTTTTTTGCTGTAGCTCAATTCTCAATCAATAACAATTTAATTAAAACTTTAGTCAAAAAGACAGTTTGCAATAAGTTAGAAAATTTTGAGCTACAGCAAAAAAAAAGCTAAGGTTTCCATTGCGTGGAAAAATATTTTATACCTCCCAGTGAAAGAAAGACACACTTCATGCATTTTCGTGTAATACTAATTAGTCATTTCCTAGTTTTAAATTATGTCCAGTCACAATTATCATTCATTCAGCGGTCCAAAGATAATTTTAAAATAGTCGATAGTTACTTTTAAATAAATAAATCTTTTTTGAAACCCTGATTGGGGGTTTTTCTCATGCATGTCTCAATTAGTGTTAGTAGGTACAATATGCATAACTATTAATGATTGACAATTTACCAGATAAGTCTCGTTCACTTTATCTTGACATTTGATGTAATCGTCATAATCGGCCAATAAGAAGAAACGATCCCATTTGAGCAATACATCGTAAATGTCAGTGAATTCGTTGGGAGAATGCGGGCTAAAGAATCCATTGCGAATCTGATCCAGACATTGTTTCAATTCCGCATTTCTTTCGTAGTAGACATTAGCATCATATCCTGCTTTCTTTAAAGCTTCCACTTCATCCACATTCATTCCAAATATGAAAATATTTTCTTTGCCCATCTCTTCCATCATCTCTACGTTAGCACCATCAAGGGTTCCAATCGTCAAAGCTCCATTCAACTGTGTAAACCAGAATTTGTCATTACCATCTCCGCGTGAATAAAAATGTTAAGGATAAAAGACATTGAGTAGAATGGCAAAACCTACCATGAACTTCATGTTTCCAGTTCCAGACGCTTCAGTTCCAGCGGTAGAAATTTGCTCACTTAAGTCAGCAGCAGGAATAACCTTTTCGGCCAAAGTAACACGATAATTTTCCAAATAAATCACTTTTAATTTGTCTCCAATGATCGGATCATTATTGACCACGTTTCCTACGGCGCAAATCAGCTTAATAATTTTCTTCGCCATGTGATAGCCTGGAGCGGCTTTCCCCCCGACCATGACAGTGCGAGCAACAAAATTTTCGGAAGGGTTTCTCTTAATTCTATTGTACAGAGTGATGACGTGCAGACAATTCAAAAGTTGACGTTTGTATTCGTGAATTCTCTTGACCTATATCATGTCAACATGCTTTCAATTCCAAACAACTTGATTTTACATGATTATAACTGGATTTTAATATTGTAGTACTAAAATTATTAATTGCATTTACATGAACATCAAACATGGATGCAGGATTGATTTCAACTCCGTACTCTTTCTGAAGATATGATGCCAATTTCATCTTGTTCTCTTGTTTCACGGTCTGAACATTTCGAATGAATCCAGGATCTTCGTCGAACTGTTTTATCTTAGTTAATTGGTCCAGATGGGTAATCCATTCTTCACCAATTTTCTACAATAGTGTAAAAAAAATTTAAATGATTCAATGAAAAGCAATAATACTTAACTTCATATTTATCTACAAACATAACATTCTAATATCCGGACACCATGGAATACTCATGAGTATGCTAACATCACATAGGTAGGTACTGCGTATACAAGATCAACATTTCGTTTAAGTAAACATTTGTTTTACCTCAGCGATAATATCCGAAAGACTTGGATTGCAAAGAAGAAGCCAACGTCTTGGAGTAATCCCATTGGTTTTGTTTTGGAACTTCTCTGGCATCATTTCGTAAAAGTCTTTGAAGCTACATGAAAAACAATTTTCAAACATTATAAGAATGCAACACTATATACAAGAGAATCAAAATCGGTAATAGGATCTCAAACGGAATTTTACATGTCAATTTTGATAATTTCAGAATGGAGAGCAGCAACACCATTAACAGCATGAGAGCCTACAATCGATAAGTAAGCCATGTTCACCCTTTTCTCACCATCTTCTTCGATTAATGACATCCGCCGCATTCTGTCCGTATCCCCAGGGAATTTCTTTAATACTTCCTAAATAATTATTCACATAAGAATTTATTTGTCATTTTAATATTGCCAATTTTACCTCAATTTATTGATACACGTAATTCATCAGATCTGATAAACTGATTGAAAGACAGTTCATTCACAAATAATCTAACCTGCAAGTGGAGATAATTTATATGGTAGATGATTTCAAGATGTCGAGGAAGAATGTTTTCAAGCATAGAGCAAGTCCAGCGTTCCAAAGCTTCCGGAAGAACTGTGTGGTTGGTGTACGCACATGTTTTCACACAAATATCCCAAGCCTACACAAAAATTCAGTAGCAAGGTCATATGAAAATTTTAAGACACATTTAGCGTAGCTATGGTCGATAAACTTTACCTTATCCCAACTGAGCCCCTCAATATCTACAAGAATTCTCATCAATTCTGGGATAGCCAAAGATGGATGGGTGTCATTTAGCTGAATGGCGACTTTTTCAGGGAACAACTCCAAATTAGACCTGGTTACATTACGATTCCCGAATTTGGAAGTTTTGAAACGACGAACGATATCCTACAAAATTAAATCATCTTAATCAGTTGCTTTATTTAAGAGATCTTATTTTACTTTTCTAATTGTCTAGTAATAATTACTGAGTGTATGGTAATCTCACATTAAGGGTTGCCGAAACCATGAAATATTCCTGCTTCAAACGCAACTCTTTTCCTTCAAAGAAGTTATCATTAGGGTATAAAACTCTTGAGATGTTTTCTGCAAGATTACGGTCTAAAACAGCTTGAATGTAATCTCCATCGTTGACTAATGAAAAACAATTTTTTATTATTTCATTGAAAAAGAAAATTGTAATTGATTTAAAAGAAGATATTCATTGACTATTCTGAGTACGTACAAAATTTCAGGTTGAATTGAATGGGAGATTTGGCAGACCAGAGCCGAAGTGTGTTGACGACATTATTTCCATAGCCTGGAATGGGATTATCATAGGGCATAGCCATGACCACTTGTGTGTTCACCCATTTTCTTCCAGTGGGGGAATCTTCCACTTTGCCATAAAAGTGAACTGGGAGCATGTACTCTGGCCTAGCCTTCTCCCACGGACTTCCATATCTCAACCAATCGTCAGGTTCCTCGACCTGTTCTCCATTTCGAATCCTTTGAGCAAAGATCCCATATTCATAGCGAATGCCATAGCCATATGCAGCTAAACCCAATGTCGCCATCGAGTCCAGAAAACAAGCTGCCAGGCGACCTAAGCCACCATTTCCTAATCCAGCATCTTCTTCCATCTCTTCCAGCTCTTCAATATCTAATCCGAGCTGCCGTACGCAAATTGAAATGATAATTTAATACAAGTACCATATCATCACATAATTTACGTACATGTGTCAACGATGTAAGTATACGCATGGGAATAGATTAGAGTAGAATGTATATATTGTTTATGATCATACTTGGTACATAGCTTCATCACAAGCTGATTGGATTCCCACATTGCACATTGTGTTTTGGAGTGAACGACCCATGTAGAACTCCAATGAGAGATAGTAGATTCTCTAAAATTAGAAACATTTCAAGTTGTTTAAAGTATCAGCAGTCAAAAGTCCATTTACATCCTTAATCTTTGCTCCTTCGAAACTCTGTCAATACTAATCAGTAGTGAATGCATGAGAAAACTTGTTGTAAGCTTTATGTTCATATTATTTCGGCTTACTCTTCTCTATCATCCTATTATGTTCGTTATTTAATGAATGCGGCTATTGTGCTGCATGATTTACTTAAATAATATGTTTACGTCCTTAGTATAGTATATTGGATGATGACACACCTACATTTACTGATAAACAAGATTAATATATTGATGCGAACCACTATGTAGTACATACAAAGTTCTGTTAATAATTAAAAAGCAGCAGTATACACGAGATTTTGCCCTAAATTAATTCAACGACCAAACTTACGTGCTGTAAGTAACGCTATTTTCCATTTAGAAAATAGACGCTCATTTAAAGTTTATAGTCCTTAAAATACATAGTTATACGGTATTATGCATGGATGGCTATACATAATGGATTGGCAAATCGATTGAATCTGCAGATATACCTAAATAGCATAACTTATCAAAAATTATGCCCTAAGGGTGCATTTGTGGCTTAGGGTTCACCGCTTCACGATCTAATAGGTTGGGCTAGATAAACCGATATTGTATGCACAAAAGATATTACAGAAAAGCTAAGCCAGACAATAAAAGTTTACTGGAGGAGTGCCCTCACTACACATTCATATAGCCAAAGGAAAGCAAATTACATGTTGTGTCTATTAGAACATTCAACACGTAGTACATACGCCGACGTCAACGTATGTACATTTGTACACAGCATCGCATCGGTTTTTAGAAAAATGAAACTATAAAAATACTACATAGGAATATGTGTATTGAAATGTATAGAACAGAATGCCAAACTATCAGATTCAACATACACTGCCTATTACTGACAGCAAAGCAATATCATCCAATTGTTTTTCTTTCATTTAACTTAGCCATACAATACAGAAACAAAATAGTCTATGAAATTAATTCGTCGGCCTATTATCTCTATATAAAAGTGTATATAAGCACAATAAATAGGCACAAACCTATACTTCTTTCTATCAACCTACACAAATATATAACCTTACTCCATGAGTTATGTTCATTCTTAGGTAATGCAATTGTATAGTTTCTAATAATTGTTTTCTCAGAAGCTCAGACAGCAAAAAATATGAAATATGATACGCAGATCCTCGCAAATAAGTTGAGTAAACACGTAATTACATAGAAGATTTAACCTTGTATTTTATAGCATATTTGTAGTGATGATAGTATTTTCAAATATTTGGTTTGAATCTTTTCATGTATTCATGTACTTGATAAGCGAAATCTCCCTTGCTACAAGAACTAGTTTGGAAATACAAACTACATGTAGAGGCTCAGATATCTGGCATTTGAAAGGGTAGTGAAAGTAAAATAAACATTCTAAGTATGTAGATCACATTATTTACAGACGATACTATAGTATCATTTTTTTCGCAATTTAAAGTGTCATGGAATTGGAATGTGCATACCTTTGGGTCCTTTTCGTACCAATATTGCTGAGTACGAATCCATCTGGAAGTGAGATGGTCCTTTACAGTGTGTGCCAATGCAAAGTAATAATCTCTTGTTGTGGCCACATTCCGATCTTTCACAAGGGTGTAGTGGAGGTGACGATTAAATGTTTTCTTGATATTGGAAACATTTTCCACTTGAGCAATTCCTCTCACACTAATTTGTTTCCTCTTTTCGATATCTGCCTGAGAATGAGACATTTTGATTGCAGATGTGCTGAAAATAATTAAAATTCGATCACAATTCAAAGAGATTGGTGTAGGCGATGAGTTGACTTAAGAGAGACTAATAAAATGTCACAT
The DNA here is from genome assembly GCA_009936455.2 of Tomocerus minor. Classification (NCBI taxonomy): domain Eukaryota; kingdom Metazoa; phylum Arthropoda; class Collembola; order Entomobryomorpha; family Tomoceridae; genus Tomocerus; species Tomocerus minor. Next base: position 28,580 of record JAAAYG020002597.1, read on the forward strand.
AAGAGTTTCTCTATCTCTGTATGCATTCAATATAGCACTGTTTGGCAGGAATATTATGAGGAAAGAGAATAGGAAAAACGAAAATACATTATTATGTCTAGAATATATATAATAAAGTTTGAAACTTACTTTTAGGCAGATCAGATTTGAACTTGACTTCAGTTGAGTTCAGCTAAGATTCAACTCAAGTCAGCTTCAACTTGCGATTAGTTGATCTCAGCCGGTTTCAAGGTTTTCTCTTGCTATATGTCCTCAATACATATGATATGCTGTATGGATGAGTATTGTACTATTGGAGCATATAGGAAAAGTAAAGAAGACGTATGCAAAGTGGAACATAGCTCTCTGTATTCTATTTACATGCTATTTGTGTAGCTTATTGCAGGAATAATACTTTTGCTTACGAAAGCTACAACGTAGAAAGAGTATAAGTTAATTTTCATGCACATCAACACAAATTGCTGCATGTGCTTACATATAACAAAGTACATATATAAGTTTATTTTGCAGAATTATAGTATATATGCCAGTGGTAGGTACTCTCTAGGTAGGTAGTTACTTTGTACAGCTAACTAACTAACACCCGACAATAAGACGAGGAAAGACTAATAGGCAAACCATGTAAAATCTCCACTAGCATGTGAATACATAAATTAAAAGAGAAAGAAGCCAAACAATAATTCATGCAACGATTACGGCCATGATTTGTACACGAGTTTATCACATTGCATTGTTCACTCTTATTATGCTATGTAAAAATTTTGTTACCACTACCACAGCACAAGAACCACCTTGTCAGCAGCATTCATAGATACCTTTTTATACACCCAAAGATATTATATGATAACAGATCATTTACATTTACTTGATGAAAGCAATGAATTTAATAAGCATACGTCAGCTTTAAAAATCCATGAAGATACCTTTGTGTCCGAGTTTTATCATTCTTAATTTCATCAGAACCACTTTTTGTAATCACACATGATCTGTGTGTTTAAAAAGTGAGTTTACAAACTAGACTTCTGGAAATAGAAGTCTTCTCCAGTATTAACGCACGCATGAACGAAATGCTTTATGACGTAATCGCTGTCTTTAACATTCTATACAGAGTCAAACTTTTTAATTAATGGAAAGTTGATTTTGTTATGTAACCCATGTGTACAGTTGCTTATGTATGTATAGTGTTCGATCAGTCTCATGATGCTAGACTGACAATGACTCATGTCTAAGAGAATATTTTTAATTCTAATAAACTGCATCGTGAAGTGAATGTGCCTGACAAGAGATAGTACGTAGGCACTGTGATTTTATTCAACACACGCCCGTTTTGTCTAGTTTTCGCCTACTCTGAAAAAATTATCAGATATCTTTGCAACGGTAGAATTAGGTAGGAAAAAGTTGCGAATATGCAAATAAATTCTCATGTCATAATGCAAGCATGCACATCACACAAAGTAACTGAGTGTCGAGACAGACGACATTTAAATAATTCATGGATAGTTTTTCGCTCAAAAATTGATACTACCTACCTATAAGTTGAGACAACATTATACTGGATAGAAGATAGAAGCCTTCCTGAAACTCCTCCAAAAGCAGGAGACTACTCATTTGAGTCAATTAGTGTGAAATATTTAAACGTGGGCATTTTCTTGTTAATTAATGCATGCAGTAGGCATTTACTTGGTCATTTATAAATTCAGTCGCTCTGGTTGAGTATTGTATAGCAACAAATATTGGAGCGACAATAATATTTGATATTCTAAAAGCATACAACAGTAAGATTTCTCCTAGATAATGGCATATAAATAATTTAAGCTATTTCCACTGAATAAAAGTTCAAAAATCTCTTTGAATCATTCGAAATTCTAATTTACATAGAGGGAAGATACTTTGTTCCCTAATCCCACCTCTAAATATTAACTAGAGAATTTCTATACATATTATAGAATGAGCATCTAAATGGATAACACACATTTATTTATGACAGAATCACATACATACTTTCTATAGAATCCTCTAAGTATCGATGCTCTTATCTTTCAAATTGAGCGCATACGTTATTACATGCATATAAAATAGAAGTATGTTGAAGAGGAGCAAGTCAGAGAAGAGAAGTCCATTCAGCTATATCGTAAACACTTATCATTAGTAATAATCGTATAGCCAGAAAATCTTTATAGCCTACTGGCTTGCTGGCACCTCAAAACAACTTTCGTCGTAGACATTAAAGGGGAGTGAGTCGCAGTAGGTAAGTAAAGTCAACTATAAAGTAGTAGCTCCAGTTTCTACAGCAGACACACAGAGGATATCTACTCTGTACTTTTTAGCAAGTGAATACAATATCCGTAGGTAGGTAGCTAGTTGAGATAGTGAAGAATCGGAGCAAGCGCCGGTAG
>JAAAYG020002608.1:0-30957 GCA_009936455.2 Tomocerus minor
CTCCCCCTCCCCCCTCCTCTTAATTATATCTCCTGATATCATCAGCTTCTCCAAAACCAACTTATCAATGCGCCCCGATCAATTTTTGGAGAATTTAAGGAAACTGGAATATTTGAGTCATTTTCAGACAGACTTCCTCATTCATTCAATAAATATGGAGTTGAACCAAGGGATTAGAACCTAGTTGAAGAAATAAAAAATAAAGACAAAAGTAATTAGAAGAATTTCCTGGTTGCATAAGGACCTATCTTAGTCTGCAGTTATTGACAAAAAGCCAGATTAATACTTGCTGGAGACACGCACTGGAGAGAGAATGGAAACGGAGGATTAGACAAGTAAAATTAAAAGTTTTCTGTTTAGGCTATAAATAGATATTAATTAAGAAGCGAAAGATATTTGGCTAGCACTTTAACCAAATATTTTCAAACAGCAGTAGTAAATCGTAATTGCATGTAAGAATTATTAGACCTGATAGTGATATAGACCTATCGAAGAAGCACACTTTACAAGGCCACACCACACCTGTACTGAATATTAGAGCAATCTTCAATACGCAGTTTTAAATTGTGAGAAAGTTGACGGATTTGAACGGAAGTACACTAAGTAATAACAATGTAGTTAAGATGCATCAAATGAAAATGAAAGTATGAAAATGCAATAAGAGAGGAAATAGAGTAGGTATATAATTTTAGGATTACATGATTTACTATTTACGTATATACTTTGATAGTATCTAAGTCAGAATTATGTACTTTTGACTTAGAAAATCCATCTTTAACTGAAGTTACAGTTTTTTAAAAAGCATGGATAGCATTTCATGAAAATACAAAGAAAGATCATTTTCATGCGTTTATCATCATCATATTTCGTGACAAAGGCCTTACTTATTAGGGTCTTTCTACAGTGTACAGTGGCGTGTGAACTACTACTTATTGAACTTAGGATGGAGAATGGGGGTAATTTAGAGGTAATCTTTTGGGGAAGAGAAAACTGAAAAGTCAAGTTAGTATACAATCATTTCGTCATTATCAAAAATCCTAAAATTAATATAGATTTATTTCATGAAAGTGATCTATCTGCTTAGCAATTTTTCAGAAAGTGAATCAGGTCGTTTTACGCACTTTTTAAAAGCTGCATACTCAAATATTTTTAAAGTTTTACCCACAAAACCTTATTAGTCATAAAAATGTATTTGAACTGCTAAAACGTACCTAGCATAGCGAGTTTTTTCATCCAAATAAATTTTTCATCGAATAAAATAATCGAAGCCCTCAATATTTTTTCATCCCAATTTTACGGCCCTGAAGTATCAGAATTAGTACATGTTTGAGTTCAAATTTACCTCTAAGAAATAATAACAGGGCTGATGGTGACTAGCTGTCTGGGATTAGAAATGCATGAAAAGAGATTGCAAGAAAATAGTTGTGACTTTGTGACCCCGATTTTGTTTCGCGTTTCGGTCGCAGAAGCCCAAAACTTTACTGAAAGAATCACCATACTCAAAGTGTATCAATTTGTGAAAAATAGTAGTTTCGCTGAAATTCGAGATTGACACTCATCTATTAAACTCAAAATAAAAGTAAGTCGCAAAAACGATTTCACGTTTTCATAATATTACTAGCCATTTTAAGTCTGATAATCTGTATCTGAAGATGAGCTACAATGGAACTCCTTAATCGAATTAATTGTCATATTAATTTCTTTGTTTTAGTTGACTTGACTGATACTGCCGGCTGCTGATACCGTCGCGTTAAATATTGTTCGATTGCTATTGCTAAACGCTTCTTCACCTACTTACTAAGTATATAGAAGCACAGACCAGTTGACCAGTCCTACCACACAAAAGAAAGTAAGGAGTTGTGACACACCTTCATAATAATATGATTTTAAAACATAGTACCGTAGTTAATGGCAAAAAGTAATATATTTTGAGATTTTGGAGGATATTTACTTATACACTGTTATGTAATACAACGGGTTTGTGTTTTTTCATAGAAATGTCCATGGAACGTAAGTTAAAAGAAATTACTAATACTGAGAAGGCCCCAGCATCCGGTCCGAATGAGGAAAAGCAACAGTTGTCAGTTTTGAAATCATACCATTTAAATTTAAATTCTTACTATCGTCAGAAATCGCACAGGAATCGATACTGTATGGCTGCAAAGAAAAATATGAATCTTGAATACCAGGAATACAACGGAGCTCCTTATAAGAGGATGACAGTGATAAAGAAAACCATTTGTAAAAGCCGCAAAACAAATCACAGCCCCCCACGGCAAGAAAACGACGATGAGCCGGACAATGAAGATGCAGATGTTGGTTACGAGGAGTACAGCTTGAAGCCGAAAGTTGTAGGGGATTCTACTAAAAGTGGTGCAAACGATTTGCAACCTGGTATCATCTTTTTCAAGAAGTCATCCCCATCCGAGTCACCTTTATTGTCTTTGTCTCCGTCACGGTGCTCGATAATGTAGAAAAGTAATGTTATGTTGTACATGTTTATCACTTTGTCAGGTGCATTTTCATGGTACACAAATCATTTAAGTCGTATATACGGCAAATTCGATAATCTAACGCACCTGAATTATTCTGAATGTTGGGTGAATGTTAGATGTAAATGTAAGTTTATTACTAATCTATTTATTAGAGTATTACTGTTCCTAATATTTAGAAACTATTTTATTAATTGTACTTTTCCGTTAAATGTGTCACTTTTAATTTTCCTTTATCAAAGAGAAATGTGGTTAAGTTTTGTATTCTTCAAGTTTTTAAATGTGGTTTGGATGATCTAGAAATTATACCTAAAAGTTTGTCCAAGAAATAAACTTAAATATTTAGAAAAATTTCTTATTTCGTGATGCACTGCACTGCACTAGTATGATGTTACGCCGCTTTAAGACTCGTACTCCCGGCATAACATGCATGTTACTCATTATTATTTGGCATAATACTCCCCGATGCCCGACTGCTTGTCACATCAGTTTTATCTACAACCATAGACATTATAATACTGTCTTACTGAGTATTATATGGATATGCTACAACCAAACTAATTAAAAAAAATAGCAATAAAATTCATTCAAAATGCATATCAAAGCATAGAATTAGTACCTGTGGGTAAATCTAGAGCACAATTATCGAGAAATGTTGACGTTATTTTACTGTGTTCTCATTGGTTGGGCGAAGGTAATTTAAATTACATTCCATACTAAAACACCCGTAAAGACGGCTTTACCGTCGCCTATCTTGTGATTTTTATGTGTACTCTAGATTTACCCATACCTATGTTTATTAACTCCATGATCTAAGTAGTATCATGTGAATATTGTGAGAATAATTAATGTGTGAATTTGTGTTAGGTTCATTAGTATGAGGATATAAATTTGACTAAGGTTACTACACTTTACATTCGTTACTCAATTTATTAATCCCTTTGAAAATATAAGAAGTGACAAACTAAGTACTATTATTTCATGACTATTTCTGTGGGGTACCTTCCCTCGAACTGCCTGGGTCAAAGGCACTCTGCCTTGTCAGAGGCGAACTTTGCTGACTAATACTTCGATGTTGAGATTCACGACTCCTAATACTACTGGAACCTGTTGCATTTGAAGCAGCTGGTTGTTGTGACATACGAATGTTTTCCACGTCAACTCTTGTGGTGGACGAGGACAAAACAGGATCTGACTGATTCAAATGCGTTCTTGCAAGCTGTTGATTTTGTCCAACTGCTTCTTCTCCGGAAGAAGCGACAGTTCTTCCACGGAGTTTTCGTGGGAAACGTTGATGACCATGATGTTGAGATTGTGACTCTGTTAATACAACTTGAGTAGTCGATGTACTCCTAAATGGCACAAAGGCGGTACTGGTCGGGCTGATTGTAACTTGTGTGGAAACACAAGTTGTCGTCACAGGATTTGACGCAGTCGCTACATTACCCGCGATAGAATGCATATTGCTTCTTCTAGGAAAGGGAGATTCGGGCATATCTGGAGGATCTGGCAAAAATAAGTCTTCCCTTGAACTTATATCCTCTGGGGAACTTCCTATTTCAGATTCATTACTTGTAGTTGGCGATGGGTTGCTGGATTTGATAACTTTGTAATATTCATCTGTTCCAAAGGGTGGCAGGGGAGTTGGTGCTCGATACTGAGTCCATGGATGGCCATGCTCTTTAAAATACTGGCTTGGCTCTGAAGAATCCTCTGTCGGTAAGTCATAACGAATCGGTTTATAATTTGACCTACGGGAGTTGGTTGGGGGTGATGAAGAATCCGCTGCCGGTAAGTCTTTTGAAGGTCCGAAAAAACTGGATTTAATTCGGGAAAATCGATTTGACATTGAGTCTTCCCTCGCCACATGCTTTTTCTTCGGAGATGATGAAGGATCAACTATTGATGTAGGGCGCGGGGGCCTTGACACATTTGATGGCTATGCGTATGAAAACATAAATCCTAATTTATTTCAAAAGAGATAACATGTCACACGTGTCTTTGTATTTCCAGAATTATTACCTTTCTATTTCCAGAAACATTTCCTCCACTTGTAACTACAGCCACGCTACTGCTGGGCCGACATACCAATGGCTTCTGAGACTCGTCACTAGACGCATCACTAGAGCTATCTTTATTAAAACTCTGATGTTGGGTTTTCCTGGAAACTTTCCTAAGACTGTCTCTTGCAGGGGACTTTGTAGACCTTTGAGCCTGGCTGTGTCCATAATCCTTGGTCGGAACGGATTTTGATTTCAAAGGAGATGTTGAAGCTGCTGAGGGATTGCGGGACAAATTGGATCGATGCTTTTTTCCTGGAGAGAAGCTACTGGAACACGGAATTGAGCTGTTAGGAATGCTAATTGGTTGACTTGTTGCGGCAGAACTGACATTTCCCCGAGATTGCGACAAAACTTCATTGACGACATTATACTTGGCTTCAGCTTCTTCCAACTTCCGAACGACGGATGGAGAATCCGGCAATTCTGCAGTGACATTCAGGGATGAACTCACTACATACAAAACATCAGTCTCATCTTGTGCCAGAAAAGAGGATTTGGATCCTTTCCGATGTTCGTATTTCAGAGGTTCTACAAAAATATCAAAGAAATCAGGAATCCTACTCAGTTAATTTAATTATTTTTTATTTTGCACCATGCTAATTAATGTTTACCTGGTTCAGAATGAATCGGACTCAAAGTTGATGCAGAAGAATCTTCTCCTTTCCTAGCGTCTTCTTTAGCCTCGTCATTTAACAACTCGAGCGCTCCACAGATCATCTGCTCTTCCATTGTCACCTACGTTCAAAAATTTGGCAAGTAAAATACAAAATATAAATTCATTAATCTTATCGCACACGCTCATCATCGAACTAACTTCTTTCAGTTTACTGCTCGCACTCCCCGTTACAAACGAGAGGTGTCGTGTATACAGAATGAAACATTAACTCAAGATTCTTTGACAGAAATAGATGTTATTGAACTATATAGCTCTCAAGGATCCTAACGAGTGTGACATCACTTATTGCGTATGCAATGAACATTTCTCAACACATTCATCACAGGAGTGATAGTATAATCAGTGAGTAAATTATAGGATGGCAATAACAAAAGTCATTATAGACAGATACAGATTTTTGAGATTATTACTATTGTTAGTGAGATCGTGATATGTTACTTCAAATGAGTGCAGAAACAGAAAATTAATGAGCTTTGTTTTATCTTATCATTCATGCAAGGATTTTGTTTATTGAAGAATCACAGCATTCTAGTCAACAAAATTATTTCAACAGATAGGATTATATCGGATTATTCCATCGTAAATATTTATGTTCTCTCCTCATACGCTGACGGAGCCGTAGCAGAGATAGATATACGTAGATAAAAATATATATAACAAATAAAATATATAGTATTTATAAAATTGTTTGACACATGATAATTGAGTTTGCTCAAACTTCCGGCTAGGATTATTATTATTAATATTCGTTCTGATTTGTATGCGAGCATTATCATATATAGGTCATTAGTCATAAGTATCTCTTTGCGTTAATGTTTCGGAAGTCTCGATAGACAAGGCCGTAGGTACACGAAGTTTTCATTGGAACATGTAAGTTATATGTAATTAGCACTTTCAATCGAAAATACCTGTTTCTCCAATACATTTGGTCTTAACTGCTTCTTGCTGTCACTTTGGTCGGCAGATTGACTGACCTTCACAGCTAAAATCAAAATACGAGAATTAATGACAGTTAAAGTATTTCCAAGTTATTTCTCTCCAAAATAATTGTCTTACATTGAGAACTCTCGCTTGGATGACGTTCAGGACCTGGAGAGGTTACACTGATCCTAACATTATTATTATTGTTGACATTAGCCAAGTTTTCTTCTGCTTGCTGCTGCTTTTCATACGTGTAATTTCGTTGTTCCGACTCGCGCAAATTTAATACAGTTGATTTGAACATTTCCCAGTCTCCAAATGTCATTTGAAGCACCTGAAAATATCAAATTACGAGATAAAAAATTATTTCTTTGTATTTACTTCTAAACAGCATTCTTTTTAATTTAATATTTCACCAGCTTCAGATCTGCCAGATCGCATGTCATTAAAACTCTGCCGTTGATATTATTTTTCCTGACAGTATCTTGATAACGAGTCACTTGACTCGACTTGATCCCAGTTAATGATACGAGAAGGTCACAAACAAGTTCAACGGTCATCGTGGATAACTTTTTATGACGGAACTCCTTCTACATAATTATTATTTGCATGATTTTGGCAATCTTTCGATGAATAGTACATTTCATACTGAATATTAACCAAGAAAACTAATTTATACCGGAATAGCAGAATCATTTGTAGGAGGAAATTGCATTATCGGTTGAAGATACTGTGGTGTATTATATCCTTGAGAATTGACCCATGGATTGGCAGCGTATGGCATATTTCCCATCCCAGGAAACTGATTAGAAAATGGTGTATTCATTCCTACACCAGGAAGATATTGATTTCGTCCGCTTTGACGATAACGTAATGTCTGTTGAGCTTGCTGTTGATTAAACGCCTGCAAGTACGGTGAGCCTTGAGACGGGGACATAGTTGAATTTCCAGACGAAGAGGCAGGGAAAAAATTTGGGTTTTGTTTAAAAATTTGGTCCACTGGTTGATATTGCTCTACAGACAAAAATTATTTTATGTGAAGACAATTTTTGATAACCAAGATTCACATAACTAATGATATAGCTTTTCTTTACCTGTTATGTCCTTACGAAGTTGTGGATCAAGAGAAATGGTAAAAGGTAAAAAAACATATAAAGTCGAAACTAATAATGATCCTTTATGCATCCCTAAGTATACATCTAACTTTTTCTCGTCACGGTCCAAAATTATATTCGGGTCGACTTCCTTCGACGTAGGAACGAAAGGACGCACTCTAAGCAAATTTTCGTACAATATAATAATCAACAAATATAAAATTTCGTGTTTTTTTTGTAAATTACCTTTCAAAAACAGCTTTGAGACTCATAGAATCTTCTAATTCCTTTTGGAACTGCTCGCAATATATGACTATCCAAGATAATCGGAATGGCCATTGTTCTGTCACGTTTACCCAGGCTGACAAATGATACCAATTGAAATCAATGCTAAAAGCTTTTAGGAGACGACCTGTACTCAAGAGATTTTAAATGGATTAACTATCTAGACTACCCAGGTCAAAATATATTTTAATTAAAAGAATATTGGTAGTAATAATATTTACCTGTTATGTGAATGATATTCATGAGCCTCCTCATGGACCTAGGATTAACATCAGAAAAATAATCATCTCCGAGAAGCATTTTCTTTAAATCACTTGGCCCACCGCCCATAACAGGAAGACCAGAGGCTACCCTATTTAGATTACTCCCCAAACTGCTTGCCACACTATCACTCATCTAAGAAATAATAATATATGAATTTCAATGTACATAAATTAAAAAATGGACTAAAAATTCTAGATTTTGAAAGCCTAACCTTTAGTCCCAGACGTTTTGTTTTCTTAGAAGAAGGCTTATCAAATCGATCTATATGCATCGTAATCCCAAACCCGGATTCAACAGAAGGTCTTCTTGTAGACAACTGTTGAATTCAAATTAAAGTCCCTAGAGTCATAGCATTGTTTTGCTGCGAATTGTTTAGAAGAAAAGAAAATAAGTAAATAGTACAATAATTTGTGGTCCTGGATCCTCCTCTAACTTGCTATTTCGTTTTATAGAACTCTCAAGCATCTTAACGTGTTTAACTTTACGTAGTGCAGCATTCTGAAGAAAAAACGGAAGATGGACTAAGTTCCTTAAGTAGTCATGTCCTCCTATGTTGGATTCGTTTAAAACTGGGTTGATGTTCATTTCAATTCCCTACAATCAATAATCGACAATAATTATTGTTGGTCAAGAGCAATCAAAAATTAAAAGCATTGACACAAAAAGCGACCCACTATTTAACATTTATTTTCTTTACAAAATGTCTTTGACCAATACCTTTCTCAAATCCATTATCTTATTAGTTAGCATAAAGAGACAATAGGTAGGTATCAATAAAACGGTAATTACTGGAGTAGAATTTTGGTTAAATAAACTTAAATTCAGATTTCATTACTTACCTTTGCTGTTATGTGAGGATCAATTGCCAATAGAATGATAAATGGAGCTTTTGTATCGCTGAACAAAATATTAACAGCATCCAGTACTTGTAGAACTTTTTCTTGTTCACCACTATCAAGACCGTCTACTATAACTACCATCCTACTCTGTCTTTTGGTGAAGGCATCTAGGCAGTGAATCTGTAGACAAAATAGGAAAATTTCGCCATGTTTATAGTTTTCTACAAATTAACCGCAACTAACTAACGTGCGTTTTGGTATAGAAAAATCAACGAGCAAAAAGGTACAAACCATATCAGTCATTAGATTAACTTCTGATTTTAAAGCATGAAGGAATCCTTCGGCTTTTATCGTGTGCAGCTTAGAAACAGTTCGTTGTAAATGTCGACGATGAGAAAATACTATCGATTTTAAAACCTATTAGAAGAGACAGTATTAGGAGACAGGACTCAGTATGTAAATGATCAGCATTTACAAAATAAATGAGTCATTTAAAGTCACTTACTTGACCTACTGTATACAAATTTGCAACTAGTAACATCCCTACTATAAATCCGCAAGCTCCCATTACGATTTTTAAGCTCATCGCTTCGTCATAACTATTACAAACACATAAAATATATTTTAAATCCAATTATCCCAAAAATATCGAGTTAAAGGATTGCTATACTTACTCGTGTCTTTTATCAGTGAGATATAAAGCAAGAACAACAATCCCCAACAGAGTACACGCAAAACAAAACAGGAATATAACGCAGTACGGAATGCAACAAAGTTTTCTCCATCTCCAATCAGAAGTGGCGTTTACTGAAATAAATACAAGTATAATAAGATTTTCCCTTTGCATAATGCATAATCATAATCAGTCAATCATTATCTCAAAAATTAAGCAAAGTACCAGGTCTTGGTCGAAATGCTCGGTACAGTCGCGAACTCATGACACCATAGTCATTTTCAATATAAGTATATAAAGATCCTAACATTTGCACCACGGAATTTTCACCACCTGTTGTACTTGAGATTTTTGTTTGTTCAGTAAAATAAAAACTGCAAAGAAATAATAATATGAATAATGATGAGAGATTCACAATATTTATTATTATAAGTATTAATACCAGATGCATACACGTAATAACATATAGGTCTAGACTTACTTAATTGGTTGTGCTTGCATTGGGTCACTGGATAAAGAGCCAGGAGGGTGGCAAAATATAACTGAACAGATAAGTCGAAAAGATGCAGTTTTTGTAGCTAGATAACTTGACATTTTATGTGACCACGACCAATCGTACCTAAAATTGCATGAAAAGTTTATTTAATTGTCATTATTTATCTTAAAAATTGATTAGAGGAAATGAAATATTTACTTGGATCGCCTACTACTGAACCAGACCACAAATAAAAACGAGTGGAAAGCTAATACAGTCCCTACAAGAAATCCAACACCGACAATCCAACTTCCTACTGCCAGTCCTGCAACAACTCCTACAATTGAACTGAAACAAACTATAACGATAAACAGAAGTGCGTCCCAAGAAAATACAGGATTCAGCCACTGTCTCGCAAAAGACTTCATTTCCTCTGTAAACGTAAAAAAAATATATAAATCTCTTTGCCCAAAATCACAAAAACGACGGTTGCAAAACATTCTTACTGCTTGAAAAATGAATAGTATGAAAAAGTACCTCTAAGTTTACTCAAAAGGAATGATTTTCCACTTCCCCATCGGGCAAAAAGACCAACTGTGATCGGCATATTTAATGATGGATCAGAAAGCATATCTGCTAGAGCACTACTGTACAAGTTATAGCCTAAAAGATTTTCTCCATCTTCTTGAGTGTTTAATCCTCCTGTAAAAACGCATGGCGTAGTTATATACCTCTCCTCTTATCATTTCCTGATTAATTGTTTGAATGAATAATTATTTTTAATTACTTGAACCAAAAATCTGAGGCAAAATTGGTTTTGGAGCCACTCTGTCAATATTATACGGAGTTTCCCCGGCTCTGTTCGGTCGGTAAAGCAATTGACTATGAACTGGATTACGTAGTAAAAGTTCAACGATTTGTTTCGATCTAGCCCTCATTGCAATATGCAGACAAGTGTCTCCATTTTTATCTGCATGTGAAACCTTTGCTCTTTTGTCCAAGAGGAGAGAAACGATTTCTGTATGGCGGTTACGAACGGCCCTCATTAAAGACGTTTCACCATCCTTAATTAATTAGAGCAATGGAAGTATATTTTTATGGGATTAATTTCAAATTTCAAAAGAAGAAACGTTATTTGGTACCTTTGTCGTTAGCTCTAGGTCAGGATTTACTGCTAAGATCAGTTTCACCACAGGTACATGGGATTTCTCGACTGCCCAGTAAAGAGCTGTCTTTTTATCCTGTTGGCATAATTTATTTAAAATTAAAACTGGCAAGAAAGAGCAATTCCAAACTTATATATAATAGTGCATGATGTAGGAGTAAAATATTTTACCTTTCCTTGGATATTTACATCGGCATGTTTTTTCAATAAAGCTTCAACGATGGATCTATGACCCCCTTTGGCTGCGTGTATCAAATTAGAAGTTCCACCACGGTCCTTTTGAAAAATAGTTAAGATTTACAAGAGAAGAGATATTGAGATTGTGTTGAATGCTCCAAAATAATTTGGCCGTGATTTCGACATACGTTTATATTAATATAAGCTCCATGATTTATAAGAGAAATAGCTATCTCATGAAATCCTTCTTTACAAGCTAAAGTCAGTGCTGAACATCCATCTTTATCCAATGCATTGATATTAGGTTTAAGTTCTAAAAGAGATTTCACTACTTCGACGTGATTGCCACTACATGCCGTTAACAATGGTGTCCAAGATGTCATTCCACAAGCGTCAATATTAGCTTCAGCGTTTAGCAGCGTATCCACAATTTCAATATATCCTTTACGGCAAGCCCATATCAAAGGAGTTGTACCATACTAAACGAACATTCAAAAAATAGGAATACATTAGCTACAATATTAATTTCCTGAAGACATTACATATATCTTAGTTTCATTTTTACACAGCTCACCTTATCACCAGTATTAACTTTTGCACCATGTTGAATCAAATCTTTGACTATATCCGTATGTCCTCGACCTGCAGCCCAAGCAAGACAGGTAATATTGTAATTTCCATAGGCGTTGACATCTGAACCCTTTTCAATTAAAAGCTTAGCCGATTTTGTTCTTCCTTTGTAGCAAGCCCACATCAGACTGGTCCATCCACCCTTTTATTACAATAAATTCGAATATTGTTTCACATTCACAAAAGTTGGGAAATGTTAGTAAGCAAGCGTACCATATCCCTGTGATTCACGTCAGCACCATGATCTAATAAATCTGCAACAATATCATCGTGTCCTTCTTTCGCAGAAAAAAGTAAAGCAGTCCACATATCCTTTTCCATAAAACAGAATACTTTTTCAAGATCATTACAGAGAACTTTCATATCCGTGATATATTACTTCCATAATAATACAACTCAATAGTATAATAAACTAACCGTATCATGTTCGTTGATAACAGCACCATGTTCCAATAGAGCTCGAACAAAATTAGCTTTCCCCTTTTGGGCGGCGACCATAAGAGCTGTACATCCATTCTGTGGGATTGTAGAAAATAATTTATTAAAAGGTATTTCCTTTTGATTGATGTCCTGGTGTATTAAAAACTTCCTCAGGGTATAAACATCACGATCGGCGATCGAAACATAAACCATACTACTGCATGTATTTATGAATTCATATTATACAGTCATGTTTAAATAGTAGGCGCCGTTTATTTCACCTATTTGTAACGGTCTAACAAAGGAATACCAGCTTCATTGTTTACTACAATGGATTCCATTGCATTCTTCGGGATACACGAACGGGGAATATCGGGGTATTCGCATCTCCCATTTAGAAACAAAAGTTAAAAGATTCGAAGGTTGACTGAACTAGTGAAAACTTTGGACAGTAGTTGTTCATTAAAATTAATAATTGATTATGAATTTGTAAACTATTTATTTACCTCGTCCCGGTCGTCGACGATGACTCTGCGACTATCCAGAAGATTTTGTAAGTCCGAAAATTTATCTTCTGTTATGTAAGAAACAAGAGCACGATGCGTCAGAGAAGCCATTGACTCCGTCAGGAGGAATCCTTGCTGCAAAAATGAAAGTAAATTGGTGGTAAGGTAATTGATTTCAATACCAAAATACCAAAAATTGATTGGTAATAAGGTAAACAAAATCACTTAAAACTCAAATTATGTTGCAAGAACAAAATTTAAAGGTTTTATTTGGGATCAAACATTAATTTGGTTTTATTTGGTCGGCTAAAATAGTTGCAGGTCATATAGGTTTGCGAACTAAATGATTTGCAAATCTGAAAATACACTCTAATAACTACGGTCATAAAAGTCAAAACAAAAAACATTCAACTCTCAATTTTAGTCTTTGCAAGCAAAGGTAGGTAGTCAATAGGTAAATGGATACCCATAAAAACATTTTTAGTATGGCAAACAAAGAAAACCGAGTCAAAAAGAACTTTTTTTGGATTAGAAATTCAAAATTCAAACTGTTCTCTCTCACATTTTATTATGTTAATTTGAATGTGTCACTACACAATTGTGTACAAAAGCTTCAAATTGTAATTAGGATGAGTGACTATGAAAATTGAATGTATGGCAAATTATGTAAATAACCCGATTATGCAGCAAATATTATATCTAATATACGGCAGAAGGCAGAATTCTAATGAATGATTTAAATGAACCAATTATATTAATTGCTGGGATGGTGCCGGTAATAGAATCGTACCAGATGTTTTACTTAGCAGGTAACCTTATGCACATTCAAGCTAATTGTTTTCAGTGATTGTACCTTTATATCAAAGAGCATAGTACTAAATCAAAATTGAATAAAATGGCAAAAATACTTGCCTACTTTGCTTTTAATAATTACGTGTATATTTCAATTTTATTACCCTCAAATATACCGGTAAAATGGAAATGGAAAATCTGTGAATTGGAAATTAGTTCAAAAAAACTATGCACACATGTGAATTTAGGAAAACGTTATTGTTGTTTGTGGTAATGACTAGCTGAGCAGAGATCCTAATATAATTAAAATTCAAAAGTATATACTGACAATTTTTATAATGATTTTGATAAGCACTGTGCTAATGAGAAGAAAGATAAATTGTTTCGTACTTATAATTGCAATTAACTCTAGTGTCAAAATCTGTCAACGCAGAGTTGACAGTGTTTTTGGCTGATAACTTTTTAAGATAGAAATCAGCCAGGAATTCAGACAGAAACTTAAACTGAGCCTGTGTTTCAAGCTGATTCATCTTCCAACAAGAAGATTGTTCACGTAAGATATAGACAGATGAACGATAATAAATGTCACTTCACAGATAGAAATTGGCATAAAACTTCCTTCTTGCCAGACAGGCAAGGGGAGAGTTTTCATGCAATGTGGGAGAGACAGTGAGGAAACATAATATAAATGTTGCAGACACTGTTTGAAAATGCTGACTTGCGAATTTTGAAAGAATGTGGGTACATTTTGCAACAGCAACTGTATGCAAAGAACTGAATGCGAAAACTATAGTGTAGTGTATAAATGAATACAAAATTTTGACTGTAAAAATGCAAGTTATATAGGAAGACATTCCAGAAGCACATAATATTCTCCCTGACGCTTGTTCTTTCTCAATGTTGGATGTCATAATAGTGGGTGTATTATTATGGTACAGTAATACTATTATATGGCTTAAGCTAGTAATAAAAGACATTTTAATGGTTATGCGAAGCTTAATAATAAATAGTCACTATTCACTATCTATAGTAATATGTGTAATATAAGTACAGACAAATGAAGTTAACTTAAGAAATAGCAGGAATGGAATGTTTTCAGCTCAATGTTCAAATTAGACTTAGCAAATAACAATTGGGTATGGTTAGAGAGTTGTTAGAAACTATAATAGGTATATAGAGCCGGTAGAGGTAGGCTATAAAAGACATGGCACATGGAACGGAAGGAATTGTATTTTATACCAAGTGTACTTTACTGTGCTTTCTTCGTTCCTTTAGTGTTAGTTGAGGACAGATAGCAAATCCATGCAGTTTTGCCCGCAATTCAAACTGAAAGTGCAAAAGATATTGATGGTAAACGTAAAAGAGCTGAAACGAAGTAAAATTAGAGAATCAAAGTTGAGTCAGAGAGCTAAATATCAGCTATTTGCTTTAGTTTGTTTATCATCATGACTTAATTTGCTTTGGCATGGTTCAACTCAACTGCGGCTGGGCCAAGAAGACACAAAAAACATGGAAAGAGATTAAAGTGAGATGGAAAGAGAGATTCTGAAAATAAGACAGAATTGAGTAAAATGCAAGGGAAATGCAAACACAACACAAAAGACATTGGCTGTGTGTTAGAGTTACGGCCCAGTGACAGCCGTTTGGAACTAGGCTCATCTCTTGCCAAAAACGCCTATACTTATGCTTCTATCATTCCGTTTGAGTTGAGTGACAGACTAACCGTCGACACTTGAGACGCACGACGAAATGGTCTAAAGAACTTCATTGCTGAGCTTCCGCCTGTTAAAATTGGAGCAGTATGGATTGAATCCGGGATAAGGAAATTCGGCTGAGAATGAAGTCTGGGACGATTAAGGTTTGGAGAGTTGGTGGCGGAAACTGTGTCCCGGATGCCGCTGCTGCTACCATTGAATACACCTGAAGAATTTCGTCGGGAACTCTGGGAAAGTCCGTCGAGCTCATAGGCTTCTCCAGGTAATTTCAAATGACTCTCTTTATTCCTGATATTTTTTAGTCTGGAAAGTGGACTCCTCTTAGGGATCGGAGACGGAGGGTAATTTGACAAGAGAGACTTTAAAGTTTTCGCAGAGGAACTGACTGTATCATTATTGTTATCAGTCAAGTCTGTGAAACCAGCAGTTTTGGATTTCAAAAGCAGGACTCTCAACTCTGCGAAAGTTAGTTCAGGCAATTCAGCAAAACTCTCTTTCTGCTCCTTTTCCTCAGCTCGAGAGGCTGCTGGGCCTGAGAAGCTCTTTGACCTATGTCTCGGAGAAATAGAAACTGATAAAGTTGTCGGTGATTGATTTGGAGTGATTGCACTCTTTCCATTAACAGTTGATGACTCAGAAAAGTCAGTGACTGTTTTCTTCTCAGGGCTGTTGACATTCTCGATTATTGTGATGTTCTCTGTCGTGGAAGTTTCTTCTGCAGAGCTTGATGAACCATTGGAGTTAGAACCTTCTATTGTTTTACCATCGTAAACATTTTTAATTGCCTCTCTTTCAATTTCTGATCGTCCTTCGTTTTCTTCCTTGTTCAGCACTTCAAGAGTCTCAGCTGATGCAGGGACGTCGGATTTACGACTTGTTGATGGGGAATCGTCACCAGTTATTATATGTATCGCAGGAATGACTGGTTGATATTGCTTTCGGCTCGTGGAAGCACCTTCTCCAGATGAATTCGACACTTTTTTAAAGAATTCTTTCTCTTTTGTTGGTGAGGACAAGTTTAGTAAGTTCCAGAACGAGGACGAACGTTGATTCCTCTTTTCAGCATCCTCTCCCATTTTAACGACAATTTCTCAGCTATTCTTCTGGGATTCACTTATGAACTGTAATTTCAGACTTACACATTCATTGCATTCTAGCTAGCCATGGCCATATAATACTATTATATGGCTATGTCGCTATATATCGAAACCTTTTCTACTACGGAATTACCAACCTATATGAATATGATAGTCTCAAATGCTACATTTCAGATTTGTTTTATACATTAACTACATGAACTATGAACTCAATATTCCTGAATCATCACAAAATACGCTTCTCCGTCGACATAATTTGCGTTTCATTTATAGTTATGTACATGTAAACACATAATGTATTCTTAATGCTGAAAGCGTTATTTTATCGACTCTAGGAGATCTGCTGTGAACGTATTCGGAATAGCATTGTACATTACTGTGATACTTATGTAGAATACCCGAAGGACAAGTCTTTTCATTAACATCATGGAAGTTAAATTATAGATGTTATACCCATCAGATGTAGAAAATGACATTATTTCCTGAATAGTAGCCTCAATCAGAATCAGATAGGATTGTAGAGCTGCCTGTGTAGATAGCAAAAACCTATTTCCAAAATAGATAAGGATCCCATTGCGTGCAAATTCATAAATTGCCTGACAGAGCAAATCGCTAGAGTAAAATGTCCCACGAAAAGGAAAACTACTTACAGACACAGATCGTGCTACTAGCTATAGCTACTGCGATTCTATTTAGTGTTCACCATTGAAATTTATTAGCAATATCATGGCAATATCACTTTGAATGCCTGCGAAATGGGAATTACTGTTTTATTACTCCCATGAGCTCTATTTTACTAGTATTTACTTTATTTCACATGAATATGGTTTACCTTGTCGAAATATTCCGGCTCAAAATGGAAATGAAATTCAGATTGTCAGTTCAGAAACTACTTATTTCATTGTACTGCGTTTCAATAACAAAATCCGAGCCTAAATGTAGAAACTTGACATAAGTAGTCACAAATTGTATTCACTCACAAAGTTTAAATCTTCTGATACATATTAAATGACATAGCTTTAGAAGATGAGATTTTCAAAATGAAATTGCTGACAGATTCTGTTGGTAAATACCAACGGAAAAACTTTAATGAGACTTATACTGAGTTATCAATTGTGTACTGTTATTTCATAAGTATCACGACTTGATTGAAAGAAAATGCTATGTTACGAATAATAAACAAAAGCTCATTAGTCGCTCCGACTCTCTTACAATCGGAATCCATCGTATTCTCTATTTTAATTAGGATAAAGAATTGATCTTAGTATGCAGTAGCTTACCCGCTCAAGTAAATTATTTATTCGTAAGCATTTGTTATTTATCGTAAAGAACGAATGCTCTCAATATACATACAGCATTACACGATATTGTGATACGTCTCTCTGTAGGTATATCTGCGATTAAAGGGCCCGTTAAAAATGTAATGATACCTATTTACGAATTTAGTATGTCATCTCTAATGGATCCGTCGTGGTCGTGCACTGCATTTTCTACTTTCGTTAATTCGCTTAAATTACGAAAAAGACAAAGAAGTTTTAAATGTAATATTCATTAAACTTGCCAACACTATAAACATTCACTGGTAGCTTGCTTATTTTGTTCTAAATGTACGCAAGGATTTGCTGAGTCAAAGGATTTCTTTTGATATAGCAAATGTTATCGCCTTCTTGGGGATTTCTAGCGGGCTAGAAGTTCAAAGCAACTTCTTTAAAAAGTCTGTCCTGGATAAACTTCAGGTATCGTTTGATAATTACGTTTTGCCTATTTCCTTATTTATGATTAACTACATAAATTATTAGGTATTCCTTTAAACAATCATTAGTATTAGCAACTGTACATCTGCCTATCTATGCAATGGTGCATATCAATTTTAATAAGACGCCAATAAATTAGCAGGTCACGAAAAAATTCAGGGATGATTATAATGGTTGTTTGATTTGGACTTATCGATGATGAAAGTCTACTCATATTTTTGAAAATTATTAATTGCAGTAAAGATTCAATGATGGTAATAATATGAATAGTTTCATCTAGATCAGGTGGAAACATTGCATAAAAATGTGGTATTAGAATTCGAGGAAAAATTTTATCGTTGTCTGATGTTCACGAATGAATTATGTAGGCAGTAACTTCTCTCTCATTTTTATCATCTTGTATGCAATAGATAGCAAGTACAATATTTTTATAGGGATTGAAGCATAGAATAGTCTAGGAAAGCATAAATGCTTTCCTAGACTATCCCGAAAGTTAGGTACTACCGTCCATTACTAATTGTAATTATTGACAGTTTTGTTACTGTTTTTTTTAATAGATATGTAAAATTGTCCAAGAAAACTGCTTTAAGTTCAGTTCAAATCTTAGCTGTGTAAATGGTTATATTATTACACTAGCAGAGATTATAAAGATATGCAAAATATCATCTTTTTTAGCAATTGCAAGAATCTACAAGATAAATAATTCAGTTTTCTATACCCAATCATACAAAATGATTGTCAATCTATGTTATATAATGCATATAACGTACATCGGCATTTATATGAAGTCCCATCCTCACTAATTAATATTAACCTGTAATAATTATTCTATTGTGAAAAATGTGTATATCTTATATCTTAAATTGTAATGCTAATAGAAAAGTAGAAACTATGCGATGACACGTCAAACGATGTAACGTCACGGTTCGTTTAAGTCTTTCTGATTATCTGATATGATATGAGAAATGACTTAAGTGTAAAGTGTGCATATAATCCTTATATATGTTCTACAATAATGGGAACCGTGATGCATTGAACGCTTTAAAACGTGTTTATGCTATGACAGCAAAAAGTGGACTGGATATAATGACACTAACTTGTATTCAGAGAAACAGAGTTGTATGTAGGGCTGAAAAGCTTCGGTGTAATTGTCACGTAACATAAGAGCACGTGCTGCTTAAAATCTAACAAGTTAAAAAGTGTGAGACTTATCTTACCGATTTCTTGTGTTCGTTTCTGACATTAACATTGAAAATGTCAGAGAGGAGGTAGTAGATCCTTTAGGAATTACGAGTACCGACAAAAGCTATGTGTACTCACAGTGAAGACAATAAATGACTTGATTCAGACTAGATTTGCAGGAGTCTAGGAGTGAAGCAATGGGCAAGAGGTTATCAGGGATGAAGTTGAGGTCAGCGTGAAACACACCGCTCTCCTATCAGTTCTGCATTCTTATCTTCTTGTCGGTCCTCTTTAAAACTCTGTAAAAGTGAATTTACAATATCAGTCACACCAGTTCACAGTATCAAACATATGTCATACTGCACATAATATCTGTTCAGCTCACAGGACGAGGGAATATATTATTATTATGTAACAATCGTCTACTCAGTCACCGTTGCATCTACCTTAAGCAATTAAGGGGAATACTCTGACAATCATTCTGTCAAGTATCGTGATTAGTATATTTATTTTACTATCATTTGTATACATTATTTACATGCATGATGGAATGATGGAAATGATGTGCAAGCAATTCTAAAAGCAGTAGAGTAGCACGATATAATATAGGAATGGGTGCCAAAAAAAAATTGATAAATGTGCTATCAAAAGATTAACATTCTATACGACAAGACTATTCCGGTCGATTAGAAAAACAAATATTATACCTACTCTTGCCGAGAAAAAAAAACGTTTTACATCAACACATTAATATTCCTCAGATAGAGCTCCACAGGGAATATCTATAAACGTCATTCATTCTAAGTACTTACATGTTCCAACTCTTTCCAACTACATTTATAAAGGAAAGGGAAATACAGCAATGCAGTTATTTAGCACGTGAATTAAAAATTATGTAATGTTTGGTTTGTGCAGGTGTAAATATGATATCCAATGATAGTAAGAGTGAGAAACTGGTTGGTAATGCAATACAATGTGTTAGTATTTACGATCTAAAATACATTATACATACATACATAAGTTGATACATATATGATACAGATTATGTTGATAGGTATGTATCAATGTATTTAATGCGCTGACTTACTTTGAATTAAAAGTATAATCTGTAGAGATTAGAATGATCAGTCAGAATGAATGTTGGCTCTGTTCACATCATTATATTGTACTGTAGTATTAAGTTGTAAGCTATTACGCGGTGAATGCACACATAGATAGAGTTTTAAGGTTTTCGTCAGTGTCAATTGACGATATGTGCGTTGTGCCCTTGTGCCTGATGTCAATCCGGATATCAAAAGACTAGCAATTATGATAATACCAATAATAATTCCATTTAGATTAATCGAAGCACCAATAATTGACGCCGTAAGTCATTACGCGATAAGTTAATATGTAGATCACACTTTGCAGATTATTATTTCATATAGACTTTTTGTTATTTAAATACTCATTTTCCTTTGAGATTCCTTTTTTCGCTTTTGTGTTGATAATATTTTATTGTTTGGTTTTCATGAAGGATTTCCTTTTGTTCCTCGTTTTCGTAGTTGACTCTATTGACTAGATGATTTAATTTGACAGGTTAAAATGTAATAGGTACAATGAAATTGTAAATATCAGTTTTCGTTCAAGAATAATGTTCTGTATACTTCTCTATTTTGTATAGGTAAGAATATCTCTTTAGGTTTTATCACAACACTAAATCACTTTTAGGGTTTCTAAAATTTTAAACACAATTGGCTAACTGAGGATCAGTTGTTTTGTTAAGTAGGTATTGGTAATCGATGGCAGTCAAGGATAATCTAGTTAAATACGCCAATTTCCCTGCTTTAAGGAAATCACTGAGTTGAAAGTACGAACAGGTAAATAATTTCAGTGAGCTAAAAATGCAAGTTAATTTTGATATAATTTTAGCAGTAATGTATATGAGGATAATGAACGTCGGAATTTGCACACTTCTTCTGTCTGCGAAACTTCATAGTCATAATATGCTTAGTCAACATACTGGTTTGCTTTATTAGCATAAAAGGTTTTGTTTCGCGGATCCAGATAAGTTGTGTGTGCATACTGAGCATCGTATCTTGCTCCCGATGATACGATGTTACATTCGTATAACATCTTACGATATTATTAAAATCATAAAAGCTCAACTATAGAACTACTCTGGATACATATAGTATACCCCAGGCCACCACCACCAGCACTTTTGCAAGTGCACACTTCGATCATGTGTGAATCAAATCAAACTTCTAGAATAGAATGAAACTTGAACTATCCGCTATTACTAAACTCCCTCGGACTCTCCTGTTTCCCCGAAAATCCGTTTACTTAGGGTTTTGCCCACTCTAGTCTGCACACAACTACTGCTATAAACCAAAATCACATACTCTTCAGGTGCTAACTCAACTTTTCACTTCCAATTCACTTTCTTATGCAACAATGCTAGTCTTACAGTATTTTGTTTGAGAGTCAGAATAAAGGATATTTTTACAACTGAATAAGGATGTTTATTGGAAAAGAAATATTTCTAATGATTCACACTTGGTGATGAGTTTAATTGCAATTTATATAGATATTTACTACAAGTGAACTTTGATTTCGTTGGCAGGTTTGTTTTCCAAACACTCGAGTATTGTTCCAAACACGATGAATAACAAAGGATATTATAGGAATAGGACTAATAAAAATGTAATAAAATTGTCTGCTGAATAAGAAAATGCGTACATATGTTTATGATACATGTCTAGATGTGAAAATCAAAGTTGGTTCTTCAAGACCACAGTAGATACAGATTGCAAACATGGAACTGATAATAAATGGAACACCACAGGCCACATACGGAATAATATAAGTAAAAATGATACTTGGAAATGTTAGACAAGCTATATGTCTATAAATATCTTCTTAGTCTTACAGTAAATGAACTTGGGGATTATAATAATAATATTATTATCCTTAATGCTATGTAGCTAACTATTATTATTTCAAATAAATTACTGGCTATGATGATGGTGTATGAAATGGAAATACTTACAAACAACTAACAAACAAACTAACAAACGTATATTATGATGTATGAGTACTTACAGTACATAATGGTATAATACTTTACATCTAAAATGGTATTTTCAACAACATTTTAAGTAAATACCTTAGCTGGCTAATTTGGTTTAATTAGAACCATGAATTACTTAGTAAAATCATTTTCAGACTCCACGATCCAATATGGAGAAGGTCCGTTTTTCTTGTCTTCTAAAAGAACAAAGTAACTGTCATCATCGCCGTAAATTGTCTGTATATTGGATTTCCATGTTAAATATCCATTCCAGTAATTGGATCGTAGGAGAATATTATCTCCGGAAACACTGGCGACTTCGAAGCGAGTGCCGTTTTCTCTTTTATTTCCGGTCATGAAAAGAATCTGTTTCTTAAAGCCATATGAGTTGTAACCTTCTTGAATGGTTAGCAGATATTTGTGTAACTTGTCGGATTTTATAAAGAAAGAGCCATCAGATTTCTCCTTATCGTACTCAAAATGCCAGGAAACTTCATCGTTATCGTAAAATCGTCCGTCTTCTGGAACTAAAGTTACTTTTCTATCCGTTCCGACTTTTAGATAACCTCTGGATGGTAAAGATAGCCTCACTTTCTCAAATGTAATAAGTCTTACTGCTTCTGGCAGTCTCGAAACTATTTCGGCTGTTGAAGACGAAGTATTGTATGTGGATACTAAGTCAGCTTTCATGTACTGAGCTAATTGGAACACTTCCGAAAGTTTCTTCGAATCTGTTAGTTGCTTTGCAGCTCCCAACTCTTGAAGTAGATATCCATAAGAAGCCTCTTTTAATCTCCGGTCTCCATTTGCCACGGCTTTATGAATGAATTCCACAATTGTCATCAAATTCGATGGGTTAAGATGGTTATAGGATTCTTCGATGATTCTTATCATGTCCCTTTAAAAAATATAGGATTCTTTAGAGAAAATAAATTGATGAGTAGGTATCTATTTAGATATATTATGTTGTTCTTACTCAGGCAATGCCTCCTTGAGGTCGTCGGTAATTTGCTCGATCACTCTCCATTGCTTAACTGCTTGCGCCAGATTTTTATGCTTGAGATGTCGTATACAATTTTCAACAGGATCCTTTTTCTGTTCTCTTATCATCGCTTTTCGAAGCTAAATGGCATTTTACGGATAAAATATTTAATTGTGTCCATGAAATTCATAATCAGATAATAATAGTTATAGAAAATGTTCAGGTAATTGTACCTTTTTCGTATCTTCTAAAGACGCTTGTTCCAGTTTAGCAACAATTGTCTGCATTTGAGTTACTAGAGATGCTCTGGCCCTTACTTCCTGTTTTAAAAATGATTTTTGTTTTAAGAAAGTAACACCAATGTATGTGTGCTGAATGTATAGGAAGAAAAGCTTAAGTTATAAATAAAAAGATTGAATTACATTTTTAACTTCATCTACCATCATTTCCAAAACCTTTTGAGCTTCCTGGATATTACCTATATCCTCAGGATGTTTTCTAACCATGTCAGACAACTTGCCATCTAAGCTATGAATTGATTTCTGAAGCTGAGATATCTAAATATTAAGGATACAATGCATAAGCATGCTCTAATTGTAATTATTGTACTTAACTTGGTTATAAATTCAATTTAACTTGAGATTATATACAATTGGAGTACTTATATAAGTTGGATTACTTTATTGGCTAAATTAGAATGGCCTTTCGATGATGTTTCCACTGTTGATTTCATCTCTTGAATTTCCAATCGTTGTGCTTCTACGTAAGTTTGTTGAGTCTAGAAAATGAAAGAAAAGTTGATGAAAATAGTAGGATGAAGTTTGATAAAAATCATGCTATGCCTTTTTCATCTCGTTAAGGTTCTCGGAAAATGTTTTCATGTCTTCTTTTCTCTGTTCCGCATGTTGATCTGCCAAAGCGTGAATTTTGCTCATGGAATTCATTTCTAAAGAAAGGATTTTGGCATTCAAATCTAAATCGACTTCATGGAGTCTGCCACGAAAGTTTTCTTCCAAGATTCTCGCTTCTTCTCTCTAAAAACCGACAATGAAATATTTAACAGTTGTATTACTTGCATCAGTTGGTTTTAACTTGAATTTAATAATTGTCTCATTTCGTGAGTAGTAAAAGTTATACTAACCCTTCTCGAATCGGAGTCTCTTTTTATGGCGAAATAAATATCACTGACGGCCTTTTGAATGATTATGAAAATGTGATCGTCTTGGTCCACCTGTAATGGTACATTAGTTTCAAACAATGGTGAGCTGTACAAAGGATCTTGAATGAGCTTTTCTGCTTTTGCAACTGTGACAATGACATTGCCGTCGTCGTGTCTTATCACACTGTCATTTCCTTCCGGTGCAATACTAAATAAACCACACAGACGTATTTATCGATTACCAAAGATTTTCAAAAGTAATTAAAGCAATGATATATGAAGAATACCTTGCCCTAACTTCCAGTGCTAGTGGAGGGGTTGTGTTGTTATAAATGGAA
Source organism: Tomocerus minor (assembly GCA_009936455.2). Taxonomy (NCBI): domain Eukaryota; kingdom Metazoa; phylum Arthropoda; class Collembola; order Entomobryomorpha; family Tomoceridae; genus Tomocerus; species Tomocerus minor. The sequence goes on from JAAAYG020002608.1 coordinate 24,752, forward strand.
TTGGAAAAGATAATGTCAGTGGGAGATTTTCCAGGGTCCCCATTTACACAAACTAAAATGACTAAGCAAAATTTTAGAAATAAAAAGTTGAAAATAGTTTTCATAATGCTAAATTTTAAATATTTTCCTCAGATTTGAAAAACCAACTAAGCATTGGTCAAAGAAAGAGTTGAATAATTGTTCATTCACTCTTAGCTACAGAGTCAAAATGCACTTTAAATTGCAATTGCACTTCTATTTTAGAATTTTTTGCGTCCTTAAACACAAAACGACAGATTAGCGCTACAATTCTTTGTGTCATGTATGTGAGCAACAAGAAAATTCTAAATATATTATTATGACTACGAGATACAACTCTGCACTAAGTATTAGTTAGTGGTGAAAAGTGGATTGATGGATGTGTGTGTGGCGTGGTTTTGTTTAGCTTGTGGCCCAAAGTATGTCGCACTAATATAAAATGTCTGCAAAGCATCAAAATTTAATGATGGTTAATTGATCGATGTGTATAAACATTAATCTGAGTTGATGGATGCTTTCCCTCTTCTGATTTCGTTTCGTGTCTATAATACAAAGATCATCATATACTTATTTCTCTATTACGGGAGCACTATTTATTGTCTCACACATTTATATACTATGGCCAAATATGCCTATAATGTATGCTTTGGCTTTGAATATGGTGGGATGATGTCTCCTACACGGTTCCTGTTTACTATTATGTTGACTTGGATGTAGCAAATTAATTATTTTGCCAAGTCGAGCTTTTCTGCATGATTTTCAATATAGAGAAAAAACAGAATTTTCAACTTAGCATTATGAGATAGCATTATCATTATCATATATATATGAAAATCAAGAAATATTATATTTTGAGAATATTTTCTCATTCAAAATCAGTATCTCTATCAAAATTATAGCCTAAAATTACTTGACGATACACATAATGTATGCATGTGTATAACCGTGGCATTATAGGAGAAAATATGTGAATCAAATCTGTCTGTTAACTAAAACTTAGGTATATATGATGAAGGAAAGAGCTATTGTCTCACACCATCAGGATTCTATGGTTGATTAAGGTTTAGTTTATTGGTTGAATCTCGTTCACTGTGTGAGTAAGTCAATAAAATACAGAAACATTGTAATAATAGGGGGTTACCTATACATTTAAATGCTATATTCATAAAATGAAGTCTACAGTGTACTCTGCACGCACATGACATATATTTCTGTTTATGCACGACATCAACCAGTTCCAGTCATTTTCCAGTTGTTAACTTAACTTGGTAGTTGATGAGTTCTAGCCCACTGGCAATGAGTAATAATGACAATAATGAATGGACAGAGAAAACAATGCATGATTATGTTGTTACTAAACTATGAATGCAATACAGGTTTTCATGACCATAGCATGTGGGAGGTATCAATGATAATAATTAAAAATAATTAATTTCAGATTACTTTGTAAATGCTAACAGTAGCATTTGCAAAGTAATACAAATACGAGTGAGATAGTGCTATTACGACATGAATGTTTCTAAAAAGTACTTCTATCACGTCTTTGTATATTTCACATCTATGTATATGTACACATCATTCACGTGTAAATGATGATATGCTAGTTCAGTATAGATAGATGAGTAAGTGATATGATTATAATTTTTAATTAAATTATGAAGATCAATAGACACTTCTAGGCACACAACTAGTCCTTTAACAATTGCAGAACTATTGTGTGATTAAATATGAAACTATGTAATAAAACTTTCTAATTGATAACAAGTCAATAAAAGAGTATCATTCCTTGAATCATTAATTCCTTATATACAAACGATAAAATAATACAATATAAATCGTAATTTGAAACCCTGACTAAAACAGTTGAAGTATAGTCTAACTATCGAATAGGATTTAATTGCTCATTTACTGTGGCTAATGTTATTCACACTTCCCCCTCGTCCTAAAGCGTTGGAACATTGGGAGATTCTATAGTGTGGACATTATTGTATTGCCGAATAAAGATCCTTAAGTGAGGCTACCTCCTATAGAAATATGTGTAGACAAAACATTTGGTTACTATATGGCTTCGTGTTCGTAGCCTATTTAATTTTTCAGGATTCCACTTGTGCCGCTTTGAGTGAGTATATTAAAAGCATAAACATTCTGTTAAATTTATAAAGACTGTCTATACTTGAAAAAAGTATTGAAACGTACATTGGTGGTGATAATGTTATATGCATTATTGTCATTTGTCATTATGTCAAAGAATTACAGGTTTGCAAAATGATATTTTAACCTTTAGGTGAGGCAGCCTGCCGCGAGCCGACAATAAGCATACCATGTCCTCATGGAAGAAAAAAGGATCTGTATTATTACGATTGGAGCAAGAAAACATGTTCAACATTTTCGTATAAAGGTTAGTCAAAAGACGAATTGTTGTAGCTCTAATGATAATTATACATTTGCTCTTTCAAACTCTTCTATAAGAAATAAAATAAATGTTATATCCAGATTGTCAATTTTCGGTTTTGGTATAATTTCGTTTTGTTGATTTAGGATGCGGTGGAAATGAAAATCGGTTTAATGACAAGAAGGAGTGTGAAGCCAAATGTGGAGGTTATAGTAAAGGTATTAGTAAAAATAGTATAGGTGTTATTAAAAAAGCGACAGGAATAATCAAAAAACCAGTTGTTGCCGCTAAGAAAGGTTAGATATTTTCTATGGAGAAAATCATTTCATTATTTATTAAAACCTATTTATTTTTCCTTAAAAGATGAGACTGAAAACAGTAAGGACTGAAGAAAATTATTTCGACACTATTATCATTTTGGCATAGGATTCTAGGACTCATTTTTTTATACACAATGCTATACTTCATTTTTGCTATTGTAGATAGTATTGTTATTTCTATCACAGATACAATAATTGATTCGTAGTAATAAATACATTTACTTTTGTTAATACTTTTCGGGATGCACAGTTTTGGAATAGTTTCTCAGTATTGTGCTGTGGGACACATTTGTCATTACCTAAAATTAATAATGAGATAAGAAACTAAAAGCGGAATACGTTGTCACTTTTCCACATAATATGTGAAAGAACGGAAATGCATGATGAGTCAAAAGTCATGTGTCATTCGTCTGTAGAATCTTCTGAATCAGGGAAGAGGATCGACGGCTTGGATATGATTCCACGAAGTTTCTTCAATTCAGACTCCAATTTCTCAATTTTGCAGTTTTTTGAAATCACCTGCAGAACACAAACAAACATTGGCTCATAAAATATCATAAACCTATACTATTTATTAATATGAAATTACTAAGAAATTTTTAACCATATGTAGCAAGAGTTCGTATGATAATTTGAGCCTGGAATTTTCGGACTCCAACTTGTCAAAATTTTTCTGTAGTTTTACAATATTGTTTTGTTCTTCAGTAGGTGAAGCTAAGAAATATTTTATAATTACGATTACATATAGAAGGTAGGCTTTATTTTCAAATCAAAATCAAGTTAGTGTATTTTCGAAATATTTTGATATGATTCATTACAGTTTTTCCAAGTTCCGTCACTAGAAAATGAAAAAGTCTCATCTCCTATTGTAACTTTGACTTTGTCCATTTCCAATTCAATGTCCCGTTTCCTTTGCATATACTTTTGATAACGTTTATTATGACCTGTATTTTCAAACAGCGACACTTTGATCTTTCTTTTACTTGCCTTTTTAGGCGTGAACTTGTTGTTTTGGGTAAAAAGGCTATTGCTTGATTTCTTTGGACTTTTTGAATACCTATCCATCCCTATGCATTATATTAACAAAAAGCTATGTTGGATTATTGGTCATAGAATTATTACAGCTTTAATAAGAAGATAGTTTATTGCTTCATATTGTGCATCCAAATAAATGTACCTTACTTGTTATGTATGGGTTATCTTCGATAAAAGTAAAGAGTTGAGTCTAAAGTAACTGTTTCGCTTTCCAAATTGGCTATGAAATATTTACGAAGTTTCAGAATTCTTGTGCGCACTTATTGAGCAAATGTCAAATTGACGAATTTAACCTTTACACAGTCATGTACATTTTATATCGATTGTGGAATACATAGTACACTTACTACACAGATAATGGCAGTCAGTAGTTGTCATGGCTTGTCTTTTTGATGATGTCTTCATTTTTGGCACTAATTTGCATTACTTTGCGGCTTAAGGTATACCTTTGCATTTCGAGTTGCATCACATCATGAATCATACGCTTACACATAGCCATTTATATATGGAAGACAAATGCCCGATTTCTTCTTTGTAGCAGCTTTCACCGTTAAAATATGTTGAAACTCAGTTTTCTCAAAATACGAATTGGTTTTCCTTTCCAGATGTCATGCAAACCTAACATTAAAAGAATAAGCAATTCCAGTAGTTTTCATTGACAATTACAAGTAATAAGCTTGACACCTTTACGTATGAAATTAGTTGAGACTTTCATCGAGTACACATAATTTCTATTATTGGTAATTTATTGGTAATTACCAATCAGAGGAGTGTATTTCAAATAAATTCAGCCAATCAGTGACAGGCAAAATTACAGACTCGTCAAGAGAGGTGCATGAAAAAGTGAAATCAACACTATGCCTATAATGAAACCGTCCACGGAGATTAAACCGTTTATTATGAGATGTTAAATCTGATCTCTCTCTTGATAGATTTTATATGCTAAGTCTTTGTTTATACAGAATTACTGGTTCAAAAGCAATGTGCATAGGCAGAACTTCTTCATTGTTAATGGAGCAATGTCAGGAATTACACACAAAAATTGTTACAAATCAAATTCAAGAGTGTGAAAGGAATCATCATATTGTACATTATACAACGCTGTATACAATGACACTTTGCTCTCCTACGTTATCTTATCAATTCAATAAAATGGTTATCACTTTGCTGAAACTTTGAAGTTAGCATATAAGTACCTTTTAAAATCGGAAAAGACTGCAAGTGCAGAGTGGATAGTTTTGGTAGATATAAAAAATAATTATTTGAAAACGAGAATAGGAAATGTATATAATATTTATATACACATTTTGCTTAGCACGTAAAGATAAATTATAGCAAGTTTTAAAATAAGTTGGTATTGCATTTGCCAATTTCCTATATGTGGCAGAACAGTGAAATGAGAAACTTGACAAGTTAGTATGATGTACAAAATCTTTATCAATCAAAACATAGCGTAATAGCCAGGCTTCGTTACATATCTGTCTGAATGATTGTCAAAGGGCCCCCAGAAATCTCTTAACTTTAGGAAAATGTTGCACATCCGAGATAGTAAATGTGTGTGCTTTAAAATTTCCTTGAGAAGACACGTTCACATACTTTGTGCCATTGATTTTGTAAGTGAAGCAATGAAACAAATGTAAAGCCTACATATCCCAGGAGCGTAACAATTCTAAAGATATAATTTGATATACGTTTACACAGATCTTTTTAATATGTTCCACGTACTACACTTCCGTAGTTCTAGCAAATGTTGTCAACTGGTTAGAGCATGGGGAACCTTCCTCAAGACCCATTTCTGATGAAATTGATCAAATAACTGCACATCCTTCAAAAAATACATCTTCTACTGTAGATGCATTCTCAAATATTCCAGTTTCAAACAAGCCTTCTATTATATGTAAGTGACATAGTTTTGTATTTAGGAAAATCCATTCTGTCCATCATAAAAGCTCATACATGTATTTTGTTTTTACAAAACTGAATTGTATTGTAGTAGTGGCAGCTGTCATATCATATTCCTTGCAAATATTTCTTCATGGGATACAAATCTCTTTAGTTCTAGCTCTTCTTTATGGCATACAAAAAGTAAGTCAAACTCAAACAACTTCAACGTACAAAGAATTGAGATTACCTATTTAGATTTTGGGTAAATTAACGCAAATCTATTTTTACAGGATATTCTGTCATGTTGCAAGATTTGGTTTACGGCTACCATTCTTCTGTCTATAATTATAACTATTGGTTTAATTGTTAACTTAAGTGGAAGGTATTTCATAGTTCCTACTGTGATAACTGCACTCTACATAGCTTATAAAATCTACATGCTTTGGATTGTAAAATTATATACCAAACGTTTGGTTCTCTATTTAAGGCTACCTTGATGGGTCAAAAAATGAGATTTTCTAGATTCCCTTGCTAAGGTTTTGTTCATACATAATGTG